>CM051275.1:47635183-47712683 GCA_027921565.1 Artemia sinica
AATCGACCAAAAATTTTGGCTTCGGCCCTGGGGGGGGGGGGTAATAAAAATTAACAATTGTTGTTTAATTTGAAACACGAAGGTCTCCAGAAATTTGAAAATGTAAATTTTTCAAGAGGGTGTCTTAACCCCCCTTACCCGTGCGCTATCTGATCCTTGGTCACTACGTGTTTAACAGGTGCTACAGGTAAGGTCAACCTCCGCCGTCCAAAATAAACCCGGGGCGATATAGGCTACCACATTTCTTGGGGGAGGATAAGATGGTTCTACTGCGGATATTAAAGAAGCATGGGCTATATAATATTTTTTCTCCACATTACTTGGGGGGGGAGACTGCCCCCCCTTGCCCTCCCAAACGACCGCCCCTGATAAAAACTAGTTAAAACCACACAGCTGAAATATCTTCACTATTTGATTCGTCTTCTTTAATGCTTCTAGGAATATTCCATTTCTATTCCTATTTTACCTATTTTTTATTCTTATTTTGATTTTTGTCAATCAAGCAAATGTATTTCTCTCGAAAATCAACGTATTAATTAATTATTCAAATTAGATGTCTCCTCGCCTTCGCCTTTAGGTTGTCTTTTACAAAAAGGAGACCAGTTCGACTAAGGGTTCCTTAGACAAGAGACATCAAATACTGGATACTAAACAAGCTCCTAAAGGTATCTTTAATTTTATTATCTTAATTCAGTTGTTTTAATTATTAAAAAGAAAGCTTTTACTCATTTGAAAGAAGAATATGAATTAAAGAAAATTGATGGTTTGCAATGGAAAAAGGCTAAACAGACCTAAGGCTTCTTTATGTTTTAATTAAAAGGTGTTTATCTCAACTTTTGTTTGTTTATATTTAGCGTAATTAGGTCTATGTTTTTATTTTAATTTTTTAAACTAATATCAGGTAGGACTTGGCTATTCACTTAGGAGTTAGGGGCCTGTTTTCAGCCCTAAATTTGTAAAAAAAAAACGTTTCAGGATATCTTAGTAAATGGAATTTTGGTAGACCTATGGCCTTTAGGCTCTTCATGAAAGACGTCAGAAGTGTATAGCACTAATGAACAACCAGTAGTATCCTTTAACTTTATTAATTAATTTTAGATGTAATCTGTTTTGGCTAGGGGGGTTAAATATTAAAAAGTATTTTCATCAATTAAGAAAACAAGAATCAATGCACTAGGCCTATTGGGAAAACTAGGCTTATACAAATCGTTAATTTTATTGTTTTTATTTGGCCTAAAGAAAGAATAGTTAATTGTAAAAAAGTTAGGGCTAAGGTAAAAATTATAGATGAGGAGGCTTTTTGTAAAGGCTATCTTGGAAGGCAGTTTGGGTTTGGCATAGGAGAATGAAACTGTCAGGATTTAGTTCAGAGCCTGATTTGTTTCAAACTCATATCCCTACTGTTTTCCTAGTATAAAGGCTTTGGAAAATTGGCATAGTCTAGAAGATAGGCCTTTTTATTCTGTCCTTAATTTGGAAAAATAAAATTACAATTTTTTGAGGCGGCTTCTTAAATTTGGTTTCAAATTTTTTTTTTTTTTTTTTTAATTAAAGCTGTAGCCAAAAATACAATTGCACTGAATTGAGCCTACACATGATATGAAGCCATATGGATAATAAGAAACCATAATGTGTTTTTTTATGCAGGATTTCAAATCATCCTTTTCGATTTTTTACTTATAACGTCAGGGTTTAACAAAGTCATGAAACTCAAAACTTCTTGTTCTTGCGGGACTTATTTGGTGCGCTCCGATCTATCTCTAAAAAATCCACATTTATACAAGGAACGTTTATCCAATTTCAACAAAGGTCAGTTCTCTTTGAGAAGGGTATAAGTAGACAGGGGCAGAGTCAGGGGAGTAAATTTAGTAGCACAATGCCCCCCCAGAAGGTCAAAAGGTTATGCTAATTACAGGGCTTGAGGGAAAAAAAAAAACAAAAGGAAGAGAGGCCAAGTTTTATTTGTGTGCCTCCCCCCCTTCAAAAATAAAAATTTACGTCTGTATAATCCAGCTGGTGGTAGACACTTCAGAAGATTTTCTAAGGGGATAATTTAACACTATGAAGCCCACGATCTGACCTCCTAGGGGTGGTAGGCCAAAAAAAAGGCTGAAAGAAAGTGACATTTAAATATGAGCAAAATGGGCAAATACCTCAGACCGCCTCGGTCTTCCCACCCCAGCTGCAGTAGAGAAAGTACCCTGGCGATAGCTGACCGCCGCTTGCCCCCCCCCCCCACCTTTGAAACGGCCTGCTCTGATGAATCGTCTCATGAACGTTAAATCCACCCAACACAACAATACTTTCAAGATAGATTGGAAAGCCTCATTATAAAAATAGATATAGGCCAGGAACATATGCAGGGGGCCATAGGTTACTGACCACAGAATTGTAAAATGTTTCTGAATTTCTGAGTCATCTTCCTATGAAATCATAAAACATTTTTTGCTTAGTTATTGTCTTCCATTTTGTCAAAGAAAAGACACTTGTATGTTGTACATGCCATGACCTAGGGGCCTTTGGATAAATTATATAGCCTAAACATTTCATAATGAGAAATAACCTTATTTCAACTGTCCCATTAATGGACAGAATTGTAAATGATCTAAGACATCTACAATTACTAAAAACACTTCATCACCTCACCAAGCTCCCTGAGGCCAACACATACTAGCCTTAGGCATTAGTAGTACATTGTCAGTGTTAGGTTAAAAATTGTAAGTGCATAGCAAGTCTAAGCAGTGCCATAAAAAAAAAAACCTCGGTATTTTTTCCAAGAACCACACTGCCTTTCTATGACGAACAAAATAAGAAGTTCAAACGGAGATACATCCTGTTATGGACAGTCAAAGCGTATATAAAAAGTTCTGGATATTTTGATGATATGTACAGATCCTCCATCAAGAGGATGACACTCGTGATGATAGGGAATGAAAACGTCACTCTTGGCAGGATAATATGATGATGATAAGTGAGCTTCTTGCAGGGCGTCACTAGCCAAAATGGTGGGGGGGGGGGGGTGGAGAAACAGTAATTTTTATTAATTGTGTGGCTAGTCATCGATTTTTTTTTTAAATCAACTAATTCTTCACTGATCTGGCCTCTTAAATTAGATTAGGGTAATATATAGTATTATAGCGACCCCATTCAAGAAGTGCAGTTGGTTAAATCCTAATGAAAAATCACCTAAAATAGTGATTAAAAAAATAATACTGTAGTAACAAAATTATGGAAAACTACAACAAAGAATTAGAAAAGACAGCCGCTATGAGCCCATAACGCATTATATTAAAATACCTAACCAAAATACCAACTATATATCATTAAATATTTTAATTAAAAAAAAACCAAAAATAAACATATTAATATGTCTATCCTTACTGTGCCTACGGCTAGATTATCTCCGAATGTAGACAGACAAACCGGTTTTATGGCAGATAGATTAGATCGAACTTCTTAAGTGGTGGGGGTCACTATAATACATAAGAAGCCTACCTTGATTACAATACCAAGTCACTTATAAAATCTTATAAATTAAAAAATCTGTTCACTAGACTTTTTAGAAAATCACTAAAATTACTAGCCCCCAAAAAAAATCACTTATTAGAAAAAATCACTAGAAAAGAAATAGCTGATAAATCACTAGTGGTGTTACAACCTGTTTGGGCGTCATGGATTGAATAACTTTCTGTTTGAAGCTTTAGTTTTTCATTAGTCCCCATGAGCCGCTTGTCTTTTGTATACATGCCCCGTTGCGCAAGGCCGTTATCTCAGGGGGGGGAGGTTAATGGGTTTGACACCCCCCCCACCGACCTCTCCCCGAAGTATTTGGTCTGACTCGTATAAAAACGTAACAAGAATTAATATCCACAAATTTTTTTATGCGTTTTGATAGTTTTTTGTAGGACTCTCATCTCCGAAAACATCCTTTTGTAAACCACCCTACGCGCCTCACTCCTCCCTGAAAAAAATCCTGGCTAGGACTCTAACCTGTAGGTCCTTTGCCAATCTGAGAAAAAACATTTCGTTGACTCTTGTTTTAAGGTCTCAAAAATCAATGCAGCCAATCTTCAAAATGCTTTTGTTTTCATCCAGTGTCTGCCAAGGCCCTGTCTATAAAGTCCTTTAAGCTACAAGCCTATCAAAGCCGAAAAAATTGGGTCCATTTTTGGCGTCCCCCGTCATAACCAAATAACCACGCCAAAATTAGTTTCAAATTTGTGTTCTGCTATAGGAGTGCTAACCCTGCCAATAAACTGGTGAACCGTCAAATGCAGAGGCCATGGGCGAGACAGAATGCCGTGGCGTTTTGCACAAAGAAAAAAAAAAGGCCTAAAGTCCACTTTTCCTAATTTTAAAGGAGAGCAAATGAAAAAAAAATCTTTTGTCCACAAACAGAGTTTAAGAAACTGTAAAGGACTGACTCCTAGTTAACCTTTCGGTCGAGAATTCCGACTGGAAATGTCTCAAATTGCTGAAACTGCTCGTTACTTAGAAGATAATTGCGTCCCATGGATGAAGAAATTTTTTTTTGAAGCCTTAGTTTTTCATTAGTCCCATCGATTATCTTTGTATACATGCCCCTGTACCCTACGCAAGGCCCGTATCCCGGGGGGGTAAGGGGTTTTGACCCCCCCCAATCCCCGAAATATTTGTCTGAACTCGTAAAAACGTAAACAATAAATGCATATAAAAAAAAAATTATGCGTTTTGAAAGTTTTTTTTAGGACCCCCCTCCCCCACACCCCCCCGAAAAAAATCCTTTTGTAACTTTAGAAGATAAGGGATTTACAATATTTTTTTACACACTTTGGAGCTGTTTATAACTCCGTCAGAGTTAAAGATAAACCCATTTGAATAGAGCAATCGATAGATTTCTTCGATTTACTTTCGAACCGTATTGCTTGACTCGTTTTTCAGAAAAAAAAATGGAGGTCTTAGGCCCTTTTTGGAAAACGCTGTGGAATTAAGGCCCCATTTTTGTGCGTCTTGACTCTGAGTCTTTGGGTGGAATGTTCAAAACCCAAAAAATGTTTTTGGCCCTTTTTTCAGACGGGGCAGTTTTTTTTGGAAGTTTTTGCTGTTGCATAACCCCTTGGCCCAATTGCTCAGGGGTATAAGTTCCAGGCTTTATTGTTCTTGACGAATCCCAAATTTAGGGGACACAAATATGTTCTTTGTTTAAGACTTAAAGCTGATTCGATTTTTTTTCTCCATTTTTATGAAAGCAAATGCTTTACATGATTAAGTGTTTAAATGTTATGAGATCTGATTCATAATCCCCCTCCTACGGGTAATGGAACTTTGCGGGGGGATTTTGTAGATTGTCGTGTAAATTATTGTACTGTTATATAGAAAATAAATCTATCTATCTAAACAAGACCAACCTGTGCGCTGTCTTCTGTGCTAAAAACTTCTGTGAGAACAATGGGTGATTTGTATAACTTTAGAGCAATTGCCCCTGTTGCGGTGAGGTTGATGTCAAAACCCCAGCCGGGCATGCTTATTAGACTTATGAATGTCTAAGAACAACAAAACCCTATCTTAAGATTTTTATGCCAAATATCATGGGGGCTACGTGGGGGGGGGGGGGGGTAGAAAAAGGTATAAGAAGGAGGCTTGTTGGCCTAAAAATTTTATCGATTCCCATAAATTTGTTTTTTTAATTTCCTGTTCGTCACTTGCCTTCACGTCTTGTCTTCAATCTCTCTCACCCTTCCTTGAAAAGCTGTTTGCGTGCATGCTCTTCCCCTCCTCTTTCTCTTACTCCCTCTTTCATTCTTTATCTTTTTCTTTCCTACATCCCTGTAGTTTGTGTATGTGTGCAAGGATTGTCCTTGGTGTAGGCTGTGTCTCAATCACAGAACGCTTTCCAATTTCCGCCGCCAAATTGTCACGAACAATTTCTGCTGGCTGTTGCACATAGAATGCTGACGAAAAAGTTGTTATAAGTAATTTTTAGGAATAATGAAAAGGAAGATATAGCAAATAAAAAAAAAAAAAAAAAAAAGAAACATCAACATCAAAGTATCTTGATTTGTAACATATTGATTTCGGTCAAATGCAGAGAAAATATTTCTGATTCAACTGATCAAAACTGCATTTGCGCAGTATATCAAGAATGGTTTGAGTGTCGTCTCAGAAACTTCATCTCCTTCTCTCCTTTGACATCGCAAAAGCCTTTGACCGCGTATGCGCAAGGACCGTTGTATTCAAACTAAAAGCCTATGAAGTTGAGTGTTGGCTATTTGAAATGCTTGCTGACTTCTCAATGTTCAATATATGTTGTCCTTGACGGCTTCATTTCAAAAGAAAGCTCGGTTTTAGCCGGAGTACCCTAAGGAATAAGTATTCTTGGGCCGAAATAAACGATCCAGGGGATATCCTTGTGAAAAAAGCCTCACCACTTTGCTTTTGATGCGACAAAGAAGATCTCCGTATTCCAGCAATGAGCTTCAGGCTGATTTGAAAAAATTGAGGTTGGGCAGATGAGTGGGCTTGTCAGTTTCAATGCGCCAAAAACAAAAGAGTTGCTTAATTTCATTGTCGCAGAATGTGAAAAAACCACTTTGTTCTCCTTTTCAAAGGAGATACAATGACAAAAGTAAACACTGTACGCCTTCTAGAGTTCATTCCCGTCAGATCTCACATTGGCTGAACACTCGGCAAAGTGAGATCGTCCTGCTACCTGAAGCTAGAGTCACCCCTAAGATGCAAATACCTCCTCCCTGACGATTACATTTTGACACTATTCACGTTATGTATCAGACCAGTCATGGGATATATTTCCCTCTCTTTGCTTGTGCTCCAATTAGCCAAATCACTCCTTCAACGTGTTCAAAACCGGGCATTTTCGCACAGCGATTTTCTAGCAACTCTGATCCCAACCCCTACAGTCGATCCAGGATTGTTTGAAAGGGTGTTAATGTCGGTGTTCTACAAATACATGAATTGCCCTCAATCTGAGGAGGTATGGAAACTTGCTCCAGACTGAGCAACGCCTTTGCGATCAACTCACCAAAAGTACAGCTTGACAGGACTACTTTGGCAGGGTACACCCCGCCAGGAATATTTTGAAGACGAGATTCGCCTGACGATCCGTCACCACAAGCAATGGCTCCCCAGCAGAGGTAATCCTGGAAAATCCTCTGGAGGTGTTTAAGAGAAGGCCATAATAAATATCTCAAATGTAAGAAGCGAAGTAATTACCGGACTCGTGGCATATCGTCACTTGTGATGGAACCGTGAAGCTTGTAATAATAATAATATAAAAAAAAACATGCTTCGAAATACCGCCAAAGAAAATTGTTACTAGTAATTTTCTATTAATTTGTGGAAACAAAAAATACTAACGAACACAGATTTGTACTGTCATTCCCCCAGTAATAAATCTATTTGGAGATATTCAAAAACGGAACATTTAGGTGTAAACAAAGATTTAAAATAGCCCTACAAGTAAGCATTTAAAATTCGATAACAAAACTTTTTAAAACACAAAATTTCATCCGCAGCTACTTCTTAAATAAGATATTTGCGGGGCGGGGGGAGGGAAGTTGTAGGAGCGTGGGCACTTTTGTTGGCCTCAGGTGGTTGGGTGATGCCAACGAGTAAGTAGTAGTAGTTTGACTTTCCCTTAAAAGGTTTTGTGGAAGGGGGTGGTTCGTATTAACTTTGGAAGGAGCTCATTCGATGGAAATTGAAACTTTCTAGTTTTCCAAGCGTCAAAAATTATCAAAGGGTAAACCAGCCTTTGACCCCCTTTTCCCCAAAGGCATCCCGTCAAAATTTTGAGATAGCCATTTTGTTCAAAATAGTCTAAAGGTCAAGTAACTATGCTTCCGAGGTTGAACCCCCCTCCCAGCCTCCCGGGAGAAAGGGCTGTGATGGCTCCATTTCAAAGACAGCTCAGTTTTAGACGGAGTATTCCAAGGAAAGTATTCTTGGGCCGACATAAACGATCTAGGGGATAGCTTCTGAAAAAAAAAACTCATCACTTTGCTTATGACACGACAACAAAAGTCTCCATCAATCCTTACCATTAGTATTTCTACTCTTACAATTTAAATACATCAAGAGTGTAAGGTATCCAAGTTGTCAAAGACCATTTCTTGGGAATGATATTAAGTTTCATTTTTCAGGTCAACTTGACTTGAATTTTTTAGCACCCATTTTACTTAAGCAAATTGGATATTCAAGCTAGCGCTAAGCTTTGGCTTCCCTCCTTGATATAAGCTTAAGGAGGAATATGAATGACTACGTCACCAGAATAAACCAACGGAATTAGAGCACACTTTTTAAGACGGAAGTACAGGGCAGTAGTTTTCTTTCTCTGTTGGATGTCTTATTAAAAGCAGATTCGATGGCGTTCCAGTCAAAATTTGGATTCGATTCCACGAATTCTTTTTCAATTAGCTCTTTTTTCTTAAATATAAGGAATATGGAATGCTAACTAATGATCAACCGATAAAGAATCTGACTTTTCAAGTTGACAATATTTACCAACTGCCTTGCTGGGACCCTTCTTAGGTCCATTCATAATGAAAGACCACGACTGTTTTTAAGATTATAAAGCGTCAGTTTTTTGCTGGTTGTTTGCTAATTTCCCCCTGGGAGAATTCACCACACTGCGGACAATTAACATTTAATTCAATTGTTTTTTTTATTTTGTTACAATATTTGACTTGGAAATACGAATTTGGCCATATTTTTTGTCTTTTAGCCTGGTGATAATTGTCGTAATAAAGTATTATGGTTTTGTCCCCCCTCCCCTTCTGTTTTTTGTTTTACCATTAGACGCTTTAAAGCTTATTTTAGTTCTTGAATTTTTTTTTCTTTTTTTATGTGTTAAAATTCTATTTACCATTTTTATGCCTGATGTGATGTTTGTTTTACTTTTTGTCTTGCTGTATTATTTGTTCTTTGTTTTGCTTTCTCTTACAATGAAAACAATATGAAGCGAATTCGGCTCTATTAGAGCTTGTTATGTCCTTTTGAAAATAAATATTATTCTTATCTTGCCAAATTTTGCCATACCCGTGGACAATTCCCACCGGAAAATTACCCCGTCTTGAAAACCCCCCCCATATGTAAAATTGAGTAGCCAAAGCGACAGCCAGGACAAAAGGAAGGAATGAAAAGAAAAAAGATTCTGGAATATTCTCCTTATATTCCGAAATACAGGTAGAAAATATGGTGTAAAATATCCTGTAGTATTCATGTTTATATATTTTTTTTTATTCTCTTTCGTGTTTATGGGGGTTGAGTTATCAGCAGGGTAAGATAAAGGTTAAAGAAAAATAAGTCTAAACACAAACAATTTTGGTCGTTTTGCAGAGTCCTCAAATGTTGTAATTTTGGTGAAATCTAGGTGAGAGGTCTTACGTCAAAGCCGTATCCAGGGGGAAGGGGGTTCAAATCCCCCCCCCCCCTCGCGAGATGTTTGTCCGACTCGTAAAAAACTAGTTTTAAAAGTTTTTGTACTATTCTGGTTGTCGCTTTGGCTGCTCAATTTTACATATAGGGGGGGGGGGGAGAATTTTTCACGGGGGGTACTAAACACAGCGATCTTTGGAAAGCACGGTGAATATTCGGCTCCCTCAGTATGTTTTACGTCTTTTTTTCAACCACCCGTAGTTAGTACAATTTCCAACCTTCTTGGGAATTTGGTGTCCCTAAAACCACCCTTGGATCAAGTGCCTTTACGACGTGTTTTTTCTTTCAAATTTAATTGAATAACAGAAACAGTAGCTGCAGTAGCAGGGGTCGGGGTGGCGTTTTGGTAGCACTAGTAGTAGTAGTAGCAGCATTAGTAAGTAGGTGTAGCGCGCTCACATTACCTTTTAATCAATGATCATTCCCCGAAAGTTCCCCTAAGCCATTCCTGAGATAGCCCTTCTGACTTGCTGCTAGCACCTATTGTATTTTGATTTAGTTCAATACTCCTCTCAGCATTCTCTGAAAGCCGCACCCAAATTCCCTTGATCTTTTTGGACACCAAGGGTAAAACATGTCCGCCTTTCCTGATACCAAAACACTTATGTAAACAATGGGTAAAAATACATGAATTACAGCCTTGCCCCGAGGGATGAGGGGGGGGGGGGCATCCCCAGAGATAGAGTTAGTTTTGACTTTTCAACTATGCAGAAACAAAATTACTATCTCAAAATTTTGAGTAGATGTTTGGGGAAATAAGATGCGTGGGAGTGGGACTGGTTACCCACCAATCACTTTTGACTGCATACAAAAATTGTTTATATTCATTTTTGCAACGTTTTGGGGGAGTTAGAAAAACATTTTGGGGGTGGGGGGTTCAAATTTTTACTAATTATGTTACGACATACACACTAATTACATATTTTGTATGACATATACATCAAGTAACCTTTGCAGTATCTAGCCTTGTGATGCCAACAGAGCCTCGCATACACCTTCTCCACCACCCTATTCAAGTCTCATTTTTTACTCCCTCTCGTGAAGCTTCGACTTCCTTTAAGAATCGCTTAGACCTCTTCCTATACCATCCAAGGCCCGTCCCGCTTTTTGCCTAAAATAAGCGATATAAGTAAATTTCAAAGACTGCGTTCTATCTATAGGAGTCGAAGCTTGTTACAGCGCAGTGGATAAAACCGCGCCTGGAGGTTCTCGGGGGACTGTGGTTCAATCCTGCTTGTTGCAAGGAGTGTGTGTCGGTCGCGGTACAGTGGATTGACCAAGCAACACGGGCTTTGTTCCCGGCTGCCGTAGGGTCGACGCAAGGATCTTAAAAAACGCCTTGTTAGTTCGTAGATTAAAAGTTGTAAAAAGACGCCACATAAGTGCTTCCTATTCAAAAAAGGGATATTCCTTGTTGTTCAAGCCAGGGGACTGTAAGTTTAATGCTCAGGATTTTGGACCATGGTGTTACAATGGTGTATCTTCGCTAATTGGCTGACGAAGTGAATAGAAAATAGAAAGAAATCTCAATTAGCTTCCCTTGTCGTACCTTTATTGTCTTCAAGAATTCTCATTTTGTTTTAAAATAATATCGATTTTGCTATTCGTGTTTGCAAATAGATCAGGCTCGTAAGTAGTGAGTATGGGGGGGTCAGTCACCCTAAATCTCATGACATCTGTAATTTCCCATTGTTTCTCCACGTTGCTACGAAGTCGTTAAGCCATCTGAGTATGTTTGCCTGTGTGCATTTCTTAGGCCTCCCGCCCGCCTGTCCTCAATTTAAACGGAATTAAATAAGTGTACCACACTCTTTTCATATATAATATATATATATATAGATATATAATATAGATATATATATATATATATAGATATATATATATATATAGATATCATATAGTATATAGATATATATACATATATATATATATATATATATATATACATATATATATCTATATATATATATATATATATATATATATATATATATATATATATATATATATATATATTATATATCTATATATATATATATACTATAGTATATATATATATATATGTAAATATATTATTATTATTATTGATGTGGCTTAAGATTGTAGTATAATATTGTAAAACTTATGTGTAAGCCCACTGTAGTCAATCTTGACGATTCTTGGATGAAAACAAATTTTTGGGCGACTGCAGTGCCGAAAATTATATACATAAAATATTAATATAAATAAATAATATACCACCAATAAAAATACACATAAAATTGGTAAGATGGACTGTTCAAGTTTGAAGTGTAATTTCAGGGATTAACCAATCAGAGGCATGGTTGCCAACCACTGACGTCGAAAAAGAGTGTAAATCAAGGTAAAAAGAAAGCGTGATTTTGTTCGAAAAAATTGCAAGTAAAAAAATTGCACGCGCGAAGAACACCTAGGCTTGCGCATCACCTCTGAGGTAAAAAAGAGTTCATTTCAAACAAAAACTGTGCAAGTGGTAACCCTTTCCTTGGGTTAGTTACGCTTCTGGCGAAGTTACCAACTACTGACGGTCAAAGTGCATGAAAGCTAACACACAAAAAGAGTGATTTCCACTCTTTTGCTTCCCCTCTATGGTAAAAAAGAGTGCATTTCACACGAAAAGTGTGCAAGTTGGCAACCCTGATTAGAGGGAAGATTTAAGGCATAATTTATTGTGTTTGCTAAACGTAGGAGCTGGACAGCAGCTTCCATAGCTGTATGATGAATCACCAACGTTGCATAGATATAGTGTTTGAAGATAAACGCTTGAGAGCAAATTAGTGTTATACATGCTTTTTAAACTAGGTTATAACCCTCACGGCCATATCCAAGATTTTTTTTTGGGGGGGGGGGGCGTTTTACATAAGAATTTTTTGGGGGGGGGGTAGACAAAAAACGCATAATATATTTGTTTATATCCAATTTTGTTACGTTTTACGAGTCAGACAATTTTTTTTTAAGGGAGGGGGGATCAAACCCACTAAAACCCCTGGGTACGACCTTGATAACCATTTCAATTTTGCTTTCATCCTCAGATGACGCAAGTCCTGCCCTCTGATTCTACTTCAGCTCCTCGAATTACACACAACTTCACCTCCGTATCGCGCTGTCCGTCACGCTCGAGGGACAGATCATAGGCAGGCGCGCTAGCGCTGCCTAAGTAAAAAACGATGTGGGCACAATGTGTTGTTTTTGTTTCTCATACCCGGCACTTCGTATCGAAGGAGTCGTCGTAGAAACTTCGAAAAGGGCTCATTCGATTGGAAATTGGAGTGGCTAGTGCCCTTTTTAATAGTCGAAAGTAATTGGAGGGCAACTTAGCCCCCCCCCCTGCGCCAATCATTCCCCCAAATACGTCCAATCAAAATTTTGAGATAGCCACTTTGTTCAGTGTAGTTGATTTCCAGATAGAAAATATCTTTTTGAGGAGGACACTCCCCCACAAGCCACGGGGCAAGGGTTTTAATTTAATCCCTGGAGGGCATTTAAGGTTTTCATAGAAGGCGTTGTCGTAGAAACTTCAAAAAAGGCTCATTCGATTGAAAATTCAAAGGGCTAGTGCCCTTTTTAATAGTCGAAAGTGATTGGAGGGCAACTACCCCCCCCCCACGCTCATCATTCCCCCAAACACATCCAAATCAAAATTTTGATATAGCCATTTTGTTCAGCGTTAGTTGATATCCAGATAGAAAATATCTTTTTGAGGAGGACACTTCCCCACAACCCTCGGGCAAGGGTTTTAAGTTATGCCCTGGAGGCATACAAGGTTTTTATAGAAGGCATTGTCTTAGAAACTTCAAAAAGGCTCATTCGATTGGAAATACAAAGGGCTAGTGCCGTTTTAATAGCGAAAGTGATTGGAGGGCAACTAGCCCCCCCCCCCCGCGCCAATCATTCCCAAAAAACATTAAATCAAATTTTTGAGATAGCCATTTTGTCCAGGGTAGTGGATTTCCAGATAGAAAATATATTTTGAGGAGGGACACATCCCTACAACACCCTCGGGGCAAGGTTTTAAGTTATGCCCGGGGGTATATAAGGTTTTTATAGAAGGCGTGTCGTAGAAACTTCAAGCAAGGCTTATTCGATTCGAAATTCAAAGGGCTAGTACCCTTTTCTAATAATCGAACGTGATTGCAGGGCAACTAGCCCCCCCCCCCCCACCACGCCCATCATTCCCCCAAACACATCCAATCAAAATTTTGAGATAGCCATTTTGTTCAACGTACTTGATTTCCAGATAGAAAATATAGTTTTCGAGGAGGGAAAATCCCCCACAACCCTTAGGGCAAGGGTTTTAAGTCATACCCTGGGGGCATAATGAGGTTTTTATAGAAGGTGTTGTCGTAGAAACTTCAAAACAGGCTCATTCGATTGGAAATTCAAAGTGCTAGTACCCTTTTTAATAGTCAAAAGTGATTGAAGGCAAAACTAACCCCCTCCCCCACGACCATCATTCCATCAGACACATCCAATCAAAATTTTGAGATAGCATTTTGTTCTGCATAGTCGATTCCAGATTGAAAATTTGTTTTTGAGGAGGACACTCCCCACAACCTCAGGGCAAGGGTTTTAAGTTATGCCCTGGGGGCATATAAGGTTTTTATAGAAGGCATTGTCGTAGTAGAAACTTCAAAACAGGCTCATTTCATTGGAAAATTCCAAGGGCTAGTACCCTTTTTAATAGTCGAAAGTGATTTGAGCGCAAGTAGCCCCCCCCCCCCCTCACGTCCTTCATTCCCCCAAACACATCCAATCAAAATTTGAGATAGCCATTTTGTTCAGCGTAGTTTATTTCCAGATAGTTAAAATATGTTTTTGAGGAGGACACTCCCCCACATCCCTCAGGGCAAGGGTTTTAAGTTACGCCCTGGGGGTATATAAGGTTTTAAAGAAGGCGTGTGTCGTAGAAACTTCAATAAAAGCTCATTCGACTGGAAATTCAAAGGGCTAGTGCCCTTTTTTAATAGTCGAAAGTGATTGGAGGGCAACTAGCCCCCCCCCCCCCCCTGCACCCATCATTCCCCCAAACACATCCATTAAAAATTTTGAGATAGCCATTTTGTTCAGGGTATTTGATTTCCATATAGTAAACATATTTTTTAAGGAGGACACTCCACCCACAACCCTCAGAGCAAGGATTATAAGTTATGCCCTGGGGGCATTTAAGGTTTTATTAAAAATCTTTGTCGTATAAACTTGAAAAAGGGCTCATTCGATTTGAAATTCAAAGGGACTAGTACCCTTTTTAATAGTCAAAAGTGATTTGAGGGCAACTAACCCCCTCTATCGCCCACCTTTTCCCAAAAAACACATCCAATCAAAATTTTTAGATAGCCATTTTATTCAACGTAGTTAAAAGTTTTGGAAAATTAGGTCTTTAAGGATGACAGCCCCTCCCCCCGAAGCCCTCAGGGCAGGGCTGTAAGTTATGCCCTGGGGGCATATAAAGTTTTTTATTGAAAGCGTTGTCGTAGAAACTTCAAAAGGGCTCATTCAATTTGAAATTGAAAGGGCTAGTACCTTTTTTAATAGTTGAAAGTGATTGGATAGCGACTAACGCCACTCTCCCGCCCACCATTTTCCCAAACACATCCAATCAAAATTTTGAGATATCCATTTTGTTCAACGTAGTTGAAACTTCTTGAAATTAGGTCTTTTAGGATGATACCCCCTCAGAGCCCTCAGTGCAAGGGTTGTAATTTATGCCCTGGGGGGCATATAAGGTTTATATAGAAAGTTGTTGTATACGATTTATAGAATAGATTTTAGTCTTCCTCAAATCCAATTTTTATATGTTTGAAACTAAATGTTGACTTAAGATTAAATCAAAATGCACTGTGATGAGAATGCTAATTCCCAATAAGGCATCTCAGCAGTATCCCAAGAACGACTGAGGGTATTATGTTCAAACTTTCGGAGCTACTTCTGCTGTTAAAATTTAACCAAATCCAAATAGCATAAGTGTATCCAAGCTATCAAAGAAAGTAAACAGATTTTTTTTGCGAATGGTATCAAGTTTTCCATTACAGGTCAACTAGAGGAGTTATGAAACTAAATTAAACACTACTATTTGTGTCCAGATTTTTAAAAGGGTGTATGCTGTTAAAAATAGCGAAAATTTTTATCCAGCATACAAATAGCAGGCAAACTATAAAGTCTTAAAAAACGAAAAGATTTAAAGTATTATTTCCTTTTTCCCTGAAAAAACTTTGCAGTATAAAAACGAACGGAAATTAATTTAAAAAAAATTTTCCACGAAAATAAGTTTTCATTGAAAAGTAAAGAACTCCATTAAACAAAAAAAATGAGCAAAAATAAAATCAAATAATCTACCAAGCATGAAACTACCAAAAATCAGCATTGATAAATAAATGAAACCCAAAACGAACAGAAATTACAATAAATAACCGAGTCAAACTCAAAACGAGCAGAAATTGACATAAGTTGGGCGCAAAACCCCTATGCATAACCCAAGGCCAGAACAAAATTTGCACTTTATTGAAAAAATACAAATGAATGTGCATTGTCAGTTTAATATACATATACTGATATTTAGTAATCAAAATGTTAATATTATTTGATTTTATTAAAGTTATAAAAGTAAAAACATTTATATTTTTTCAGTAAAGTGCAAATTTTGTTCTGGCCTTGGGAAGGCATTAGGGGTTTAAGAGCGAGTTATTGACTTGGGGGAGAACCCCCTCATATACGTAATACTTTCTGTTCGTTTTAAGTTCTAATGTTGCTTCTTACTTTCAGTTGAAAAAAACTTGTTTTTTTATTTAATTTCTGATCGTTTTTTAAATAATGCTTGGAAATCCGGTGCCCCCTGCATAGAAATGTCCCTTACCCCAAAGAAACTTCCTCCACGGAAAGATTCTCCCGAGTAACCCCCTCCTCCAGCCCCCCCCCCCATCAGAAAAAAAATCCTTCCTGAAAATGTCTGTATACTTCCCAATAACCAATACAATATGTAAGCAATGGGCAAAGTGCATAACTTTCAGTCCTTCCCCTGGGGAACTGTGGGGGGATTAAGTCATCCTAAAGAAAATATTTATTAGATTTTCGACTAAGCTGAAAACAAAATGGCTATCTCAAAATTTAATGGGTGACTGAGAAAAAATTAGCGTGGGAGGGGGGCCTAGTTGCCTCCATTTTTTGGTCACTTAAAAAAGGCACTAGAACTTTAATTTTCTTTCCAATGAGCCCTCCTACGAGATTCTAAGACCACTGGGTCAATACGATTATCCCTGGGGAAAAGAAAAAAAAAAATAAACACGCATCGTGATCTTTCTTCTGGCAAAAAATGGAAAATTCCACATTTTTTGTAGATAGGAGCTTGAAACCTCCACCATTAGGGTTCTCTGATGCGCGGAATATGATGATGTGATTTTCATTAAGGTTTTATAACTTTTAGGGGGTTCTTTCCCCTTTTTTTTTGAAAATCAGCCAAATTTTCTCAGGCGCGTAACTTTTGATGGGTATAATTAAAACTTGATGAAACTATATATTGAAATCAAAATTAAAATCTGATTCTTTTGATGTATCTATTGGTATCAAAATTCCGTTTTTTTAGAGTTTCGGTTACCATTGAGCCGGGTCGCTCCTTACTTACAGTTTTTTCATTGTTTAAAAAAAACAGAGTGTGAGAAAGTCCAAACTTTAGCGTAAAAAGCGAGGCGTTGAGGAGGGGGACAGCCCCCTTCATATACGGAATAATTTCTTTTTGTTAGTTTTAAGATTTAACGTCGTTTTCCTTATTTTCAGTAATAAAAACTGTTTTTTTTTTTAATTTAATTTTGAAACGTTTTTGAATTAATGCAGTTTTTGATTTGTTTCACCGTACATGAATAATTAAAAACAAAATTTGCATATTAATTGTACTTTTATTTGGTTAAATGGCTTTCTCGAAAACTTGTTTAATCTTAATTACGAACGTTTTTATTAGTAATAAATATACGTAACTTACGAATTAACTTACGTAACGAACTTCTATATTCATAAATTTTTAACACGTATATTAGGGGGTTTGCCCCCTAGTCAATACCCTGCTCTTTAAGGCTAAAGTTCGGATTTTTTTTTCCCATTCTTTAAAATGACCTCTTAATCACAATCAGTTGATCAGTTGAAAAACTTTTTTTTTTATTTAATTTCTGATCTTTTTCTTTAATAATGCTGGGAAGGGAAATCCGGCCCCCCTTCATAGCAATGTCCCTTCCTCCATGGAAAGATCCTCCCATATAGCCCCCGACCCACCCCTCCCACCACCTACCCAGAAAAAATCCCCCTGAAAACGTCTGTATACTTCCTAATAACCAATACTATATGTAACATTGAGTAAAGTTCATAACTTTCAGCCCTCCCCCCGGGGACTTTGGGGGATTAAGTCATCCTAAAAGACATTTTTATCATATTTTCGACCATGCTGAACAAAGTGGCTATCTCAAAATTTTGATCGGGTGACTTTGGGAAAAAATGAGCGTGGGAGGGGCTTAGTTTCCCTCCATTTTTTTTGTCACTAAAAAAAGGCACTAGAACTTTTAATTTCCGTTCAATGAGCCCTCCCACGATTATTCTAGGACCATTGGGGTCGATACGATCACCCCTGGAAGAAAAAAAAATAAACACGCATCCGTGATCTTTCTTCTTGCAAAAAATGGAAAATTCCACATTTTTGTAGATGGGAGCTTGAAACCTCTACAGTAGGGTTCTCTGATACGCTGAATATGATGGCGTGCTTTTCATTAAGGTTCTATAACTTTTAGGGGGCCTTTCCCCCTTTTTTCGAAAATCATCCGAATTTTTCTCAGGCGCGTAACTTTTGATGGGTAAGATTAAACTGACGAAACTTATATATTTGAAATCAGAATTATAAATCTGATTCTTTTTATGTATCTATTGGTATCAAAATCCGTTTTTTAGAGTTTCGGTTACCATTGAGCCGGGTCACTCCTTACATACAGTTCGGTACCACGAACTGTTTGAAATGAACAAACAAAACAAGAAAGCCTGTCATATGTACAGCTTCACTGAAAAACTAGGTTAAGTTACGAAACTAGGTCACTAATTGATATTAACTTTCTCTCTATTTAAATGTTCCAAGTCGATTATATTTTGTCCTAAATTTATTTGATATTTATAATGAACAAAATAATAATGTAAGGAACAATCAGTGAAATCGAACATCGCCATAAGGTTTTGAAGCTGCTACATTATTCAAAGTAAGCAGGAGATAAGCACCAAACAAATTAAGAAACCTCAATTTCTGTACGCTTGTGTTTTATATAACGTTTTACCTTATTTGCGTTCTGCGAATTTGGTTTGAGAAGTCTCCTGCCTAGAGGAATAGAGTTAGGACCGTGCGGCATGAGTCTTAAGTTTGAGTAATTCAAGTGAGAAGTTAACGAGAAAATGCTTCTTCTTGAATTAAATAAAAAAAACAACTGAAAGTAAGGAGCTACATTAAAACTTAAAACGAACAGAAGTTAATGCGTATATGAGGGGGTTCGACCCCTAGTCAATACCTCGCTCTTTCGCTAAAGTTCGAATTTTGTTCCAATTCTTAAGAATGACTCCTCAATCACAAAGGTCTTTTAATTAGAATAGATAGCTTGTTTGAAATTACTAAAAAAAAAACTTTAGCGTAAAGAGCTAGGTATTGACTAGGGGCGAGCCCCCTCATATATGTAATAATTTTCTATTCGTTTTTTAAGTTTTAATGTTGCTCCTTGCTTTCAGTTGAAAAATAACGCTGGGAAATCCAGTTCCCCCTTCATAGAAACGTCCCTTCCCCCCATAAATACATCCTCCATGGAAAGATTCTCCCACGTAACCCCCTCTTCCGACCTCCCTCCCACCAGAAAAATCCCTCCTGAAAATGTCTGTATACTTCCCAATAACCAATACTATATGTAAACAATGGGCAAAGCTCATAACTTGCAGCCCCTCCCCCAGGAACTATGGGGATGAAGTCATCCTCAAAGACATATTTATTAGATTTTCGACTATGCTGAACAGAATGGCTATCTCAAAATTTTGATCGGGTGACTTTGGGAAAAAATGAGCGTGGGAGGTGACCTAGTTGTCCTCCAATTCTTTTGTTCATTTAAAAGGGACGCTAGAACTTTTAATTTCCGTTCGAATAGGAGCCCTCTCGTGATATTCTAGGACTACTGGATCGATACGATCACCCCTGAAAACACAACAACAAATAAACACGCATCCGTGATCTTTCTTCTGGCGAAAAATACAAAATTCCACATTTTTCCAGATAGGAGCTTGAAACCTCTATAGTAGGGTTCTCTGATATGCTGAATCTGATTGTTTGATTTTCATTAAGATTCTATCACTTTATGGGGTGCTTCTCCTTTTTTCGAAAACAATGCAAATTTTTTAAGGCTCTTAACTTTTGATAGGTGATAGTAAGATTAAACTTGATGAAACTTATATATTTGATATCAGCATAAAAATTCAATTCTTTTGATGATCTACTGTTATCAAAATTCTGTTTATTTCGAGTTTTGGTTACTATTGAGCCGGGTTCGCTCCTTACTTACAGTTTGTTACCACGAACTGTTTGATTAAATAAAAATTTAGTTTTTTCAACTGAAAGTAAGGAGTCCCATTAAAACTTAAACGAAACAGAAATTATTCCGTATACGAGGTGGGCTACCCTTCCTTAACCCCCGCTCTATAAGAAAATGGGTTTTACTGGAGTTCAAAATAAAGAAACGATTAAAAGCTTGGTTCGAAAACTCGAGTGTGTCGAAACCTTACTTCCAAAAGTAGGTTATATCACCTTGTACTGTCTGATTTATGCTGGTGTAATCGAACACAGTGGCGGATCCAGGGGGGTGCTTGGCCCTCCTTACATAGTCTAAAGTAGCATAATTTACTTTAATTATTTTTTTTTTTTTTTTTTTTTTTTTTGTTTTTTTTTTTATTCGCCACTGGTCGAACATGGTAGTAGACAATGATCGGTACTTATTTAATTACCGGGCAACACGCGAGAAGTGAAGTTGGTTAATGCTAATGAAATTAAACAAAGTATGATTAAAATACATACTATGTATAATAGTTTAGAAACAAATTTGGGCTATAGAGCACAAAAAAAAGTACGTTTAGTACGTAAAGAGCACACAAAAAATTAATAAAAAGGAAAAGGGAAATTATAAAAGGAAAGAAAAGCCACTCTTTTAAAGTGCTTTAGAGAAAATAACAGTAGGGAGTTCTGGAAAATCTTAAAAAGAGATAGGCTAAAAGACCGACAGTCAGAGGTGCCCGCCCCGAACTTGGCCCGATTACTTCAAACTACTACAAGAAGATACCTAGGATAGCAACATACACCTGCAAGAGGAGACACTAGGTCTAGATAACAGTGAAGAAACATCATTCCCTCTGAACCAGGAAGATTACGTGTTATGCGACCCAATCACCCCGGAAGAAATTGAAGATTCACTTAACAAAATACGAGGTGATTCAGCTCCCGGGCCCGATGGAATTCCTATGAAGATCTTCAAAGCATTTCGGACTGTTCTTTTACCTTTTTGGCCTCATTATTTAACCTAGTAATTTCAAAGAGGAAGTGGCCAATGACCTGGAAAACTTCGCTTATTCTCCCACTTTATAAGAAAGGTAATCCCACTACACATAATAACTATAGACCAATAAGCCTCCTAAACAGTGCTGGAAAAGTTCTAGAAAAAATTATAGATAAAAGGCTGGGAATGTGGATAGAAGAGAAAAAAATCTTGCAAGAAGAACAAGGTGGGTTCAGGCCAGGTTATTCTACAGCTGATAGAGTTTTTGTTATTAATGCTCTTGTAGAAAAGCACTGCAAAGGTAAAGGAAAATGATATGTGACCCTAATTGATTTGAAATCAGCATTTGATAGTGTAGATCGTGTTTTATTGTTGAATGTTTTACTAAATATAGGCTTACCAATCCCTTTTGTTTTTACAAATTCTATCATCTATGTATTTCATTGAATAAAAGTTTTGTGGAAAGTTGTTAGGAAGGGAATACCTCTGCCATTTTTCTCTAAAAAGGGCGTGCGCCAAGGAAGTACACTTTCGCCAAAATTATTTGCTATGTTTATTAATGATATTGTTCCTTTTTCCGACAAAGATGGGCACCTACTCTCCGACTGGGAAATCTGAATATGTCAATGCTACTATTTGCAGACGACATTATATTACTGGCAAAGACAAATAATGATTTACAAACTCTCTTGAATCTCCTTGAAAATATTTGCAAGAGAAGAAACTAGAGGTGAATGTCACGAAATCCCAAGTCATGATTTTTAGCAAAAAACCCTTGGAATCAGCACACCACAATTTTTATTGAATGAAAAAATGCTGGAAGTGGTGGAAAAGGCCAAATACTTAGGTTTCATCCTTTGTCAAAATGGAAAATGGACCAGTCCATATTACACAACAATGGCACAGAAAGGAAGAAATGCATTATTTGGCATATACAGAAGCACACTTAACAGCAGAAATAAGTGAACTAAGCCTCACACAAACATATATTTAATACTAATATTATGCCTATCCTACATTACGGATCAGAAATATGGGGGTATCAGCCGGCAAAGCAACTAGAAACACTTCAACTTCAATATTATAAACGAGTTTTGGCCTACACAATACAACACATACGTTAGTTTTAAAAAGTGATCTTGGTATATTTAACCTGAAATTGAAAAGATATACCCAAATCATCAAATTTTGGTTAAGACTTCTAGAACTTCCCCAGACTAGACTTGCCCGAGCAGCATATGAAGATCTTCTCCTTCAGTGTAACAAAACATCATGGACAGCACAAATCAAAAGGATATTAGACGAGAATGGATTTTCAAGTTCGTGGGAGAAGGGAAAAGGGCCAGAAGATCATGAAAAGTTCTTCAAGGAATTTAGTGCAAGACTTGAAGACCAAGAAGTGCAACTATGACAAGCAGCTATGGACAAATCTCCGAGTCTTACTTTGTATAGAGAAGTAAAAGAGAATTTTGGTCAGGAGTTTTATTTCAAGCTGGGATTGCCCATTAAATATCTGAGGATTTGGATTCAGATTCGAGCAATTGTCTTCCAATTTATGCTTAGGTTGTAAGGAAAATGAGGGAAGGTCCGGAGGCCGGGTGTAGTTGCTTGAGATGTGGGGAAAATGATTATGGGTTGGGCCATTTCATCCTCCGGTGTAAGCAACTCTCTCATTTAAGGGGATTAATTATCTAGGAGGGGAAGATAGGCTGCTTTGTGAGTTAATGAGGTCTAGGACTCCCCGTTATATTGTGGCAGTAGGAAATTTTGTATTGATGGGAAGGATGTCAAATAAAGTGTATTTTTTTCTTTAGTATTTTGGCTTTAATTGGCTTTTAAATACAGATTATATATTATATATATTTGCACATTAGAGGGGGGGGGTAAAGCATAGCATATATTAAATACGTAACCTAAACCTAGATACCTTTTCTTGCCCTTTAACCCGAAAAAACTAAAGTTTAAGAATTTATCACAGAGTGAGCAACACCTCACTAGGCAGCGGAAACCTGTTTTTCAATAGGATCTTAGAGATTTTATATGGGGTTCTTCTTGTGTGTTGCCGGTAACTAAATAAGTACCCAATGATCATACAAATTGGAAAAAGAAAGAGCATAAGGAGCTATCTAAAATGCAACAATAGGGAGCCTACCTAAGATATCTAAACTGCATTATGTAATAATTAATAATAATAATAATTAATTTAATTACCCACCATCTACAAAAAGATTATAGTTAATTTAGCCAATTGATATGGAACAAATAGTAACAGACTTGATTTATTGATACAGCATTAACATCGTACCCAGAAAGTGTATATTACCCAATTTACCGTTTTGGATAAATTGGTCTAACCGCACGTATGGGCCAGTGGCGGATCCAGAGGGGGCGCGCGTCCCCCCTAACGTATCTAAAGTAGTGTAATTTACTTAATAAACGCAAGTTTGCGTTAATTAAACATGCTCTTAACACAAGTTTATCGGATTAACCTATTTCGCGCCCCCCCCCCCCCCCCTACAAAAAATCCTGGATCCGCCCCTGGTATGGGCATTACATAGGATATTTACGACGATATGCTCAGAGAGAAAGGTAGTTTTTTTGTAAGCCCCATATTAACGGAGTATATACCCCCACCCCCTAATATGCAAATATATATCCAGAATGTCGTGCAAACATATTCTCTTATTTGGATATATTTAGGGATGGGGGGGGGGGGTAAAGTTCGTTTGCGACATAAATGAATGTTATATTTGGATTCAGGATGCCATATACTTCGTTAATATAGAGGTTTACCTTTTTTATCTAGAAATTATGTAGGAATGCATAGTTGTCAGTGCTTAAATGGCTATATACGATATGTTCATACTTTATATAACATATGTTTGTATGTTCATAGTTTGTATCCCCAACCCCCCAAAGTCATTTATCCTAGGCAGGGGCGGATCCAGGAATTTTTTAGGGGGGGGAGGGGTGCGCAAAATAGTTTGATCTGATAAAACTTGCGTTAGGAGCAAGTCTAATTAACGCAAACTTACGTTAATTAGGTAAATTACACTACTTTAGACTACGTTAGGAGGGCGCGCCCCTCGCCCCCTGGATCCGCCACTGATCTTAGGTTTGGCTGGGTTTTTATTTTCTGTAGTTCTTTCCTCTAATTTCTTTTTAAGACGGATGTTCTTTGCATCCCTGACATTTTCATAATTAATTCTTTAATTAAGTTTCATGTTGTAGCTCTTTTAATTACCCTATAAAAGACGCTAATTAAGCTAATAAAGAATTTTAACTAGTTTAAGGGGCTAGAGACTAAACATCACTTTCTTTTATTTTGAAGTAGGAAACTTATAATTAGCTAGAAATAAGGAGTAACTAAAGTTCTTAGAAGATTCAGCATAGTTGAAACAGTTTTAGTAATGTACAATGCAGTAACTAGGGAGAGGGGATTTACTGAGTTCAGTAATTCGTGATTTTTACCCTTTGATGTCTGAAGATTCCCTCAGGGACCCACAAATTTCAAAAAATTTTTATTATCAAAAACTACACAGGCTACTCCTCGGGGTTGCTATTATTGTGTGATAGTCAACGAGCTCTATTCCCAGTATTTTTCTCAGTTTATGATCGTCCGCCTTTGGGTGATATAATCACGGTCATAGCAAGTACTTTTTGCCTCTCCGAAAGGTGGGCATGTATTTTTGTAATTGACAACGTAATGACTTCTTCTAGAGTTTTTATTTCCGGCCGTGCATAGAGAAAGGTCTGATAGTTCAAATGAAGTTTTGTTTGCATCGATAGTATGAAAATCAAGGGAACGGATGGGCCCTAAGACTCGTGGTTCCTAGTGGAATCATCCGTCAGAAATGGGAACTTTTCAGGCAACTTATTCTATATAAAGTGTGATACGCTAAGATATCCACTGTTTGGTAGAAACCTGGTAGATTTCTACCACCACTGTTCTACACTGTTTCTGCGCCACACAATCTTATAATTCCTGATGGTTCAACCATGCTAAATAGTATCTGTAGCTCTGAGGAACCATCTGGAATAACTTGAGCTTGGTTGCCACCGTTAATAGTAAAATACTAAACTTTCTGTAGCTAAATTACTAAAGTAGATAAAACTAGTAACATTGACTAAGTTCCTAAGCCAAGTATCTCTGTCTTGCAATGGAAGAATCTATATCCACTGCACCAAAGACAGTGGAAGATGAGTACTTGACAGTTATGCAGTGGCGGATCCAGGGGGAGGGCGAGGGGGGTGCGCCCTCCTAACGTAGTCTAAAGTAGTGTAATTTGCTTAATTAGCGCAAGTTTGCGTTAACTAACGTGTTCCTAACGCAAGTTTATCGGATCAACCTATTTTGCGCCCCCCCTAAAAAATCCTGAATCCGCCCCTGCAGTTATGAAGAAACTATGTTCACGATTTCTTTAGCACAATCTTTGAATTTGGTTCTTTGTCGAGATGATACTTCAGACCTGGAAAGACCTGCCAAGTGAAGATGAAGACCTATCTGATTCACAGTATGTTCCTCCTGATGATGTTTTAGAAAAACTGCTCAAAGCCGAAGTAGAAACTGGCCAAATTGAAGCCAACGACTGTGACAGTTGGGATGAGTATCAAACTATGGAGGTGAAGAAATCCGACCACAAGCCTCAAGTATTCCTACTTCCGAAAACAAAGAGGCAACGAGACATTGCTTGGAGTAAAATAGATTTTATACCACCAGATATTCTGTGGAAAGATCAGCTTCAAGTAAACCAAGAAATGAGTCAAATTGTTTTTTGGCAACTAAGTAATAAGCCACATACGTGATCAGAAGAATACATATGCACCTTAGAAGGATGGCAAGCAGTTAGGCGTTCCTTCGGCTGACGTTGAGTGTTTCCTGGGAGTGCTTCCGTTTACAGGAATAGTGAAAACACCTTCCTATCGCAGTTACTGGTCAAACGAAACTCGTTACTCCGTCATAGCCGATGCTATGTCTCGGGACAGGTTTAAAATAAACTGATACAGAAGTATTTGCAATTACATGTGTCGCAATGTCGATACATCGAAAATGTATCGCAGAACTCTCCGGGAGACCCTGGTTACGACAATATTCACAAAATACTTCCCTTTTTTACATACAAACAACTGTTGATTTATACCTTGATAGAGAAGTTTTGAGCCATCTTCATAAAGATACATCCGGAAGAACAACAGGTCATTGACGAACCAATAGTTCTGACAAGCAGTGAATATCACTGAAGCATTACAATCCAATAAAAACACACATAAGTAGGGATACAAGTTCATCTTCAGAGCGGGAATAAGTGGATTTGTATATGATTTAGTTAAAAAAGTTTTTAATTTAATTAGATTTTGTTTTTAATTAAAAAAAGTCAGCTAGAAAAAAAAAAGTCACTAGAACTTTTAATCTCCGTTCGAATGAGCCCTCTCGCGACATTCTAGGACCACTGGGTCGATACGATATTTTTTGGGGGGCTATTTTCATCTGAAATGTCTTTTTTAGGTATCGTCATGTAACAAAAGCTATAAAAATTTTCCCTTATATTTTGGAAATCCACACCCCCCCCCCTTAAATTTTCGTGAATTGACTCCACTGTGTTACATACGGCCTTGTCATCTAATTAGGGAAATTATTAGAGATAAAATATTCATTAATCTTTCGAACTATATTTCCAATCATTTTCAACTTTCGAGAGTTCGCCTTACAAGAACAGTGACTGCGAACAGGCTTGAAAGGTAGGTAACCTTAAGAAGTGTGGCATGTCTTGCAAATTGTAGCCTGTTTGATGACACAGCGTAGCCCTGGATTGCTCTTCTGGAATCTATTTAGAGGGTTTTTGAAAAACCGAACATTTATCGTGTGATAGAAGTCTGCCGACTCCTGGTACTTTATTATATGCTAAAAGCCTATTTTCTAACTATTCTGTATGTTATAGACAGAGCCGTTAATGTAAATAATGATGAACCCTGCAGCACACCAAATGGGGCATTTTCAGCCATTTTCAGAAATTCAGCAAATCAGTCCAGGCTCCCCGGGAGAACAAATGGCTTTCAGAGGCACACCTGATTCGACTATGTTACCAATGGAATACAGGTAAAGATATTTCTAGTTTTAATTTATCATTTTATAATTTAGACCCATGTCCAAGATTCGAAAATTATTTTATGTAAAAATTATTTTGGGTATATAACTGAGGTGCTTCCGGAAATTATCTTGTGGGGTACCGGTAGAAAAAAAGTATTTCTTTTTTATTGCCAGAGAACTGGTAATTGTTTTTAAAGAATGTTGAAAATTTGGTAATTCTCAAGAATTATTAGAATTAAGGCCCCTGTTTTAGTGGTTTTAAAGCAAAACTGAAAAAAAAAAATATTAAGTAAGAATGAATTCTAGTTTTGTTTGTTTTGGAGGTCACTTGATTCGATTTAATTTAAATAAAGTTGTAATTGCTTGTTGGTTTGTGAGTGTGACCTCACAACATGAATAGGGTATGTAGTTGCTGTCCTGTAGTATTATTATTCTTTTTTATTTTCTTTCTTTTCTTTTTCTCTCTTTTTTTCTTTCTTTCTTATTATAGCGAATTTAAATGACGTTATATGTATGTATTTTTTTTTTACCTGTTTCACCCCACGTCAACCGTTTGGTTTTGGGTGAATCATATTGATTTTTTTATTTAAAATTTTTATTAAAGTTAATTAAATATATCACTGTCGCTAATATATCACTATAGCATACAGTTCAAAAGTAACTACATCATGGCAATTATTATTTTATTTTATTTTTTTATCATTTCTCGGGACCATTTATGTCTAAAATCAGTAAATTTTTAGACTGATGACTATTTGTTGCTGTTGTTATTTGCTGTTGCTATATGTTGCTGTGTTAACTCGCAAAGTTGCTGTCAGTGAAAATGCAATGAAACAATCTCCAAAGTAAATTAAGGACCAGCAAAGTTTTTTTATGAACATAGCTTAACCTTCCACCCGTCCAGGATACTTATTTTTTATGAGCTTGATAAATTTTTTATTATTGTAATTATTATTGTTATTATTTGGGTGGATGGTGACAATTTCAAAAATGGATCTATAGTCCAAATGAGCGTCCACTTCGTTTCTGGTAATGATTTAGCTTCTGCGACAGCAGGTCTTAAATCACTAGTTATTATAGCATGTATACCCAAACCCTTGCTATTACAGCAATTTTTCCTTGAGGGAGAAGGGGGGATTCATATAGCCACTGCTAAATAGTTTAAATGTTCTTTGCTTGCGCCGGCCGTATAATTTAGGATTAATTATTTCCTGGCTAGTATTTTTATTTCTCGTGTTGGTCCCACCAGAAAGAAAATTTAGAATTTTTGGTATAGTTTTTGTCTCAAAATTGTTATTCCAATTTGTGCTCTCTTTTATATAATAAACTTATTTAAATAATAATTTCTTTAAACCACCACCGGGACTAATACCCTGACAAATTTCATTGTGCCACAAAAGCAGAAAAATTACACTATTTTTGGCTATAAAAAAGGCCACGCATTGAGATGGAAATTCAATGCGTACTGCCGTGCGAAATCATTTAATTTTGTAGAAATATCAATTTTTTCCCAATAAAAATAAATTTGTTATCAATATTGAAAGGCTATATATAAAGTATGTCAATGTAAAAAAGCTTAGTATATAAAAAAATAATCGAACTATTGGAGTTCGAAATAAAAATCAATATATTTCAGGCCGTTTTTTTTTTCGCGGGGATTCGAGCCACCGCCACCTTTTGTAAATAGTAGTTATAACTTTTAGTTTGCGGCTTGTGTCAATTTTTTTTCTTTTTTTTAAAAAAAAACCTCTTTTTCTTTTTAAAATTTTTTAAAAAGTTTTATTTTTTCTTTTCTATTGTGTTTTATTTTTAATTTCTTTTTCTTTTTTGCATAAATATGTCTGTTTTTTTTTTCTTAGTCGATCGAAATGTGATATATGGCCTGTGCATCTTAGCTAGATTTTGAAAAGAAATGACTAAAAAGTTCTTTTTTAGAGTAAATTCACTCTTGTTTTCGTAATTAATTTGACGATATTTTTTGTGGATTTGCTTACAATTCCAAATATTTATTTACTTAGTTACTATGTATATTTTTTTTAGAAATTCTGGAAAAGTAATTATAAACCAGAGCATGGTAGATGGCACTCGCATCTGTGCTGGATGTGGCAATAAAATTCTGGAACGCTTTCTTCTACACGCCTTAGACAGGTTTTGGCATCATTGCTGTCTCACTTGTTCGTGCTGTTCGGCGCGATTATTTGAATTAGCAACGTCTTGTTTTACGCGGGGTGGAATGATATTGTGTAAAAATGACTATTTAAGGTAAATTTTTCTCTTTATAAAATATGTTGCTGATACTACTAATCCGTGGTTGCACAAGATTCTGATATTTTAAATTAGCCCTTCTGAAGCCAACCTGGCCAACTCCATTTTTCGCGTTTTTTTAATTTTTGTTAATTTGAGCGTCAAGCACAATGATTAGCTCTTTGCTTTAAACAGTAACATGACCATTTTCTAAAAATAATCCCCGATTGTCCTTTTTAAAATAAAAATTTTTTAATAAAAAAAAAAAAAAAATTATTTTAAAAGTTGGGATAAACTTTTTTGCTATCAGACGCCAAATACTGTTAAGAATAGATTTTATTAAGTCCTTTCTAAAACGAGCTTAACAACATTTTGCGTAGTCAACCATATAAGCGAGCGTCAACCAGCGAGGATTTTTTCCACTCGTGATTCATACATTAAACTCAAATCCCACAGTGAATATTGTGGACACTGACTGTTTAATAGACTTGTTTGATTGACCTTTCAGTGTGTGTCAGTCATAAATTTGGTGGAATTTTTTTTCGTTTTTTCAAAGTATTCTTTTCGTTGTTTCTTTGTCTACTTACTCCAGCTATGAATCACTTATAATAAAAAAAAAAAAAAAAAAAAAACACGTCGTCTATCATTTCATCATTTGGCTCTTCCAATTTAGTACAACATTATTTTTCTATATCATCGTAGGGTGAGCCAAGGCCTTATCCAGGTGGAGGGTTACCGGGTTTCAACCCCCCCCCCCCCCCGAAATTTTTGTCCGACTCATTAAAACGTAAAAAAATGCATACAAACAAACTTTTGATGCATTTAATTTTTTTTTTGTGGAACATACTTTGAGAAAAATATCACCCCCCCCCCTCCAAACAACAATCCTGGATACACCCTTGCTGTGGACATTGGAACATAAGTTGATCTAGTTTGTTTTGCGACAATAATATAAAATTGTTAATTTTGGTTGGTAATCTGTTATTTGAACAGTTTGATCTTAAATAAATTCGATTTAAGTTGTGATTAATTGTGTAAAAAGAATAATCCTGTGACGCACCGGAAATAGGTATATTTTAGCCAGAAGTCATATAGCAACGTCCCGTGGTCGTTTTGGTCTGACAAATTTTACCATCTTCACTCTGAACTTAGCCTAAACTTATTTGACTCCTTATTTGGCGCTATTTTCCGTTTGCCATTTTATTAGGCTAAAAGGATGTACTGTTTTTTGATCCTGTTAGGAATGTTATTGGAGTTGCTAAAGCTAGAAATTTGTCATGTATTGTTGGATTGATTGGGATATTCATTGGTTAATCTAGTTGTTTATCTGACTAAAAACTTTTAATCCCAGGGGAATTTGCTAATTTTAATTACCTGCTGTGAACGAAGTTGATTTAGCTGAGGTTTAAGTTGGATTTTTATTATAGAACTATACATGTGATTATAATACAATTTCTGTACAGCTTTATATTATAGTTTTTTTATGAGGCTGTGATTTTTGTGGCACAACTTGTTCTTTTTTATATCATATCTTCCAGTATTTTGCATTCTCTTAAAGTTCCAAATCTTATCTATTCCTTTATGGGTTTGGGGTAACTTTTATTCTTTAGTGCATTTTTCAACTTCCAATTTAGCCGTTGATTTGTATTTCAGACTTTTTGGTGTATCCGGCGCTTGCAGTGCTTGCGGTCAGAATATTCCACCATCGGAATTTGTCATGCGTGCGGCAACCCTGTCACCAGATCCACATCAACACCATCTAGATTATGTTTATCATGTTAAGTGCTTCTCTTGTACAAAGTGCCAAAATAGACTTGTACCTGGTGATCGCTATGCTCTGATCGGTGGAAGTTTAGTTTGTGAACAAGATTGTCAAAAACTGCTAAAAAATAATTCACTACCATCCTCAGTAAGGAGGGGTAAGGTCGGGAGGCCTCGTAGGGCGAAAGAATGATTTTCGTTAATTGGCCATTTTTGTGATTTTGAATTTTTGAAAATTAAACGCCTTTTTTTGCAGTTTTTTTTTCTTTCACAAACAGATCAACTATAGTTTGTTTTTTTTTTTACACTCAGAACTACCTACAAAAGGGGCGTAAGGGTTGGAGTTACCACCTTGAAAAAAACGTCTTGTACTGCAAGCCATTATTCTAAAACAAGAGTCCAAATTTAATACCAATGAATCGAAGTTGGCTTTATGCCTTATAAGCTTTTTTATGGTCTTTGTCTCTTCTGAACTTTTCTGAACATTTTTTGGACTCTTTTATTTTGATTTGTAAGCAAAATTGCTGTTGTTTGACCCCTAATGTGCTTTATTAGCTTGCAATATTTCTTTGTCAATTAGGTGGTATGTTATCTTATAGAAGGTGTTAAATATATATATATATATATATATATATATATATATATATATATATATATATATATATATATATATATATATATATATATATATATATATATATATATATATATACCCAAATTGAACTGCTTAAATTCTGTAAAAATTTTAAGCGAACTTTAGAATAGACTGCGGTGCCGCGCCAATTCTCATGAATTTCTGATCTGGCTTAATGCTGTTTTGATGAAAATCAACGGCGAACAACTGGCAGTAAGCTTTATTTGGTTGCGGGTCATCAAGTATTTTGTTTGTAGTTAGGCCACTTAAGAAAATCTCAATTTTTTATAAATACAGCTTTATTTTACAGTATTTGCTTTTGAATAGCCATAAAGGATATGAAAAATAATAAGTCTAGTGTCAGGTATAATTCCTAGGTTATTCTGAAAAGAAAAATTTATCCTGATTTTAATTCAAAGATAATATCACAAGTCCGAATGCTCTTGCTTCAAATACGGAAGGCTTTATCAATCAAAAAAAGCTTAAAAACAAGCCTAAACAAAACTTAAATAACAAAAAACAAAAACATACAAAAACAAATAAACCCAAAAATATAAATAAAAAAGGGGAGCTCACATTTAAACAAAGCCCAATACGGTAAAGCACGAACAATAAAGCAAAAAGACTTCAAGGGCAACCTGATGTGGGTAGACCCATGGGCAAGGATGCCAAACCAAATAAATAGTAATTTCAAACTAGGCTTCATAGTTACATTCTATTAGAAAAGTGAAAATGTCACACCTTGCTGATCCCAGAATCATGCAAGGATTTCTAGTATGTACGATAGGAGGTTCGGCACCCACTGCGCCCAACTTTACAATTCTAGATATGTTGCACTTAATTTGACTTCTGATCATTCAGTGACAATTTAGAGACTTGTTACGGTGAAAAAAAAAAATTAATTCTAATCTTTAAAAATAGTAAAAACTACAATTTTGGGTTAAAACTGCAAAATGTTAGTCCTAAAACTAAAATAAATATATCGCCTTTATGTCCACGAATGCAAGGGTGTCGTTTATGTGGAGAATTTTTTTTATATATATCCCATGCCCCTTGACTATCCGGATATTGACCCCCCCCCCCCCCCCCCCCCCCCCCCCACGCCCATCATTCCCCCAAACACATCCAATCAAAATTTTGAGATAGCCATTTTGTTCAGCGTAGATGATTTTCAAATAGAAAATATGTTTTTGAGGATGACACTCCCCCACAACCCTTAGGGCAAGGGTTTAACGTTATGCCCTGGGGGCATATAAGGTTTTTTGTAGAAGGCGTTGTCGTAGAAACTTCAAAAAAGGCTCATTCGATTGGAAATTCAAAGGGCTAGTTCCCTTTTTAATAGTCGAAAGTGATTTGAGCTTGGGCAACTTGCCCCCCCCCACGCCCATCATTCCCCCAAACACATTCAATCGAAATTTTGAGATAGCCATTTTGCTCAGCATAGTTGATTTTCAGATAGAAAATATGTTCTTGAGGAGGACACTCCCCCACAACCCTCAAGGCAAGGGTTTTAAGTTATACCCTGGGGGCATATATGGTTTTTATAGAAGGCGGTGTCGTAGAAACTTCAAAAAAGGCTCATTCTATTGGGAATTCAAACGGCTCGTGCCCTTTTTAATAGTCAAAAGTGATTTGAGGGCAACTAACCCCCTCTCACGCCCATCTTTTCCCAAAACACATCCAATCAAAATTTTGAGACAGCCATTTTATTAAACGTAGTTTTAAGGTCTGGAAATTAGGTCTTTGAGGATGACAACTCTCCCACAGCCCTCAGGGCAAGGGTTTTAATTCACTCCTGTGTTAATAACGCTAGTGTTCTTTCCTCCCAGCCAAATTGAATTTCCCCAGACGAATACTTATTGTAAGCTATTTTTCTTGAAATGTAACATCTCCATTGTGGTTCTTTTCTCTTTTTTAAAATTCATCAATGATAAAATGGAGCTCGGCTTACGACGGTTTCTGGAACTTGAATTTTAAAATACTATTTTAAGACAAGGTTGCGAAATTATTATTGTCGCGAAAACAAAGATCATCGGATGAACGACCCATTTTGGCTTCTACCTGTTAACTGTTTCTCATCAACAATATAAGCATATTGCTAAATTTTTGCTAAATTACCAAAGATTTCGCATATTGCTAAATTACCAAAGATTCCTCATGTTCAATGTTACTAGCAAAATTGCTTCCACGAGCCAACAAAAAGATTTCGCCATCAATTGTTTTAAATCTCTTACAAATCGATTTGTTTAAGAAAAAAGATGCTTGTGGATTTCTGTCACCAAATTCAAGACTGGAGAATTAAAGCAAAATGTGCGAACTCCTTCGTTTCAAAGCATAAGAAATGAATAGTTAAAAATGACAAATTTCGTGTTTAGCATTTGGTTTGTTTTTTACATACTAACAACTGTTGATTTATATTAACACTTTTTATATTGGACAAAAGTCCAATTTGAAAATTGTGGGGTATTAGAAGCTATTTATATAGTAGTTGGAATCGTTTATTTTTTACCTACAAAAAGTAAAAACAATATGGAAAATAAACGATCATAAAATGAAAAGATAACACAAATCAAAAATGATTCAAAAACTATAGAACAAAAAATATCAATTAACCAACTTTAGGAAGGAAAAAATAAAAAGGGAGTTAGACTCAGAAACCAGTTTTTAAAAATCTCATTGCCGTCGTTCAAGACCGTGTATTAGATTTAAAAGCTAAGAAAAATTAATTAAGAAAATTTATAAGAATTTTTCTTAATTAAGAAAGTTTTCTTGATTTAATTAAAAAATTTAATTAAGAAAGTTTTCTTAATTAAGAAAGTTTTCTTAATTAAGAAACTAAGCCTGTCTACTAACTTACCGTTTCAATACCAACGAGGCAAAGCAAAGACTTACAATATCTGAAATATACCACACATAAGGCACTACTATGCTTTTCCGAAACAAATGGATTGTTATACAGAAATAAAAAAAAAAATGACCGGGGAACTAAAATTTTTAAAAACTATAAAAATCTTTCGATTGTCTTCCTCTATTGGGTAATAGTTTTTTTTCCACACACTACCCCTAAGTTTCCTAACCAGTCTATTTATCAGGTTTGAAACTTATAGAACCGATCGAATTTACCGTCAATCAAACAGTTCGTGGTAACGAACTGTAAGTAAGGAGCGACCCGGCTCAATGGTAACCGAAACTCTAGAAAAACGGGTTTTTGATACCAATAGATTATCAAAAGAATCAGATTTCAATGCTGATTTCAAATATATAACTTTTCATCAAGTTTAGAGCTACCCATCAAAAGTTACGCGCCTGAGAAAATTTGGCTGGATTCAAAAAAAGGGAAAAAGACCCCCTAAAAATGATAGAACCTTTAATGAAAATCACACCATCATATTCAGCGTATCAGAGAACCCTAATGTAGAGGTTTCAAGCTCCTATCTACAAAAATGTGGATTTTGCATTTTTTTGCCAGAAGAAAGATCACGGATGCGTGTTTAATTTGTTTGTTTGTTTGTTTGTTTGTTTGTTTTTTTTTCCAGGGGTGAAAACCCAGTGGTCCTAGATATCGGGGAGGGCTCATTGGAACGGAAATTAAAAGTTTAGTGCCCTTTTTAAGTGACCAAAAAAAAAAATGGAGGGCAACTAGGCCCCTCCCACGCTCATTTTTTTCCCAAAGTCACCCGATCAAAATTTTGAGATAGCCATTTGTTCAGCATGGTCGAAAATATGATAAAAATGTCTTTAGGATGACTTGATCCCCCAAAGTCCCCCAGGGGAGAGGGCTGAAAGTTATGAACTTTACTCAATGTTAACATATAGTATTGGTTATTGGGAAGTATACAGACTTTTTCAGAGGAGATTTTTTCTGGTAGGTGGGGGAAGGAGAGGGGGTCGGGGGCTATATGGAAGGATCTTTCCATGAAGGAAAGGGGACATTGCTATGAAGGGGGCGCCGGATTTCCCAGCATTATTAAAGAAAAAGATCAGGAATTAAATAAAAAAAAACAAGTTTTTCAACTGATCAACTGGATTGTGATTAAGAGGTCATATTTTAAAGAACTGGAAAAAAAATTCGAACTATAGTTTTAAAAAGCAGGGTATTGACTAGGGGGCGAACCCCCTAATATACGTGTTAAAAATTTATGAATATAGAAGTTCGTTACGTAAGTTAATTCTAAGTTACGTATATTGTTACTTAATAAAAACGTTCGTAAATAAAATAAACAAGTTCGAGAAAGCCATTTAACCAAATATATTATGCAAATTTTGTTTTAATTATTCATGTACGGTGAGCCAAAATCAAAACCTGCATTAATTCAAAAAAACGTTTCAAAAATTAAATAAAAAAACAAGTTTTTTTAACTGAAAGTAAGGAACGACGTTAAAACTTAAAACGAACAGAAATTATTCCGTATATGAAGGGGCTGTCCCCTCCTCAACGCCTCGCTCTTTACGCTAAAGTTTGATTTCTCACAACTCTATTTTTTTAAACAATGAAAAAAACTTTAGCGTAAAGAGAGGCGTTGAGGAGGGGACAGCCCCCTTCATATACGGAATAATTTCTGTTCGTTTAAGTTTTAACGTCGTGTCCTTACTTTCAGTTGTAAAAAAAACTTGTTTTTTTACGCGTCAATTCTCTGAAAAAGAACAAAGAAGTGTTTTTCATATCAAAATCGGTCATTAAAACAAATAAACTCACAAATTAATTGGCAGATTAATTAATTGGCAGATGAACGGAAGCAAGATGTGACTTTATTGTTGTTCTTTGGGGTTTGACGCGTTCGATCAATAGATCATACACGTTCGTATAACTTGACTTTATGTGAATTATATAATCACTAACTTGACTGGGTGTCACTTTAGTAAGTACTCACTAAATTCGTATTCATATTACTTATATTGCTATTAGGGTTTAGGCTGTAGCCTTATATTGGATTTGTATTTAGTACACACAAGCAAGGCCGTACCCAGGAATTTTTTTCGGAGGGGGTTGTACTGAAAAAAAAATACGGGGGGGGGGAGTTTTTTACAAACAAAAAAAACTCAAAAAACGCATACAAAACTTTGTTTATATCCATTTTTGTTACGTTTTACGAGTCAAAAAAACATTTCCGGGGGGGGGGGGTTCAAACCCCCCTACCCCCCCCCCCCCTCTCTGGGTACAGCCTTGCACACAAGTGTTCAATTAGGCTTTTACGGCAACTGTTTAGCAAACTAAAGATGTAAATATATGATACTACTACTACTACTAACAACTCACCGCAGCACCAAGCCGCCTGAGGCCAACACAGCTACACACGCTCCTCCTCCACCCCAATCTATTCAAAGCCTTCCTTTTTACACCCGCCCACGAAGTTCCCATTTCCTTTAAATCTTTCTTTATGACGTCCTCCCACCCCAGACGGGGACGACCTGTTTTCCGTTTAGCCCTAGATGGTTGGCCGAAAAGAACAATCGTCGGCAATCTGTCATCCTTCATCCGCACAACGTGCCCTAGCCACCTCAACCTTTCTTTCATTATAGCCCTAGAGAGCGGTATTGAACCACATTTTTCGTATAGCCTATTGTTTGAAATACGGTCAGTCAGCCGGGTACCCAGAACAATCCTTAAGCAATTTTTCTGTAAAACATCTAACAAATCTTCATCCGCTTTTCGGAGCGTCCATGCTTCAGAGCCATATTTGACCACTGTCATCACAGTAGCTTCTAATATTCTAATCTTGGTTTGCAGACTTATCTTTCTATTCTTCCAGACTTTTTTTAACTGTGAAAAAACACCCTGAGCCTTGGCTATTCTATATTTAACATCTTCACTGCTCCCACCATCTTTACTAATAATACTACCAAGGTAAGTGAAGCTGCCCACCTGATGAATCTTTTCATTACCCAACGTCACCTTTTCATCTTCACTTATTCCCAGCCTTAGTGACTTAGTCCTCCTAACATTAATTTTCAAACCAGTTCTAGCACCCTGAACTCGCAAAACCTCTAAAAACTTCATTCATTTTGCTCACACTTTCATCTAGGATGCTTAAATCATCAGCATAATCCAAGTCCAGAAGACTTTTTCCTCCCCATTTGATTCCGTGGTCTCCCATTGCTTTTCCTGTGCTCCTTAAAACAAAGTCCATCAAAATAATCCATATAAAGGGGGATAGAACACAACCCTGCTTAACTCCTGATTTAATACAAAACCAGCTGCTAACCTCATTTCCTACCTTAACCGCAGCAGTGTTATTCTCGTACATAGCACTAATCACTATTGTATTTGTCTGGTATACCATAAAAGGATAAAACCTTTACTAAAGCTCTTCTATCAACAGAATCGAACGCTTGCTCATAATTTATAAAACTGAGGACCAAAGGTGTTTGAAAACTCAGGCACTTCTCAATTGTTAGCCTAAGAGTGAAAATTTGGTCAACACATCCTCTACCTTTTCTAAAACCGCACTGCTCTTCTCTTAAAACTTTGTCTACGGCATCTCTCAGTCTAAAAAGTATTATATTACTAAGTAATTTACTACCTACAGAGACCAGACTAATGCCTCGATAATTACCACACTCACTTTTATCACCTTTCTTATAAAGTGGCTTAATTAAGGTATTCCTAAAATCGTTAGGTACTTCCCCCTTTTTCAAAAATCATATTCATAATCTTCAGTAACTTATTTCTAAGCTCAGAGCCACCATATTTAAGAAACTCATTTACCACCCTACCAGCACCTGGAGCCTTATTATTCTTTAATCCTTTTAGTACTGTAGCTAATTCCTCCTCACAAAACAAATCTTCCTTCACATCCAAGGTATCACAAACTTTTTCATTTTCCTCTATATTTTTTCCTGCAACTCTAATCTCGGTTAAGCAAATTCTCAAAATGTTCGGCCCATCTCTCTTTAGTTTTTTCCTTATTGCTAATTGCGACCCCATTCCTATCTTTAACTGGGCCAAGTCCGGATTGACTACTCCCTCTCAATTTGTTAACGTGCCAGTACAATACTTTACTATTATGCCGTCTAGCTGCATCTTCCAGATCCTCGGCAATTTTATCCATGGCCTCCACTTCACACCTCCTTAGTTCATATTTTAATGCTTTCTCAACTTTCTTTACATTTCTTTTGTTTTCATACGATCTATCACTCAGATAATTCTTGTACAAGTCCTTTCTCCTTTCTATTAAACATAAAACTTTTTCACTAATATCAGTGGAGCCAATTCACGAAAATGTAGGGGGGGGGCAAGGATTTTTTTCGATTTTTTTTTTAAATTAAGATGCAAAAAAAAGAACAACATTTAGCAAACATACCTAAAACAGGGGGTAGCGGCGAGGTTGCTGCTTGGCCAAATCGTCGACTAATCTATCCAAATCCAGTTTCTTTACCTCCTCTTTTTTCAACGGCCATTATCATGAGATCACTGAGTCTGTCGTTTCCCATCGTCGATCGCAGATAGTCTTTCACACGCCCTAATGCCGAGAAGAATCGTTCATTACTGGCAGTGGTCACAGGCAAAGTAGCAACTAGCTTCATCAGTTTTTAGCACTGCAGAATAGGCAACTGGGAGGTCGGATAAGATTTCGATAGCTCGAAGAAGATCCATTTTTGAAATATCACTTTTTGACAGATGCAGCTTTGCAAGAGAAAGCTGGGATTTTATGGCATGGTCGTCGACACCGAGAATCTCTTGATAATGACACATAACTCTTTCCACTTTCGAAAGTTCGAGAAAATTGGAACTTGAGGGGTCGAAGGCAGATAAAGCGTCGAGCAGAGGCATATTCTGCATGAAACGTTGGTCCATCTCACTCGTGAAACGATCTATTACCTCAAAGTACAGAAGTTTACCGCAGTCTGATTCAACTGGCTGACTGATATTGCGTTTACCGGTTGTTGAGTTTGAAAGAAAGGCTTTGAGACGAATGGAAATGGCTTGACTTCTCTTGTTTCGAGCACTGGTTTTAGATTGTGGAGATTTAGATTCCTGGATATCGTTTAAAGCTAAGAATCAGATATGTTTTTGCTTAAGTTGTTCCATTCGTTATCATTTCTCAGCTTTTGGAGTGTCTCATATGTCCCAGAAATCAGTGCAAGTGCCTTATAAATCAACAAACTTCCGGATTGAAGTTGCTCTGATAAACAATTTACAATGACTAATACTTTTTCCATTATGTGTAAAGTTGAAACAAAAGAGGCAGAGTTGATTTTGTCCAGCAGTCCTTTTGCTTCACACGCTGCCTCGCCGTTGGAACTATCAGAGACTGCGGCAAGCACAGCAACAATACAATCAAATCTGGCCATTCACCTTCGAAATAGAGCGGACTGCGTAAAACCAGCGAGTCTGGACGGTCCTCTAGCTCCAAGACTTTTTGCCCGCTAATACGCTGGGATTCCACAAATAGCTCGTGACGAGTATTGCTGCATGATATAAATGCGTAAAGTCTTTGCACCACAGAGAAAAATTCAGAAAGTTCGCTGATATTTTTTAGGCAGTCAGTCAAAACCAAGTTCAATCTGTGGGCGTGACAGTGTACATAAACTGCATGAGGCACCTTCTCCCTAAACTTTGCTTGAACTCTGTTAAATTCCCCACTCATAACGGATGCGCCATCATAACATTGGGCAATACACAGCATAGAATCTACACCAAGCTTTTCTATAGTTTCACAAATCGAGGTGGATAAGCTCTCGGCGTCTAATTTGTGCATGTGATAGCAGCCGATTGGTCGCTCCACTACTTTTCCATTTGATATGTACCTGATTAGGATCGCTAATTGTTCTTTTCTAGAAACGTCTTTTGTCTCGTCGACAAGAATAGCAAAGTAATTAGCTGATTTTACTTCTGAAATAATATCTTGGCGCAAGGCATCTCCTATCAGTGTAACTGCGTCATTTTGGTACTGATGACTGCAATAGTGACCATATCGGTGCTGTAACTTGGCCTTCAGCTTTTCGTCGCCTTTAGACATTTCCTCCATCAATTCAACCAAATTACCCCGGTTTGCAGATGTTTCTGATTCGTCATGACCCCTCAAAGCAAGACCCTGGCGGCCAAGAAAGCAAATAGCGCGAAAAATGTACTTCACATGATCTCTATTTTCCTGAACCTCTTGAGATCTGGATTGAATTAAGGCATTCGCTATAGATTTCGAAGTATCAGTACTCATTATCTTAAATTCCGTCCATGCTGACATACAATGCCTATGTCTTTCAGAACCATCATGTTGCTTTAATAGAGCAGAACTGTCTTTCCACTTGCAAAATGCTGACTCAATGAAAGCCCTTTTTCCAGCAGTTTCTCCAGCCCTTAGAGTCCCCATAGAAAAATGGCGGCAAGCAAAACAAAACACGGAATTCATTTTTTTTTGAGTATTCAATTCATTCATAAGTCTTATAGTAATGTGCACATAATTTCCTTCCGTTAGAAGTGGAAGCCGGATATCTCTCAAGAATAGGTTAAGCTGGTTTGTCGTGACGCGTCCTAGAGATATCTGAGAGAGTTTTTATGACTGCTACTGGAACCCGCAAGGGGTTCAGCGATGCAGACCGAACTTTCATGTTGATCTGAGCCATTTATTGTTCCGCTTGTTTCCGAAATTCTGTCACAGGTGGGGGAATTTATCTCAACTAACCCGAGACTTTGGGCGCTGACAGTATTGCCAGTTTCTTGCACTAAAGTTTCTTCATTTTTCTTCCGCATTTTCACCGAAAAAAAATCCAAAGTTTGTTGTCGCTTTTTACTCATAGTTTAAACGAGTAGTAGACAATGACTTCACTCAGACACGGCAAGAGAAGAACTGAAGAAACACGTAGAAACTCACTTAGAAAATCACTCCCATACTCCACGGTGAAACTACCCCGCTTAGAAACCCCATAAACCAATCACTTACATTTCCTGTTCACGACAGTCCCATACACTCCACTGGGACTAGTCATCTCATAAACTATTCAACAAAGTCAAGAATCTGCTGACCAAAACCCCTTGAAACCCTAGAACACATTTCCTTTCCCAGCTACTAAAAAAGGCAATATACAAAAACTCATAGTTTACAACGAATTCTTCACAAGAACAATAACGAAACGGGTACTGACCACATGAAGCTTAGTTTTGAATGAACCCTACTCGGAAATAAAATAGTGTAGACGCGCTCGCTCTTAGACATTTCAAGACAAGATTATATAATTAGGGCACCAGTTTGTTGGTCGTATTTATTGGACCAGTTGCTGGTTTAATATAGCACATAGCTAAAATAGAAAATAGCTGTGAAATATAAATAAGAAGGTAATTTTCAAAGTCTAGGGGGGGGGGGGGCATGGCCCCCCCTGCCCCCCCTAATTGGCACCCCCTGACTAATATTCTTAGCTGCAGTTCTAGCTTTCTTCCCTAATACCCCTTCAGCAACTTCGCAAGTTAGTTTTCTAAAATTATTCCAACCATCTTCCACATTATCAAATTTTAAACTCTCAAATTTAGCATTCAACTGTTCCTGGAATCAACTTCAATATAAAATAATGAAACTGGTAGAGATTTATGTATTGATCTAATACCACTTAAATATATCAGGCTAAAAAGTAGCTCCTTGGCAAATTCCTTTTCAAAATAGAATGGGGTATAAAAGCTACTCTCTATGTTTCCGACACTTTAGCACTAAAATACAAATAAACTGCCAGGAGCAATTTATTTTTTCAAATCAAGTTATTAAGTTGAGTTAGCACTAAATACCTAATAATACCTAATTAACTTTAGTTAGCACTAAAATACCTAATAATAGTTAGCACTAAAATACCTAATAATACCTAATTAACTTGAGTTAGCACTAAAATACCTAGTAATAGCACTAAAATACCAATAAACTGCCAGGAGCAATTAATTTATTTATCAAGGAAAGAAATGTAAGAAAATCAAAATGAACAATGTTGCCAAACACTCAATACTATATGACAATGGGCCAGGTTACAAATTGCTCTGTTTCTACAAAATTGACTTAACTTGAAAGAATCCAAACAGATGAAAGTTTTAATTGAAGATTTTGTAAAAACTTATTTAAAAATATAAAAAAATCAGTATAATTTAGCTCATTTTTGTATTGATTTTGTTGGTTTTAGTAAAATCCAAATTTAATTCTCACAGAGAGAGCAAAATATCATGTAGCGAAAGTCTGGGCCTATTGACCCCGCTAAAAGTTTCGGAATGGGAAAGCGATGGCATTGGCACTATTGAATATATTGTAGTTTGACATCATTAAAGAAATAGAAGAACTTACCTGCCTAAGAATGGCCTCAAATCGAATCACAGTTTTTAAAAACAAAGGGAAAGATGAGGAGGTAAGAATCGACTTTTTTATACTATATTTTTATTAGTTAGTTTAGAAGTGGTCTAATAAAGTATTCAGAAATCAGATAGGAAAATAAATAGGTAGGCATAGTTCTCATTTTGCTAAAATAAGCTTGAATCATGGAATGTAAAGGTTCATCTCATTTTCACAGCTTGTGGAGAAACATTGAACAATTCTGGACTAATGTTCCCTGAGACATGCCACTGTCACCTCCTGTGACAGTGGAAAAAGAAAAGGTAAAATTCTACTTTAGCTACTTTTGGCTATCTTGGAAAGGGGTTAGGTTAGGAAAATGGAACTTTTAGGGATGGGTCTACAGGCTAAGGTGTGTCCTAGGAGGGTATTTTGAAGTACCTACTACCTCCACTCCTTCTCTCTAGGGGTCCTGAAATTTGCCTACATGCAGGTCTATCTATGCCTATTGAAATTTTGACATAACAACATTTTACCTTAATTTTCAGTTTCTTTTTCTCTGGTTTTAGTTCTGAAATGCAATTCCTGTGGTAAGTATTTACCAAATCATATTATTGAGTTTCAAATAAAGTGAATATACCATTTGATGCCTTTTTTTATGCTGATTACAAATATAGGCTAACAACACCATTTCTATCAGAAATGGAATTTTAGCCCACCCCCTATATATGTCAATTCAAGATATATATTTGTGCATATGGGGGTGGGGGTTAGGTTAGAGGGGGGGGGGAGAAATTCATTTCCTATAGAAATGATTATTATATTTTTAATCAGCATAAAAAAAGGCATTGAATGGTGTAGTCACTTTATTTGAAACTCAATAATATGATTTGGTAAATATTTACCATTCCTGTTATTTAAGTAGAATTTTAAGTCATATCAATGTTTTTTTTTTCAAAATTTAGGAAATGTATTTACATATCTTTAAAACCTTATAAATTGAGATGAGCAAAGTTGTGAAGCTGAAAACAATTGTGTTGTACTTCATTTAAGCAGTAAGGTTTCACTTTTATAAAACACAGATTTCTAAAGGTCAGAACCTTCCTAACCTAACCCCTTCCCAAGATAGCCAAAAGTAGTTAAAGTAAATAATTTCTTAGACCCACTGCTTTTCCATTAAAAACAAAAAAAAAAAATTTTAAACAAGAAAAACAGGTTTTAATTTTCTTATAAAGCAGTGAAATACAAAACAATTAATTATGCACAAAAAGCTCCAAATATTTTGGCCCCACATCTGGGAGCCTTTCTCAGCGGAAAAAAAAAAAAAATAAATAAAAAAAAAAACAAAAAACTTAACTTACATCACAATACTAAAACACATAAAGAGAAAGAAAAAAAAAACAAAAGAAAAAAATATAAATAAATAAGAAACAAAACTCACTTATTAAATAAACACTTCCATGCACTGAATGTCTATAATGATTCAACTCGCCCTCCTCCCAGTGTATAAATGGAAATATATTAAATAAACACTTCCATGCACTGAATGTCTAAATGATTCAACTCGCCTCCTCCCAGTATATAAATGGAAATATTTAAATAAACACTTCCATGCACTGAATGTCTATAATGATTCAACTCGCCTCCTCCCAGTGTATAAATGGAAATATATTAAATAAAACACTTCCATGCACTGAATGTCTATAATGATTCAACTCGCCTCCTCCCAGTATATAAATGGAAATATATTAAATAAACACTTCCATGCACTGAATGTCTATATGATTCAACTCGCCTCCTCCAGTGTATAAATGGAAATATATTAAATAAACACTTCCATGAACTGAATGTCTATAATGATTCAACTCGCCCTCCCAGTATATAAAAAATGTGGAATCATTACTGGGAATGTGGAATACTGGGAGGAGGCGAGTTGAATCATTATAGACATTCAGTTGGAAGTGTTTTATTTAATATATTTCCATTATACACTGGGAGGAGGCGAGTTGAATCAATATAGACATTCAGTGCATGGAATGTTTTTTTAATATATTTCCATTTATATACTGGGAGGAGGCAATTGAATCATTATAGACATTCAGTGCATGGAAGTGTTTATTTAATATATTTCCATTTATACACTGGGAGGAGGCGAGTTGAATCATTATAGACATTCAGTTGGAAGTGTTTATTTAATATATTTCCATTTATATACTGGGAGGAGGTGAGTTGAATCATTATAGACATTCAGTGCATGGAAGTGTTTTTAATATATTTCCATTTATACACTGGGAGGAGGCGAGTTGAATCATTATAGACATTCAGTGCATGGAAGTGTTTATTTAATATGTGAGTTTTGTTTCTTATTTATTTATATTTTTTCTTTTGTTTTTTTTTCTTTCTCTTTATGTGTTTAGTATTGTGATGTAAGTTAAGTTTTTTTTTTTTTTTTTATTTATTATTTTTTTTTTCCATTGAGAAAGGCTCCCGGATGTGGGGCCCAAAATATTTGGAGCTTTTGTGCATAATTAATTGTTTTGTATTTCAGCTTTATAGAAAATTAAAACCCGTTTTTCTTGTTTAAAAATTTTTTGTTTTGTTTTTTAGTAGTTAAAGTAGAATTTTACCCAATTTTGTTCTACTTCATATAAGCAGAAGATCAATTTTACAAGGTTTCACTTTTATAATGCACATATTTTTAATGTCATCAAAGGTCAGGACCCCCTAGAGGGAGAAGGAGTGGAGGTAGGCACTTCAAAATACCTTCCCAAGACATACTTTAGCCTGTAGACCCATCCCTGAAAGTGTCATTTTTCCTAACCTAAACCCTTACCAAGATTGCCCAAAGTAGCTAAAGTAGAATTTTACCAAAGAAAAGTCTACAATGGCAGACTTTTGTTGGTATTTTGGGGCAGTTTATATTAATGGGCCTAACTTACAAATAAGGTGAATATTCAACACTTGTTGCCTTTTTTATGCTCTTGAAAATATAAAATAAGGGTTCTAGACAAGCTAGGCCTACTTTTTTACATATGAAACTAAGAGAAGAAAGAAAATAAAAATGAAAAATAAAATAAAAAAAGGTGAGAAAACAAGGATTTTGTCAGCCAGTGGCAAAACATGAAGATGAAGAACAAGCAAATATTTTGACAAGGACCTCTGCCAAGTCATCCTCAGTGCTAAACAAAAAAGAGAAAAAAAAGAAGTGTCTGTTCTGTCATTGTTGGGTAAACTTTGAAAGGTTAAATTTTGTTGTTTTTTTTTTCTTTTTTTTTTTGTTTAGCACTGAGGACAACTTGGCAGAGGTCCTTGTCAAAATATTTGCTTGTTCATTGTCTTCATGTTTTGCCACTGGCTGACAAAATCCTCATTTTCTCATCTTTTTTATTTTATTTTTCATCTATTATTTTCTTTCTTCTCTTAGTTTCATATGTCATGTATAGCCAGTGTGGTCTTAGAATGTATTTAAGCTACTTTTTGCTATCTTGGAAAGTAGTTAGGTTAGGAAAACAAAACTTTTTAGGGGTGGATCTACAGCCTAAAGTATGGGTAAATTTGTTGTTATTCATATTATTGGATTATGAATAAAGTAAACATACCACTTGTACCTTTTTTTTATGCTATTTCCAAATATAATAATAATTTTGTTGGAAATGAATTTTACCCCCACCCCTATATATACCAATTCAGGGTATATATTTGCACATTAGGGGGGTGGGGGAAAGTTTAAACTTACCTCTCATTTAAATAAGAAATAAAATTTACCCCACCCTCCTAATGTGCAAATATATACCCTGAATTGGTATATATAGGGGTGGGGGTGAAATTAATTTCTGACAAAAATGATTATTATATTTGGAAAGAGCATAAAAAGGCATCAGGTGGTATGTACTTTATTTATAAGTCAATATAATATGAATAACAAAAATTTACCAAAGTATATCACAAGAAGGTATTTTGGTATAAATTCACAACCACTCCTGGTCATAAGGAGACATGTTACATCCATAAGCTGAATTTTAGGGGGGGGGGGGGGCTTAGCTGGTCTAATCAGCACTTCCAGTGCTGTATAATAGAATTCTCAAAATAAAATATAAGGCAGCATCATTCAGTCAGGGAGAGGCTAGGGCCCCTCCCCCCCCCCCCCCCCCCATATGGATGCCCATGTAAACAGTTCTTACTTCATGATATGCAAAATTATTTGGTAAATTTGCAGTGGGCCTTATAATTTAGAAAGTGAAACATCATTTGATGCCTTTTTTCAGTGTTTCCACTTCTCCCAATTTTTGGGAGATCTATCAAATTTCTAATCCATCTCCAGAAAAAAAAGAAGATACCAAATCTACCAAAAATCTCCAGAAAACTTAATCCCCAGAAAATTTTACTTTGTGGTCATTCTTTTTTTTCTTTTTTACCTGGCTGTTGTCTGTGGTCTTTTAAGGATTTTCCTAAACATCCCAGTTAATTGAGGCAGTGCAATTTGGATTTTTTGGCATATGTATGAACATTGCCCATTCATCTGTTCTGCAGTGATTGCATTGATTTTCTGTTCCTGATCATTTAAACACCTTCAAGGTTTGTAATTAACTAATTATTTTCAATTCATAAACAAACCACAGGTGTTGGCTTGCACCAAGAAGATGGGAACTAGTACTATGTGGGTCCAGCTGACTCAGTAGGTTCAAAAATGATCCAAAGTTACTACAAATTTAAAGAAATATGACAAAAATTAGACTTTGTCTGCAGTTGCTCTGTAGAACTGAAGGGGTTTGCATCAAATGATCCAGTACAAGATACATAGACAAAAATTGCAGCATTTTGAAAACAATTTACCATTTTTTCTGGTTTACAAGTTAATCCCATTCCTGAAAAATATGCTGCATAACAATGTTACTGATAAAGTAAGATTTGGTAAGCAGAAAGTGACAAATATAGTCAGTGGGTGGTCAGTGAAAACCTTTGCAGAATTTGCTCTAAAGGAAGAAGATTACAAACTACTGCAGCCTTTCACAGGTGAGGAAATATGGAATTCACTAAAGAAGATGAGAGGGACCTCAGCACCAGGAGTTGATGGCATCCCAACAAGGCTCTGGAAGTAGTCTAGGGTATATTTGTTGCCTTTGTTATCAATGTTATTTTCAAGTGTCCTTAGCAAGTTGGTTTGGCCTCAACAGTGGAATATTTCAATAGTTTTACCATTTTTAAAAAGGGAGACTGAGCATTGCATAAGAATTATAGAGGGATTCATTTAGGAAATAGCCTTAGTAAATTATTTTGTAAAGTGTTAGTGGCTAGATTAGATAGTTGGCTTAAAGAATCAAATAAGTTAATAGAAATTCAGGCAGGGTTTTGAGAGGATTATAGTGGGGTAGATCAGATATTTATTTTGTATGAGCATATTAGGAAGTATATGAGGAAAAGGGATGGTAGGCTATACACAGCTTTTTTTTGGACCTGCGATGTGCGTTTGATGAAGTTTCACAAGATTTGTTAGTAGAAGGACTTATAAAGTTAGGGCTGCCGAGACGTTTTGTAGGATTGGTTGTTAAAATGTATTTGGTTGTTAGAATGGTATTTAAGGTAGGAAAGTCTTACTCTAGGGCAATTGTCAGTAGGTTAGGGGTTAAACAAGGTTGTACATTTTCACCTAGGTTGTTTTCCCTGTATCTTAATGATATAGAAGATTATATGGTAGGGCAGGGAGCCCCAACTCTAAATCTGTCTGCAATGCAGGTGTTTGCTCTGTTATTTGCGGATGATATAGTATTGGTGGCTAAAGATGGGCCTGACCTTCAAAAACTGCTAGGAATGGTGTCCTCATACCTAGATGAGAAGCGTTTGGTCCTAAATGTCACAAAGTCAGTAGTTATGGTATTTCGACAACATGGAAATATAGAGGAAAGGTTTAGTGTAGGAGAAGAAGTGCTTAAAGTAGTTGAAGATTTTGTTTATTTAGGATGCAAGTTTACTTCAAATGGTAGGTGGAAAGGGCAAATTGATTATGTAGCTAGTAAAGGTCTTAGGGCTATATGGCTAGTTCTAAAGAGTAGTGTTTTGAAAGTAGGCCTGACAGACCTTAGGCTTCAGAAAAGGATATTCCAGACTAAGCTAGCTTCAGTAATGTCTTTTGCAGCAGAGGTGTGGGGTATAGAGAAGGTGGATAAGGTAGACCATTTACAGTTGATGTATTTTAAGCAGTTAATGGGGGTCAGTGATAAGTTTAATCATGTAGTATTAAAAGGTGATTTAGGTTTGTTATCATTAAGGGTGGGAAGGTTAGTGCGGATAGTAAATTATTGGGAAAGGATTATAAATCTGCCTAGTAGGAGGCTAGTAAAGAATTCATATGAGGAGATGCTAGTAGATGGCAGGAAAAGTTCTTGGCCAAACCGGGTTAAAAGAGACTATTGATAGATGTGGTTTTAGTGAGTATTGGAATGAGGGGAAGGGGCTAGGTGTGGAAGTGGGGCTAGTTGCAAAAAAAGTAAAGGATAGACTAATAGAGCAGGAAATTCAAAGGTGGCAGAATCAGAAATCATCCTTGGCGTCCCTGGGGCTGTATGGGCTGGCAAAGGAGGTTTGGGGGGAGGAAGTTTACTTTAAAGCAGGGATGAGTAGTGAGGATTTAAGATGGGTAATTTCGGTTCGTGGTAATTTTTTGGGTATTGGAGAAAGGAGGAAATATATTGGGAATTTTAGGATTAAAAATGGTCCTTACCAGTGTCCTATGTGTGGAGAGGAGGAAGATCTCATCCATTTTATGGGTACATGCCAGGAGTTAAGAAATTTGAGGAGGGAAGTGTTTTCAACAGATTTTGGAGGGGTGGATTGGCTTGAAAAAATTTTAAAAAGTAGAAATTTTGATGATTTTAGAAGGTTGGGTAAATTTGTAAGAGTGGGTATGGCACATAGAGAAACTTTTTTGATGAATTGTTAGTAATTTATTGTGTGTTTTTTTTTGTATTTATTTTTGTTTTGTTATTTTGCCATGGCCCGAAAAGGCTTTTGTTGCAATAAATATCTATCTATCTATCTATAGTCTGCCAGTGCCTGTCAGTCTATTATAAAACATAAAATTGTGAAGAAAGGATAAAAACAGGGACAATTAACTGCCAGTGAAAAAAATTAAAATTAGTTTTATTGAACCCAAAAAAGCTAAGTCACCCACCCACCCATGGCCCATATTTAAGATGCTACTTGTTGCCAGGGTGGTTGAGAAGTCCCATTGACAAAAAGTGGCAGGAACATTCCAATAGTGCCAACAATGATGAAACAGTAACTCTGACAGCTGTGGATTACTGGAAATTGGCTTTGAGTGTGAGGGACCATCATGGAAACTAAACTTAGCAAAGTTTGTACAGCACTTGTTTTCCTTGCCATTTTCAAACATAGCTTCAGAAAGACTGTTCAGCTTACTCAATGAAGTAAAGACGGACAGAAGGAATTGTTTGGTAACAGTAACTTTGGCTTCCACAATTCAGACAAAACTTGGAATGAAACAAGCCAGAGTTAAAGCAGACACACTGATGGTTGACCAGCCCCTCAGAAAGAGACTAAAAGGAGTAGTAGCGTCTGCCAGCGCAGCTGAGTTACTGCATGATCAGAGTGGGCTGCTCACATAAAAGCCATGCAATAGACACAGATTATGAATAAATAAAATTATCTATGTCAGATTATGAATGTAATGTGGTATCTGAAAGTTTTGCTATTTTTATACTTTTTTTCAGTTATGTGAATACTAATGAGCTGTGACTTTGTGTTTTCTCTTTATCATTTGTGAATAAACTCAGGGGATGGTGGTAAAAAAAAAAAATATCTGCTTAACTCAAACTCAATGGTCAAAGGTCTGGTGTCCATAATTTGTCCAGACTTTCTGTCCCCATCCTGAACTTAGTGGGCTGTCATGTGGAGCCTGAAAGGGCAAGAAGAAGTGGCGTTGATGAAGAAAAATGTCTTAATTAAACAGCTTTAGAGTGAATGAAATATGATTGCACTTAGTTTCAAAATTAAATACATTTCAAGCTTCTAGCTGCTTCCTTTTGTCATGTCTGACAAAGTTGATCAATGAATTTTCTTTCTGTAATTGCAGCTGGCTCTAGCAAATGTGCACTTTTAACTTTTAGAACGTGATGCTTTATTTGCAAATTGCTCTAACACCTCCAAAAACTTAATACAAAATAAAAAAAATTCTTACTAATGATATGTGTTTCTAACCACTTTTCAATAACTTAACTTGTGTTGATAACTTCTTTGTGTGGTTACAAAAATGAAATACCTTTGGGACCACTTTATGGGCTCAAGATGCAACTAACCCCAGAAGTTATTCTTGAATTATGAAAGAGCATCAAAAAAAGGCATCAAATGATGTTTCACTTTCATCTTAGCTAAATTATAAGGCCCCACTGCAAATTTACCAATCATCCCTAGTTGGCATATTTTCCAGGGGGAGCACCTTTATCATCACTATTTTCCTTGTTTTTCCAGTCTTTCAACAACATTTTTCGATATTTTGTCTTTTCTCCAAGTCTTGAAAATTGTTTATAAAACAAACACCCAAGAGGCAATTATATAAGCCTTATAAGCTTATTAATATAAGCCTATTAGTATCTTTTTGATAGATGGCAGTGATGGTGTTTAACTTTCATATATAGAATATTTGAAAAATGGATAAATTCAATCAAGTATGTTTATTTTTCACAATTGTGTTAAAAAAAAATTTGTAAAACAGCAAAAATAGTAAGGATAAAGGTGCCCCCCTGGAAAATATGTTAACTAGGATTATTTTGCATATTAAGAAGTAAGAACTGTTTTCTTAACATGTCTCCCTATGACCAGGACTGGTTGTAAATATATACCAGTATCTTGAAGAACCTACCTCCATTCCTCTCTCTAGAGGGCACTGACCTTTAAAAATCTTTGTGTTATAAAAATGAAGGTAAAATTCTACTTTAGCTACTTTTGGCTGTCTTGGAAAGGGGTTAGGATAGGAAAATGAAACTTTCAGGTATGAGTTTACAGGCTAAAGTATGTCCCAAGAAGGTATTTTGAAGAACCTACCTCCATTTTTTTCTCTAGAGGATACTGACCTTTAAAAATCTGTGTGTTTTAAAAGTGAATCCTTGCAAAATTAAGTAGAAAAACTAGTTTTTTAAACTGAAAGTAAGGAGCAACACTAAAACTTAAAACAAAGCAGAAATTGTTATGTATATAAGGGGGTTTGCTCCTCCTCAAAACCACTCTCTTTATTCTAAAGTTTTTTAGTACTTTGGTTTCAGGCAGTGTTCTTAAAAAATTGGGACAGAATTCAAATTTTAGCATAAAGAGCAAGGTGTTGAGGAGGAGCAACCCCCCTCTTATACATAATAATTTCTGTTCACTTTAAGTTTTAATGTTGCTCCTTACTTTCAGTTGAAAAACTTGTTTTTTTAATTTAATTTCTGATTGTTTTTTCTAAATAATGCCAGGAAATCTGGCTACATTTCCATGAAAAAATACCCTTCCCCATGGATTTATTCTCTAGACAATTCCATCCTGGTGAAAATTTACCCTGGACAATTACCCTCAATATCTCCATGTGTAGAATTGAGTTGGCAAAGAGAAAGCAATACATAAGAAGAATTTTGCATAGGAATTCTGGCAAATTCCCCTATTTTATAATTTTCTGCGAAAAATTCACCTGCTGGAAACTTCCCTCCCCATGGAACATTATTCTTATGGAAAATCCCACCAGCAGAAAATTCTCCCCTCTCACCTGAAAAAGGTATGCATACTTCCAAATAGCAACTACTATAAATAAAAAAAATGCAAATTTTGTAACTTAAAGACATTTTCCTGGGGGCTGTGGGGTGTCATGATATCTCCAAAGGCATAGTTATTTGGCCTTTCAACTATGCTGAACAAAATGGCTATCTCAAAATTTTGATCAGGTGATTTTCAGAAAAAAAGGGGCATGGGAGGGGGCCTAGTTGCCCTCCAACTTTTGATCAAGAGGACTAGAACTTTTAACTTCCATTCTAATGAGCTCTCTCTTGATATTCTAGGACCACTGGGTTGATACAATCACCCTTGGGAAAAACAAATAAACACATGTCCATGATCCTTGTTCTGGCAAAAAATACAAAATTCCACATTTTTGCAGATTTGAGATTGAAACCTCTACAGTAGGGCTCTCTGATATAATGAATCTGATGGTGTGATGTTTCATTAAGACTCCTAGGGGGGGGGGGGGCACTCCTAGGGAGTGTCCCCCCTTTTTTTTGAAAATCTGGTAAATTTTCCGAGGCTGGTAACCTTTGATGGATAAAACTAAACTTAATGAAATTTATATATGTGAAATCAGCATAAAAAGCCAACTCTTTTGATATATCTATTGGTATCAAAAGTCTGTTTTTAGAGTTTTGGTTACTATTGAGCCAGGTTACTATTGGTTACCACTTTGGTTACTATTGAGCCTTACTTACAGTTTGTTACCATGAACTTTTGATAGATCTTCTGCTTAAATGAAGTACAAAAAAAAGAAGAATTTTCCGCCTCCTAACTTTACTCAATCCCAGTTTGTGAGGTTTTAAAGATCTGCTAATACATTTGATAAATTTAGAAAAAAAAACAAGCAATTGATACAGCTTAAAATTCTACTCAAATATGAGTAATTGCATTTTCAAAACTAAAACCAGAAAAAAAAACCTTGAAAATTAAGGTATAATGTTGTTTTGTTTAAATTCCAATAGTATAGACCTATCAAGTAGCCTAGGCAAATTTCTAAGACTTAGAAATCAGAAGAGGGTAACATAGTAGCTTGGCAATACCTTCCTGTAGTATGTTTTTAGCACAGGGTTCATTACTGAAAGTTTCATTTTCCTAACCTAATCTTTTTCTAAGATAGCAAAAAGTAGCTCATCTAGAATTTCAATTTTAAGCCCATTACAGACACTTAAAGATGATACCCTTTCCTCTCATTTTTGGCTATATAAAGGGTTAAAAACAGTAGTTCAACTTCAATATATGCTGAATAATTGTAGTGAAAATATTTCAACTGCAGCTCCACTATACTTTATCCCTAGCCCCCCTCTTTAAATATATAGCCCAAATTATTTTTTCCCATGTTTTTTCTGGTTCTCAATTTCATCACAGTTTATTCAATTTACAGGTAAACCAGTTTAAACAAGAGTATCTAATCAGTATCACCAGTATCTAAAGTAAGAGAAAAAGGTATCATCTTTGAGGGTACATAAAGGGGTTAAACTTGTGTTTGCAAATAGAGCAATGATTATATACAGAACATAAAAAAAGGCATCAAGTTGTACATAAAGGCATCAAGTGGCAAATAAAGTGGAACAAAAAAAAGGCATCATTTTTGAGGGTCTATAAAAGGGTTAAACTTGTATTTGGAAATAGAGCAATGATTATATACAGAACATAAAAAAAGGCATCAAGTGGTATGTTCACCTTATTTGTAGGTCATTAATATAAACTGCCCCAAATTTACCCTTTTGTCAAATGCTCTGGAATTGAAATTTAAAACAGAAATTAAAAAGTTATAATCCCAATTGGTAAGGTTTAAGCTCAATCCCAATTGGTAAGGTTTTAAAGATCTGAAAGTCTTTCTTAAATCTAAGAAATAAACCCTTGATATGGCTGAAAATACTGAAATACCAGGAATTGCATTTTCAAAAACCAAAGTAAAAAAAAAAGAGATTGAAAACTCAAAATTAAAGTAAAATGTTTTTTGTCTGCATTTGGATAGGTATAGACCTGTCATATGTGCAATCTACTAACCCCTAAAAAAAACAAAAAAAAAACAGTAGACATAGTAATTTGACAATATCTTCCTGCAATGTTTTCAGCCCTGAATTCATTCCTAAAAGTTTCATTCACCTAACTTAACTGCTTTTCTGTATAGCAAAAACCTCCCCCCCCCCAAAGCAAAATTTTAGCTAATTTAGGCCCTTGTGGAAAAACAAAAGAAAACTTCACAACGTCATTACTCATGGTCAAGGAGTTAAAAACAACTTCTTGATGGAATGTTCTTTCACAATTCCATGATCACTTTGGGGGATCTATATTTTGAAACCTTAATGAGGCCCCAAAAGGCAAAACAGTCTATATTAACCAAAAGTTTAAAAACAGGTTCACAAAAGAAAGAAAAATGTCTATTGAGAAAAAATTTCCATTTGTCATTGATTCAGCAATGGTAATTATTAATTTTCTCTGTCTTGATATAAAAATGTTATTTTAAAAACAGACTTGCAGGAATTTTTAAACAGAAACATTTTTAAGCTTTTGGTGACTACACATTGTTTTGAAAATTTTTGGTCCTTTTAAGGGCTCAAGATGTATTTTACCCCAGAAGCTATTACTGAATTATGAAAGAGTATAATAACAGCATCAAGTGATGTATTCACTTTCATTCTAGCTAAATTATGCTGAAAGCTGCATATTACCAGACTTGGCACCACATTGTTGGTATTATAACCTAGTAAAAAGAACACCACTCCCTCTAATTCATTCATTCACCTGAGTGAACTAGTTTCCAAGACAGCAAGAAGCCCCTAAGCTAGAATTCTACTCAATCTTGTGATGCATCATAGGTTCTTTATTCAATGAATTTCTGCAGTATTGACTTGATGAAATTTACTTTTGCCTGAGTAAATTACAATGGAATGCAGATAAAATACTGCTCCTACTAAGAACTGACCGCAACACCAAGCCACCTGAGGCCAACACAGCTATCATGCTCCTCCTCCATATTAATCTATTCAAAGCCTCCCTCTTTACAAAGTTCCCATATCCCTTAAATCTTTCTTTAGGCTCATCACCACCCTATCTTTCTGGACATGCGATTTAAGGTAATGACATCCTCCCACCCCAGACAAGGACAACTTGCTTTCTGTTTAGCCCTAGATGGTTGCCCAAAAAGGACAATCTTTGGCGATCTGTCATCCTTCATCCACAGAGTGTGCCCTAGCCATTCTTTCTTTATATTATTTTAAATGATTAAAATAAAACAGATAGGCCTTACAGTTGAAGTAAATATGGTAACCTGATTAATAGCAACATCTTGCATGTTATAAATTAAGAGTTCATTGTTTGAGTGCTTCCATCTTGTTTTTATTTACCCTAGGGCTATGCCTGGGACCATCAGGAATCTAATAATGTACTACGGTAATTACTTGGCTAAAAAAAAAAAAAAAAAAAAAAAAAAAAAAAAAAAAAAAAAAAAAAAAAAAAAAAAAAAAAAAAACTGTCTTCCTACTTTAGTAACTGAAATAAATGAGCACTTGAACAAGGTCTAGACCCTACTCATCCATCCAGCTCCCCAGGACAAAACAGTATATCCAATCCGACAATCCGAAAATCAAGTCCAAAATATAGCAAAATCAGCATCAATAAGTATACGTCAATGTTTATTTAATTTATTTTAATTTATTTTAGTTTTTAATTTATTTTTTTTATCTAATTAATTTTTTTTATTTTAGTTTTTTATTTAGTTTTAATAAATAATTAGTTTTAATTAATTTTTTTTATTTAATTTAGTTTTAATTTATTTTAGTTTTTAATTTATTTTTTTTATTTAATTAATTTTTTTTAAATTTAGTTTTAATTAATTTAGTTTTAATAAATAATTAGTTTTAAATAATTTTTTTAAAGCTCCCATACCTCTGCTCAATCCTAATTTATAAGGTTCTACCTATTTTAAAATTATTTCTGTGAATTTAAGGAAAAAAGGCTTGATATAGTTTAAGACTCTGCTAAAATAATGGGAAATGCATTTTCAAAACTAGAGCCAATGATTCATAACCAGGATTTTATTCCTTGTTTTGCTCTATGATGACATTTGTGGAAGTGATCATCTTGTCTGGTTTTTTATTAATTCCTGGTTGAGGATACCCCTGCCCCAGCTATCTGTTGAGGATCAGCTATTTTCCAGTTGGACAAACTCTTGATGCAGTGAGTGTTTGTCAATTTTGCGCTTAAATGTCTGAGTTGATTCAGCAGATACAGTGTCTTCTGAAAGCTGGTTTCATAGGCTAACACCTCTCTGGCTGACGAAGTGGCTTCTTTCTCTAGTGGAACAGCATTGCTTTGAAAGTTTATTTGAATGTCCCCATGTCAAGTGATGTGAGGGGTGGCCAAATAGAGAAGGAGGGGTATTTTTAGATACAATTTTATGGGCAAGAATCATATCTCTTTGTTTTCTTCTATATGCAAGTGTGAGGAATTTAAGATGATGCTGACATTCTTCATAAGGTATTTGCTGTAATCTACTGGTCATCTTAGGTGCTCTGCATGGCACTTTTTCCAGGACTTCTTTGACTTAAAAAAAGGGGGATGCCAAAGACATCCCAGTTTCAAACCACTTCCTTATACAATTTCATGAAAACTCTTGGATGCCAGCTTTTTGTCCTTTTGATAATGGCAAGGGATTGAAAGACAGATGATGACACAGTCTTGACATGGGTGCTGAAAGTCTATCTGTCATCAACAATGACTCAAAGATCTCTTTCTTCAGACACTGCTGAAAGAAGATTTCCAGCAAGGAAATACTGCTGGTGTTGATTATGTTTACCAGATTGGAGTGCATTACATTAAATCAAGGAGCCATAGGGTAAAGGCACCAATGATTCAACAGTGCAATTTTGGAACCACAAATTTTCCTTCAAACCGGGATAACTGTGCTTAGTGGTGACTTGGAACACCATCTCTTGAAGCCTTAGTCTACTAAAAGTTGGGAGAAGCACCAAAATACATCAAGCACATATATCTGATCTTCTCTAAAATGTAGCCACATTGGCTTTTTCTTGATAAAATTAAGTTAAAATGGCAGCTAAAATTATATTGACAAAACTATGTTCCAAGTGTCGATTTTCTTGTCTGATGTAATACTGGACCAACTAAAAATGTTCCTTCAGACAAAGGATAGTCAAAGCTAAAATTTTTTTAAAGTGGATTAAACTGGTAGATGAACTTTGAAATGGCCAAATGTTGACAACACTTTAATGGCAAACAACAGAGAAATCTTTGCTGGGCCATTAAAGCTGAGACAAAGTGGGCCATTCTAGGTAGCGTTTATAAAGAGACCTATGTCACACTATTATATCACACAATATATTATAGAGACCTAGATCACACAATTACACTCCATATGATTATCCAATTTCATCCCTATACTTGAGGCAATTTCTTATTTTTTTGCTTCCACTATCTGAATAATATTTTATACATTTACACATTTAAAAAAAAGTTGAAGAGAAACAATGAAATAAAGTAAAAAGAATAGGCATGTCAAACTGCTTTTTTACAAAAACTGTCAAATTCTATGGTATTGGCATCTATGTTGTTGTACAATGGTTGCAATATCTGGCTGGCCTGTGCAGGTGTGAATCTCTTGGTTGCTGACATGGTTTCTCCAACTGATTCTAAGGATTTGGCAAAGGCAGTTATTCTCAAAGTTCTGCAGTTAGCTTAAGGCATTCCATAGTGTAACTCAGGACAGACAGTATATTGCTCTGGAACATCCTGAGTTTCAACTTCAGCAAGTATATGGTGGATTTCCAGACTGGTAAAAGTCTCTGAAATGATGCGTTGACCAAGGCTATCCTGGTATACAATTCTTTTTCAGAGTTGCCACTGGAAGTGACTGTACTCCTTAAAGTACTTGAAGTCTGTCACCTTTTTTTATGTCCTATCCTCCTAGCTGGATTTCTGGGTAAACTGTTGGTTGACATAGCTTTTGTCTTTGGGAGAATAAGTTTTCCTGCAATCTGGATTCCATGCCCATTTATCTGTCTAAAGATGTAGTCTACAACTAGGACAAAGAGGAGACGTGAAAGGACGCAGCCTTAGTCATCACCTTGAAGTAGTGTGTGTTGCCGTCTGATGTTTTAACACAACATTCCGTCTCTTTGTACATGGCAACTGTTAAGCCCTGTCTTTATTATGGCTTTTTCAGGCAAATAGGGTTGGGTAAAAACAGTTTTGATAATTATGCAACATGTTTTTCTGAAAAAAAAGCCACTTCAAATGCGCCTGATTTGCCTCTTTGTGTCTTAAAAAGTAGTAGTGGAGACCAAGCCTGCCTGAAAAAGTAAAAAAGCACAGTCAACTTTGCCTGAAAAAGCCATAATGAAGACACAGCCTTAGACAGATTAGCTTCTCGGGAATGCTGTAAAACTACAATACTCTCCACAGGGTTTGACAATCTATTGAATCAATAACTTTTTTAAAGCCCACAAAGAGTATATACAAGCATTGTCTCCATTTGTTAGATTCCTCCAGCATGGTACATAGAGTAAGAATAAGGTCAGCGCAAGATCGTTTTGGCCGAAATCCATCCTGTTCTTCACATAAGTTAGGATCAAGGGCTGCTTGGAGTCTTCCTAATATTGTTGTGAAGAGCTTTGCAGGGATCAAAAGAAGATCGATTCCTGTATAGTTTCCGCATTCTATTTTGTCGCCTTTCTTGAAGAGTTTGACTAAGGTTTCTGTTCCCCAGTCTTTGGGGAACTTTTCAGTCTGCCAGAGGAGCAAGAAGAAGGATAGAAAGATGACCAGGGTTTGACGCAGGTTGAACTTGATCATTTCAACTGAAATGCGGTCTCTACCATTGGCCTTCCCATTCTTAAGTTTTTTAGTTGCTGAGAATATCTCGTCGGCTGTCGGCTTTTCGTCACTGATGTGAAGACTGAAGAGAGGTTGGTCTGGTATATCTTTCAGGACCACTGGCATTGGGTAATTAAGTAGGGCTTCGAAATAACTCGTCCATTGTTCCTTTTGTTCTTCCGCATCTGTCAGGAGCCATCCATTTTCATCTTTGGCCATTCTGGCCATTCTTGGATAGTTGATTTGCCCACTATTTCTTTGGTAAGGTTATATACAGTTTGTGTGTCTCCACGGCTTGCTGCTTCTCTGGCTTGTCTGGCCTTTTTGTTCATGTATTGCAGTCTGTCAGATCTGGTACTTTTCTTTATATTTCTATCAGCTTCTTTATAGGCCAAGCTCTTGGTCACCTCTGAGCGACCACTTTCCCCAACGGAGCTCAACTTCCGTTTCTTGTAATTTTCTGTGAGATCCCAGGTCTTGGTAGATATCCACTGTTGCTTAGCCGGCTTTCTAAACCCAAGGGTTTCTTTGGCCATATCCGTGTAGCTTTTGCGGATCGTCTCCCAAGCTTCTTTGACCTCTTCTGGTATGTTATATAGGGCTTCAAATTTATTGGATAGTTTGATGCCAAACAGTTATTGGATGCCTTTGTCACTTAGTTTGTCCACGTCAAAGCTTCTGGGTATGTCCTTCTTCTGCTTCCAATTATTAGAGTTCAGCTTCAATTTTAGTGTGGTCTGAACCAACGTCAGCGCTTCAGAAACTTTGAGCATCTTTTAGCCTTGTTTGCCATCTCTGGCGAATCAGGAAATGGTCAATTTGGTTTTTGACAGTGCCATCTGGGGATGGCCAAGTGTATTTGTGGATGTTTTTATGCTGAAAGAGCATACCGCCGATCAACAAATCGTTCCCCATAGCAAAGCTGACAAGTCAAGCTCCATTTTTGTTTATGGTTCCAAGTCCGTGGTGGCCAATCACTTCAGGACAGTAGGATCTGTCTTGGCCAACCTTTGCGTTGAGGTCGCCTGCAATAAATGTGACGTTGTGGAGTGGGATTGAATCGTTCACAGACTGGAGGTTGTTGTAGAACTCATCTTTAAGGGTGCCATCAGCATCAATTGTGGGTGCGTAGCACACAATCAATGCCAATTTTGCGTGGTTAGAAACAAATCTTGCATATGGTATTCTTTCATTGACCGTTTTCCAAGAGCAGAGGGCCTTTGGACCTAATATTGCTGCAACTCTGGCAGAGTGACTTTCAGTTTTTCCGCTGTATAACACTTCAAAACATCGTACGGTCGCCACTAATTTTCTTCTCGTCGCATCCTTTCCACCTTCCGAAATGGTGATTATTTCAAGTCCAAACTTCTCTCATTTGCAAAGGACTTGCTCTGTTTTTGACAGTGCCTACATGGTTCTAACATTCCATATGCCAATCTTAAATGGTTTATTTGCATTCAAAAATCTGGTCTAGGGGCTTGCATGGGTTGTCATCCGATTTAGAGGTTCGGATCCAAGCTTTACGTTGACGTTTTGTTAGCGGTCATTGCTTTACAGGGATAGCTTGCTAGGCCAACGCCCAACCGGTCTCTTTGGATTGGCTAAGAGCAGGAATGCCAGTCCCTGATTGTTGATCCAGAACCCAACAGGCCTACCACTCTCAAGCTCTGCAGGCAGGGATGCCAACCCCTCAGTGATTTGCCAGAGCATACCACCACAAACCCAACTTACAGAGGCCATTGTCCAAGTCTGGATCATCTGCCCTATTTTGCTGATGACACCTTTACAAATCCCTAAATCTACTTACCTGTTCTCCTCCTCCATTCTATATATGTTGGATTAGGCATAGCTAGTGGTTTACTGAAAACACAAAACCTATACATAAAACATGAAGATATTGCTTTAAGAACTGAAAAATAATTATCTAGCTAAAAGAGAATAGCAGAATAATCTGTAAGATTTTCAATAGTCCTTGACCCACCATGATATTGATATTGTGGTAAAATTCATGGTAATTTATGGTAAAATTCAAATTTAGGGGCTTTTGGCTATCTCTGAGAGTAGTTGAGCTACTACTTCTACTACTAACAACTCATTGCACCACCATGCTGCCCATGACCAACACAGCTATGCATGCTCCTCCTCCATCCCAATCTATTCAAAGCCTCCCTGTTTACACCCTTCCAGGAAGTTCCTATTTCCCTTAAATATTTCTTTACGACACCCTCCGACTTCAACTATGGACAACCTGCTTTCGGTTTAGCCCTAGATGGTTGGCCAAAAAAGACAATCTTTGGCAATCTGTGCCCTTGATGGGACAGGATTTTTGTAGATCCGTGATCTGCAAAATGTGCCCTAGCCATCTCAACCTTTCTCTCATTATAACCCTAGAAAGTGGGTTTGAACCACACTTTTTGTACAGTCTACTGTTTAAAATCTGTTCAGTCAGTTGGATACCCAAAGCAATCCAGACAATTTCTCTGGAAAACATCAAGCAAGTCTTTATCCGTTTTTGTAGTGCACACGCTTCAGAACCATATATTGTCCATCACCATAGCTTGTAATATTCTAATCTTGGTTTGGAGGGAAGTAGTTGAGCTAGGGGATTAAACTCTCAGGAATTTATTCAGAGCATTAATGATCTCCTGGGAAGGTATTTTGAAGCACCTATCTCTACTCCTTCCTCCAAAGGGCATTTACCTTTGATGATGTTTTACAATCTTTAAATTACAAAAGTGAAACCTTGTAAATAAATTATATAAGTGAATCTGCTCATATGAACAGACTTTTTCTGTCTGTTCAAATGAGGTACAAGGAAATTTTTTGAGTCCCACACCTTTTTCCAATCCCGATTTATAGTTTTAAAGATCCCTGGGCTGGATCTATTTCTTAAATTTAGGAAATAACCCTTGATATGGTTTAAAAATCCAATGAAATAACAGGAATTGCATTTTCAAGAACTAAAGCCAATCAAAAAGATATTAAAACTAAAAAAAAGTATAAGCTTTAGTCCGAATTTAGACAGGTCTTAGCTTTAGGACAGCCCAAGAATTAAGAAAAGGGTTGATGTACTAGTTTGGTAATATATTCCCAGGGTATATTTTAGTCCCTGGGTTTATTCCTTAAAATTTCATTCACCTAACTCAACTACTTTTCAAGTTAGCAAAAAGTCCCTAATCTAGAATAAAAAAGTCCCTAGAACTTACAGTATAGAATTCAAAGTTTCTTAAAAACCAAAGGAAGAAAAAAGAATGTTAAAATCATTTAACAGCAACTAGCAATGACAGACTGATCAACAAGGCACATTATTGGTTTCACCAACCAATGGTGCCTATTTGTGCCAATGGTACATGGTGCAATTGGTTTCCCCAACCAATTATTAGGCCTATCTATAGTATTATGAAACTTTAAACTGTAGACATTTGCTTTAGTGTTACTAGCAACAAAGAACTAATGAGCCAAAATATAAACTCCAGGAATCCAGTTATTTTTGTCTTTAGAGCAGATAATTTCTGGCTATAATGCAAGCTCTGAAGTTAATTTGTGATCTTAATCAAACAGCTTCATTTCAGACCTGTATATAAAGTAGTCATAAAATATCATTTTTAGAATAAAAAAGAAAGTTTTTTGTTGAATTGGGATGATTTTCCAAAAGTTATCACCAACCTCACCAATAATTTGATGAAGTTATAAGCAATTTCACTTACCATTATATCAATATATATCAAACAGTTTGTGGTAACAAACTGTAAATAAGGAGCAACCTGGCTCAATAGTAACCAAAACTCTAAAAAACGAAATTTTGATGCCAATAGATACATCGCAAGAATCAGATTTTTATGCTTATTTTAAATATATAAGTTTCATCTATTTAACTCTTACCCACAAAAAGTTACGTGCCTGAGAAAACTTGCCTTATTTTCGAAAAAAGGGGGAAACAACCCTTAAAAGTCGTAGAACTTTAATGAAACTCACACCATCAGATTCAGCGTATCAGAGGACCCTACTATAGAAGTTTATCAAGGCCCTACTATATAAGTTTATCAAGGACCCTACTATACAAGTTTCATCAAATTTAGTCTTACCCATCAAAAGTTACGCGCCTGAGAAAATTTGCCTTATTTTCGAAAAAGGGGGAAACAACCCCTAAAAGTCAAACAACCCCTTTGCCAGAAGAAAGATAATGGATGCGTGTTTATTTGTTTTTTTTTTATTTTCCCCAGGGGTGATCGTATAGACCTTGTGGTCCTAGAAGATCGCGGGAAGGCTCATTCTAACGGAAATTAAAATTTCTAGTGCCCTTTTTAAGTGACCAAAAAAAAAAAAAAAATGGAGGGCAACTAGCCCCCCTCTCACGCTCATTTTTTCCCAAAGTCACCCGATCAAAATTTTGAGATAGCCACTTTGTTCAGCAAGGTCGAAAAATATAATAATTATGTCTTTGAGGATGATTAATCCCCCACAGTCCCCGGGGGAAGGGCTGCAAGCTAATGAACTTTGCCCAATGTTTATATATAACATAGGTTATTGGGAAGTATACAGACGTTTTCATGGGGGGGGATTTTTCTGGTAGTGGGAGGGGGGTCGGGGGATACATGGGAGAAAGTTTTCATGGGGGGAAGGGATCATTGCTATGAAGGGAGCACCGGATTTCCCAGCATTATTTAAAAAAACGATCAGATGTTAAATAAAAAAAACAAGTTTTTCAAGTGAAAGTAAGATCAAAACGAACAGAAATTATTGCGTATATGATTGGGTTCGCCCCCTAGTCAATACCTTTCTCTTTACGCTAAAGTTCTTTTTAGTACTTTCATAAGAACTATTTATTCTAATAAAAGACCTTTGTGATTAAGAAGTCATTCTTAAAGAATTGGAACAAAATTGGATTTTTAGCGTAAAGAGCGAGGTACTGACTAGGGGGCGAACCCCTAATATACGTAGTAAAAAAAATACGAATATAGAAGTTTCTTACGTAAGTTAATTCATAAGTTACTTATATTTATTACTAATGAAAACGTTCGTAAATAAAATTAAACAACAAAGCCATTTAACCAAAAAACGGCAAAATTAATATGCAAATTTTGTTTTAATTATTCATGTAGCCTATGGTGAGCCAAAATCAAAATCTGTATTAATTCGAAAAATTTTTACGCTAAAGCTTGACTCTGTCTCTCAACTTTATTTTTTAAAACAATAAAAAGCTTTAGCGTAAAGAGCGAGGCATTGAGGAGGGGACAGCCCCTTTCATATACGGAATAATTTCTGTTCGTTTTAAGTTTTAATGTCGCTCCTTACTTTCAGTTAAAAGAACTTTTTTTTTTATTTAATCAGTATAGAGCTTAAACTTTAGATACATGCTTTAGTATTACTTGCAACAAAAAAAAATAATGAACTATAATATAAACTCCAGGAAGCCAGTTATTTGTATCTTTAGAGCAGGTATTTCTAGTTATGGTGCAAGCTCTGAAGTTAATCTGTGATCTTAACACTACCAAACAGCTTCATTCGTACCTGTTTATACAGTAATCATAAATACCATTTTCAGAATAAAAAAGGAAGCCTATTGTTGGGCTGGGCTTAATTTGCGAAAATTATTGCCAATCTCACTAACAATTTGAAGAAATCATAACCAACCTCACCAACCATAATACCAATAGATAGTAATATAAAACTTAAACCTGTAGACACATGCTTTAGTATTGCTTGAAACAAAGAACTGATGAACCATAATATAGACCTTCAAAAGTCAAGTATTTCTGTTTATAAAAAAGGCAATTTTGGGCCATGATATGATGTGAATTTTAAAGTTATTCTGTGATCTTCAGCTCCATTCTAATCTTTTTGTAAAGTGAAATGCCATTTATAGAACCAAAAAGGGAGTCAATTGTTGAACTGGGCTTAATTTGCAGAAGTTTTGCAAATTTTAGCAAATTCAAACCATATACAGACATCCTAAAGTGCTTTCATTTTTATCAAACAGTTCGTGGTAACGAACTGTAAGTAAGGAGCGACCTAGCTCAATGGTAACCGAAACTCTAAAAAACGAAATTTTGATACCAATAGATACATCAAAAGAATCAGATTTTAATTCTGATTTCAAATATATAAGTTTCATCAAGTTTAATCTTACCCATCAAAAGTTACGCACCTGAGAAAATTTGGCTGATTTTCGAAAAAAGGGGGAAAGACCCCCTAAAAAATATAGAACCTTAATGAAAATCACACCATCATATTCAGCGTATCAGAGAACCCTACTGTAGAGGTTTCAAGCTCCTATCTACAAAAATGCGGAATTTTCCATTTTTTGCCAGAAGAAAGATCACGGATGCGTGTTTATTTTTTTATTTTTTTTTTATTTTTTTTATTTTTTCTTTTTCAGGGGTGATCGTATCGACCCAGTGGTCCTAGAATATCGTGGGAGGGCTCATTGGAACGGAAATGAGATAGCCATTTTGTTCAGCATGGTCGAACATATTATAACTATGTCTTTTAGGATGACTTAATCCCTCGAAGCCCCCAGGGGGAGGGCAGAAAGTTATGAACTTTACCCAATGTTAACATATAGTATTGGTTATTGGGAAGTATACAGACGTTTTCAGGGGGGATTTTTTCTGGTAGTGGGGGATGGTCGGGGGTTATATGGGAGGACCTTTTCATGAAGGAAGTTTTCATGGGGGAAGGTACATGGCTATGAAGGGGGCGCCGGATTTCCCATCATTATTTAAAAAAAAAATCAGAAATTAAATATAAAAAAACAAGTTTTTCAACTGAAAGTAAGGAGCAACATCAAAACTTAAAACGAACAAAAAATATTAGCTATATGATTGGGTTCACCTTCTAGTCAATGCCTCGCTCTTTAAGCCAAAGCTTTTTTAGTACTTTCATAAGAGCTATTTATTCTAATTAACGGCCTTTGTGATTAAGGGGTCATTTTTAAAGAATTGGAACAAAATTCGAACTTTAGCTTAAAGAGCAAGGTATTGACTAGGGTTACGTAAGTTAATTTGTAAATTACGTCAGAACCAAATTTAGAGACAGCCATTTAGCAAAAGAAAAGTAAAATTTTTATGCAAATTTTGTTTACTTATTCAATGACGGTGAGCCAAAATAAAAGCTGCATTAACTAAAAAACGATCAGAAATTAAATAAAAAAAACAAGTTTTTTAAACTGAAAGTAAGCAGCGACATTAAAACTTAAAACGAACAGAAATTATTCCGTAGATGAAAGGGGCTGTCCCCTCCTCAACGCCTCGCTCTTTACGCAAAAGTTTGACTCTGTCTCACAGCTTTATTTTTTAAAACAATAAAAAACTTTAGCGTAAAGAGCGAGGCGCTGAGGAGGGGACAGCCCCTTTCATATACGGAATAATTTCTGTTCGTTTTAAGTTTTAATGTCGCTCCTTACTTTCAGTTTAAAAAACTTGTTTTTTTATTTAATACAGTAAAAAAGCTCCCTAAAGACTTCATATTTCTACTGTACACAAAAAAATCAATATTTTTGTGTGTTGTTTTTTGTATAACTTTTGCAAATTAATTCCAGTTTAACAATGAACTTTCTTTTTGACTCTAAAAATACTTCACAGACAGATTACTTCACAGACAGGTTTAAAACGAAGCTGGTTTGGTTGTGTTAGCATCATAGTTTAACTTCAAATGGCTTCATAGCTGGAAATTGTCTTTTCTGTAGATAGAAAAAGCTGGCTTTCCAGAATTTATATTATTCTTCATTAATTCTTTGTTTCAAGAAGTACTAAAGTGTATAAAAAAGTTTAAGTTTTGGTATTGTTTTCTATTTAAGTTAAGTCTGTCTATTAATAGTTTAAGTTTTATACTGTGGCTGTGGTGATGAATTTGCAAATAGCGCGCCCAAGTACATAGGTTGTCCTTTGCTATCACCCAGGTAAAAAAAAAAAAATAAATGGAAAAACCCCAAACACCCCAAAAAACACCTGTATTACTTTTCTATTATTGTCCTTTATTAATATCATCTTGTCTAGCAGCGATTCATTTAATAATTATGGCAGTTTTACAAATAACAGTTCAATGGGGACAAATCTTTTTATTTGACAGTGAAACAGCAATAAAGCTCTGGATATCTTGGTCACATATAGGCTACAGGGCCGTCATCAGAAGATTTTTTGTTGTCATTTCACTGTCAAATAAAAGAATTTGTCTCTATTAAACTGTTATTTGAACATCATGGTAAGGCAGTATGGTCTTCAAAAATACTTACAACGCAGTCTTATGGACTTTAATACTATTGAACCTACGAGAAACAATTGGATATATTTTAAATAGCCTTGAAAACCCTCATGGGTAAAGAAAATGTGACTCATAGTCTCATTCCCCCATGATTCCTTGTCCCATTTCTATACCTTATTCTAGTGGGACATATAGGGAAAAAATTAGTAATTATATTATAGTCATAAGTAATTTAAATTAAATTATAAGCAGCTTAACTTTATTAGTCAATATTTTTGGTCAATTGTGTCATAAATCCTATAATCCTGGACAGATGTTTCAAAAATCTTTAATGGAGAAAATAGTTCTTGCTACTGTTCGTATATATACTTATGCTGTGCTGGGTGGGCAGTCAAGGAAAGTTCATAGAGCGTCTTTGAACTTGTATAAACCAGTTCATCCAGGAAAAATTGAAATCTTAGGCGCATGCTTAGGATCTTGATATAGAAGTTCTTACCCAGCTGTGTAGAAGGTCTTAGCATATCTTTAGCTATCATATGACCAAAAAGCACATATTTTTTGCCTTTTCTTTTACATTTCTTGTAACAGACACTCAAGCAAGTGCTATTATTATATCTTGTATTTTATATATGCCTTTGTATTTTTTTAGGAAATGCGAAGAAGACGAAATGAAGAGACAGTAGAATTAAGAAAAGCTAAAAAAGAGGAAATTTTATTAAAGAAAAGAAATATTCCATTAGCAGAAACTGCAGGTAATTTTACCATTTTATTAAATTCATTTTCTCATGTTTCTTGGGTCTTAGGAAGGATAGAAACTCCCCACCCCTGAAGACGCCATTGCTCCACTGCTGGTGGTTTATCACAAGCTTCGCATACTGTAATCAAAAAGCCCCAACTGCAAAGCAAATGTAATCACTAGCCAACAGGTTTCATTTTTTAAAAGGTCAAATCTATCGAGGCCACCTAATTTTAAAGGCCACTTTCAGGGTCAACTATCTTCTCTCTTGAATGTTTCCTTAAAAAATAATAAGGGCTAATGCTAATAGGTAGAAAATTTTTGAGCATTTGCCTATGTTTTTTATAAGCCACTTTCTCCAGTTTCCTGTTTAGATGTGTTTAAGTGTTCCTTTTGCGTGCTCTACCGAAAATAACCTCAAGATTAGTTTTGCCTTAAAATCAAAATCTGTGCTGTATCTTGTTTTTTAAAGTTTTCCATTAACTATATTGATTATATCATATTTATAAACATATATTAAATCATATTTTAAAAGCTTTATTATTACAATCATTAATATTTATTCATAACGTTTTGTTTTTATTTGCAATATTTTGTTTTTTATATTATTGATTATAAGGTATTATTTACCAGTTATCGTTTATAAATGTATGGGATCTACAGCAATGGGAAATTCTTGGGAATACTTTGCAAATCCCATTTTAAGGGGGCTATTAAGCTCTATTGATGTTTTATATGTTTTTGCTTTTTTAAATATGTTTTTATATGTTTTTTACTTTTTAAAATCCCATTTTAATAGAGCTATTAGGCTCTATTGATGTTTTATATGTTTTTGCTCTTGTGTTGCAGTTATATTTTGTTTCATCACAATGAGGAGGAGGAGGGGGGGATAAGGAGATAAGAGAAGGGGGACCGAAAACCGAATACTGGTGAACCTAAAATGATGGCAAAAATTACTTTGAGAAGACTAAGACCCGTTGCATTATCCATGGGTGGCAAATAGCCTAAATTAACTAAATATTTTTCATATTTACGTTAAAAAATTATCAAAAATCTTGAACTAAGTGAAGAAGCATAATTATTGGGTGGAAGAAGGGAGTAATTGGGTGGGAGGAGTAACAAGAGAGTAATAAGGAAGGATTTAAGGGAAATTTGAACTTCTTGGGAAGTCGTAACGACGGAGGCTTTAATTAGATTGGGTTGCAGAAGGAGTGGGCGTAGCTGTGTTGGCCTTGGATGCTGGGTTGTTGTTAGTAGTTGTAGTAGTTCAATGTAAGTAGTAGCACAATGCAGTAGTAGTACCCATGATGCAACCTTAGAAATTTCCAGCCCAGCTGTCTCTTAAGCTCCAGTTATTATTTAATATTATTAATCCAGTTATTATTATTACTATATTTTTAAGCGATTTGTTCTTTTGTATGGCTTTTCTTTTTCATTATTATAGCAAGTAGAATGATGAGAACCACTATGCTATTTTGAGACACCCCTTCCCGACTAGTTATGAAATTTAATTTAATATTATGTTTAGTTCTTATATTTTGGTTATCTTGATAAATTTATGCTTTTTAAATAATACTCTTTAATTATTACAAGAAAGAACATGGCTTCACTAAATTCTAACTGTTGCTAATTGCTTTTAAAATGACTGATGTAATAAAAGAGTGTAGGCTAAAGTGTTTACTATGACATTAAGGTTTACAAATAGGGGTACACCAAGGATGACACCTTTTGGAACCTTGCCTTGAAAGAATCGTTGTGGAACTTTTGTATTGTCAGTAAATTCAAGTTTTTTCTAAATATGTTGCCATCAAAGTTCTGCCATGAGATGACTAGTGTGTCTGTGTTGTTAATTCCATTAGAACTGTAATATGGAATCCTGTTGAAAAAACTGTGCTTGTTGTTTAACCAAACATGAACCTTTGGAGGGGTTTGACAAATAAATTATTCTATATTTCAAAGGAAATAAAATCTTATGAGGCTTATCCACCATAAGTGACCCTCTAAAATTCATAGTGTTTTGGGACATAGTGTTGTGGAATAGGCTTTGGGACAGTTTTTATCTTTTGTTTAGGAAGTAGTGTTGTGGGACAGGCTTTGGGACAGTTTTGATCTTTTGTTTGGGACATTGTTTTGGGACACTACCATAAGCAAACCTCTAAAATTCATAGTGTTTTGGGACATTGGGACAGGGTTTTGGGACACTACCATAAGCAACCCTCTAAAATCCATAGTGTTTTGGGATATAGTGTTGTGGGAGAGTTTTAACTTTCGTAATAAAGAGATTCCCATTGGATTACAGAAAATCAGAGGAATTACTTGTCAAAATCGTGTGACTCAAACGATTCTCGTTCTTTTTACTGGCTTAAAACTTCATACAGGAGAAAAAAAAGAAAGAAATTATTTTGTAAAAAAACAAACTCGATTTTATTAAAAGTAGCAAAATAGAATTGTTTTTCTAAAAGACCTATTCAAACAATTCGAGATGTACAATAGCAGAATATGAACAGATTCTTTCAATTAAAATAGGGGATAAGATAAATCTGTATTCAAGGTTACTGACAGCCTGGGGTCAGGATGGTTTCAGCCCATTTGAAGACAAAGGTAATGTAAAGATTTTCAATCGTTTGGTTAAAAACAATCTTCCCCAACCACCCCAGAATTCTCGTAAAAATGGTACTAAAACAGTAATACAAAAAAGCTAGATGGTGGAAAATCTCAATTGAATATTAAAATGGCTTCCGTCTTGGCTTTAGTCCGATTGGTGACAAAAGTAATGTACAGATTTTGAATCGTTTGGTTGAAAATACCCCTCCCCAACCACCCCAATATTTTTGTAAAATGGTATTAAAACAGTATTACAAAAAAGCTAGATGGTAGAAAATGTCAATTGAATATTAAAATGGCTTCCGTCGTGGCTTCAGTCCGATTGGTGACAAAAGTAATGTACAGATTTTCAATCGTTTGGTTGAAAATACTCCTCCCCAACCACCCCAAAATTTTTGTAAAAATGGTATTAAAACAGTATTACAAAAATGCTAGACGGTAGAAAATGTCAATTGAATATTAAAATGGCTTTAGTCTAGGCTTCAAAATGGCGTCAGTCCAATTGGTGACAAAAGCAATGTACAGATTTTCAATCCTTTGGTTGAAAATACCCCTCCCCAACCACCCCAATTTTTTAGTAAAAATGGTATTAAAACAGTTATACAAAAAAGCTAGATGGTAGAAAATGTCAATTAAAGATTAAAATGGCTTCCGTCATAGCTTCAGGATGGCTTCAGTCTGATTGGTGACAAAAGTAATGTGCAGATTTTCAATCGTTTGGTTGAAAATATCCCTCCCCAACCAACCCAAATTTTTTGTAAAAATGGTATTAAAACTGCATTACAAAAAAGCTAGATGGTAGAAAATGTCAATTAAATATTAAGATGGCTTCCGTCATGGATTCAGGATGGCCTCAGTCCGGTTGGTGACAAAAGTAATGCACATATTTTCAATCGTTTGGTTGAAAATACCCGCCCCACCAGCCACCCCAAAATTTTTGTAAAAATGGTATTAAAACAGCATTACAAAAAAGCTAGATGGTAGAAAATGTCAATTAAATATTAAAATGGCTTCCGTCATGGCTTCAGTCTGATTAGTGACAAAAGTAATGCACATATTTTCAATCGTTTGGTTGAAAATATCCGGCCCGCCATCCACCCCGAATTTTTTGTAAAAAATGCTAAAAAAAGATAACCAAAAAAGTTAGATGGTAGAAAATGTCAATTAAATATTAAAATGGCTTCCGTCATGGCTTCAGTCCGATTGGTGACAAAAGTAATGCACATATTTTCAATCGTTTGGTTGAAAATACCCGCCCCACCAGCCACCCCAATTTTTTCGTAAAAATGGTATTAAAACAGTATTACAAAAAAGCTAAATGGTAGAAAATGTCAATTAAATATTAAAATGGCTTCCGTCATAGCTTCAGGATGGCTTCAGTCTGATTGGTGACAAAAGTAATGTGCAGATTTTCAATCGTTTGGTTGAAAATATCCCTCCCCAACCACCCCAAATTTTTTGTAAAAATGGTATTAAAACTGCATTACAAAAAAGCTAGATGGTAGAAAATGTCAATTAAATATTAAAATGGCTTCCGTTATGGCTTCATGATGGCCTCAGTCCGGTTGGTGACAAAAGTAATGCACATATTTTCAATCGTTTGGTTGAAAATACCCGCCCCGCCAGCCACCCCAAAATTTTTGTAAAAATGGTATTAAAACAGCATTACAAAAAAGCTAGATGGTAGAAAATGTCAATTAAATATTAAAATGGCTTCCGTCATGGCTTCAGTCTGATTAGTGACAAAAGTAATGCACATATTTTCAATCGTTTGGTTGAAAATATCCGCCCCGCCAACCACCCCAAATTTTTTGTAAAAAATGCTCAAAAAAGAAAACCAAAAAAGCTAGATGGTAGAAAATGGCAATTAAATATTAAAATGGCTTCCGTCATGGCTTCAGGATAGCTTCAGTCTGATTATTGACAAAAGTAATGCACATATTTTCAATCGTTTGGTTGAAAATATCCGCCCCGCCAACCACCCCAAATTTTTTGTAAAAAATGCTCAAAAAAGAAAACCAAAAAAGCTAGATGGTAGAAAATGTCAATTAAATATTAAAATGGCTACCGTCATGGCTTCATGATGGCCTCAGTCCGGTTGGTGACAAAAGTAATGCACATATTTTCAGTCGTTTGGTTGAAAATACCCGCCCCGCCAGCCACCCCAAAATTTTTGTCAAAATGGTATTAAAACAGCATTACAAAAAAGCTAGATGGTAGAAAATGTCAATTAAATATTAAAATGGCTTCCGTCATGGCTTCAGGATGGCTTCAGTCTGATTAGACAAAGATGCACATATTTCAATCGTTTGGTTAAAATCCGCCCGCCAACCCCCCAAATTTTTTGTAAAAATGTCAAAAAGAAACCAAAAAGCTAGATGGAGAAATGTCAATAAAATAAAATGGCTACCGTCATGCTTCATGATGGCTTCAGTCCGATTGGTGACAAAAGTATGCACATATTTTCAATCGTTTGGTCGAAAATACCCACCCCGCCAGCCACCCCAAAATTTTTGTAAAATGGTATTAAAACAGCATTACAAAAAGCTAGATGGTAGGAATGTCAATTAAATATTAAAATGGCTTCCGTCATGGCTTCAGGATGGCTTCAGTCCGATTAGTGACAAAAGTAATGCACATATTTTCAATCTTTGGTTGAAAATATCCGCCCCGCCAACCACCCCAAATTTTTTGTAAAAATGGTATTAAAACTGCATTACAAAAAAGCTAGATGTAGAAAATGTCAATTAAATATTAAAATGGCTTCCGTCATGGCCTCATGATGGCTTCAGTCCGATTGGTGACAAATGTAGTGCACATATTTTCAATCGTTTGGTCGAAAATACCCACCCCGCCAGCCACCCCAAAATTTTTGTAAAAATGGTATTAAAACAGCATTACAAAAAAGCTAGATGGTAGGAAATGTCAATTAAATATTAAAATGGCTTCCGTCATGGCTTCAGGATGGCTTCAGTCTGATTAGTGACAAAAGTAATGCACATATTTTCAATCGTTTGGTTGAAAATATCCGCCCCGCCAACCACCCCAAATTTTTTGTAAAAAATGCTCAAAAAAGAAAACCAAAAAAGCTAGATGGTAGAAAATGTCAATGAAATATTAAAATGGCTTCCGTCATGGCTTCAGTCCGATTGGTGACAAAAGTAATGCAAATATTTTCAATCGTTTGGTTGAAAATACCCGCCCTGCCAACCATCCCAAATTTTTTGTAAAAAATGCTCAAAAAAGAAAACCGAAAAAGCTAGATGGTAGAAAATGTCAATTAGGACATTTCAGGAGGGGGGACGAAGCCTCAAAAAGTGTATTTTTTGGCTAAAATTCTTCTACGTTCCATGTCAGGCTCTTTGGATCAGTTCGAGGGGAGTGAGTTAACCCTTGAATTCCCTTAACTTGAAGGAATATATCTAGAATAAGCATTAAGAGCAAATTCTGAAAAGACTGTATCCTGCTCGTATTGTGTATAATTTTGAGCAAAAAAGTGAAAATGTAATTCATTTACTTAATTGAGTGGGTGAGAGGAGGGGGGGGGGACTGATGTAAGACGAGTGACATGGTGACCCTCTATTCTCAATTAATTAATCGTGTGTATAGACTTCGTTTTTATCTTTATCATTTTATATCCAGGTTAAAATTCTATAGGTCAATATCACACCCTTCTACCGTCTGCTATTTAATATTATTGGTAAAATCATTCATTTATTGAGTTTCAGATGAAGAAGGGCTGTCATTTGAGACTTTAGAGCAGATTGTAATAAGTGCCTCTAGCGGTGATCCGGAGGTTCAGTTACAAGCTGTCCAAAGGGCCCGGAAACTCCTTTCATCTGATAAAAATCCACCAATTGATGCCTTAATTCAAAGTGGAATTTTGCCAGTTCTGGTGAATTGTCTTCAAATAGTTGATAAGTACGGATTTATTTATATTTGTTTTTATTACGTATTTACTTATTTTATTTTTTCGTTATATTTAATTTTTTTCGGAAATTCCGAGTTGAGAGAAAAAAAAACCGAATGCAGAAAAATATCGAGTCCAAAAAATGAACTCAACTCAATAAATAAGTGTGTCGATTTCTTAGTTTGTTAAAACTTACTGCACAAGCTATACAGAATTTGTTAAAGTGTGTATGCATTGATTAGTAATAGCTGTAACCTCGTAAAGAGCGAACCATGTGCCATAGTTGTCAAAATAAGGAAATCGAGGTTTTAAAGAGACTGTCTTGTGAGAAATATTTTCCATTAAACACTTTTGAAAATAATAATTTTGATTCAGGTGCAACTGAAAAGTAATTTGGAATTACATGAAGAAATTTTTGAAAATTACGGATAGAGCCTGAAACCCCTCAAAAATTAAATTATATTAAAATAGAAATTTATTTTCAAAATTGTCAAAAACCGTTTACTGAAGGTATACACCAAGAACAACAAGAAAAATCATATTTTCTCGTGGGTAGCGTATAAGTGTCTTGTTTTTTTCCAGGTCTAACATTTGGTCGTAGAATATTGGAAGAGGTATTATTTGAATGGAAATTTAAATATCTAGTGCTCTTCTTCACATAAATTATCTTGGTAATTTGGTAAAATTATGTTTGAACAAATCTTAACTATCAATTCCATATTCAAAATACAATAAAAAAATAATGAAAGGAAAATGAGAATAATACAAAGATACCCCCACTCCACGGGGCTATAATGAGAAGACTGCTATAGTTTTACAAGTGCCAATTGAGCTTCAAATAGATTATGGTCGGAGACGGTCTTAGGGGAGGGACAGAGGGGTAATTTTCCCCGGGCACAAAAATTTTAGGGGTGCAAAATTTCAAATAAGTAATCTAACGATTATAGTCTTTTTATAATTTTTAAATTTTATTTTTATTAAAATGAAGTAAAGGGTGCAGTTAATAAACAAAAATAACAGATAAATTATTAATCAATTGATAAAAAAATAATCAAATAATAATAGTTAAATAGTTTAAATAATAAATAAAAAAATTAAACAATAAATTATTAATTGATTATTAAACTGGAAATAATTTTGTTAGTAACTGAAATTGTTACGAAAATTTGGCCTATTTGTGGGAGACAGAGGAAGGGGTGCCAATCAAGTTTTTGCGCCGGGTGCAACAGAGGCCAGAACATCCACTGATTATGGTCTCGTTTTTTATTGTGTTTGTGCTAAAGCCCGGTAGCAAAAAGTTGAAACTATACAGAATGGTATAATTCGCCTCAAATTTGGGCTAAAAACAACAACTAATACCAAGTTCCTATTTAACGAAAATGGTTCATCAGCTTGTTCTGAGAGGAAAAATTTCCTGATCATTAGGTAGTTTTCATAAATCAGAACCAACTTTTCACTCACCCTTCATGAGTCGTTAGTGTTCCCATCTATGTTTAGACGCCTAGTAATAAAGCTTCTTCAAGTGCGCACTTTCCTTCTTAGAACCTTGCCGTAGATAAAAAAAAAGTTCATTATTATGTATAATGTCAGTTGAATTTAATGCTAGAAATATGGTTAGTGAATATGTTTAATTATTTTTTTGCCCTTTTTTGGCCAAATAATTCCCCCAAAAAGTCCAAAAGACGAGTTCATTCTGACTCACAACCAAGTCTTCAGATCGTAGATTTAGCCTCTCGGTTTTTTCATTTTCTTTTATAAAAATGCCAAAAAGGTATTTTTGACATCCAGAGGGGGGGGGGGAATTTAGAAGGTAAAGCCCCTTCCCCCTGTGATATTGCTTGAAAAAATGAGGAATTTTCTCCATTTTCTTTCAAAATCGATTTCAAAATGTATCGTAGTTCAGATGCAGGTTCAAGTTCCACGTTCAGGCGCAAATGGCCAGAAATTTTCCAAGAATTTACTTACCTAATCCCCTATTCACTGTCGCTCCCCTCCCCCTTGTGGTAGGTTGTGCAACATTAAAAACGAAGCTACTGCCCATTGCCTAATTGAACGTAACGTTCTAACGTTGCGTTTCAATTAACGTTACTTACCTTCTAGGTAAGTAACGTTACTTAACGTTGGTTATGTTACTAGTTAATTATCTTCTCTGATGAATTCTTGAACATGAACTGATATTCAAAATGAACTCTTAGATTACCTTAAATGCAGCAAACTCTCACCTTCAAGAAAAAAGCCTGTCTGACCTCACCCTGAGAAATAGCAGTGAACTGGAAATATTCAGTTTGATAATCCAGTGCCTTGTATCCAAAGAGTAATTGCAAGATCTATAAAATGCTGCAAGTAGTGCATTGAAGAAGCTCGAAGAGGCTAAAAAGATGGGACTGGAAACCCCATTATCACCTGAGAGAAGAAAGAAAAGAATAACGTTAAATATCGCGCCACAGCAAAGTGCTGTGCCACAGACTGTGTGCTGGAAACATAATTTTTGG
>CM051275.1:47717683-47815183 GCA_027921565.1 Artemia sinica
TCTAGACCGTTTTCTCGCGGACTCCGTCCGCGTTGGCTACGAGAAGCTGCCTGCCGAGGAATTTAATTTCCTACCGAAACGTTGCTACTCCTGTCATGGACTCGGTCATGTGGCGGCAGATTGCGCCGCATCTCCCATCTGTGGCCGCTGTGGTGGCACTGACCACGTATCTAGTAAGGACAATAAGTGCAACAACGATATGTTCTGTATCACATGCAAAAAAAGAGGTCATACATGTTACAGTGTTCGGTGCCCTTCAAATAGACCTACCCCAGCGAAGAAATGAATCGAGGACCCTTAGCCTCTTATGCGATTGCCTCGTGGAATATAAATGGAAATCTGTTAAGTCGGTCTGTGTTTTTGAAGGACTTTTTATCGAAGTGTGACATAGTGTGTATTCAAGAACATTTTGCAAACATTTTGAGCCTGAGCCTTTTGGAACTATCAACTAATCACAAAGTGTTCTCGGTTGCTGCGCGCCGCTCTCAGTCTCATGGCCGGCCTTGTGGTGGTCTAGCGACTTACGTGAAGTCATGTTTTACTTCTTCTGTCTTTGATTCAGCAAGTGACTTTTTAGCGGTTAGAATCCAGAATGTGGTTGTGCTGAATGTATACTTACCCACGAACTATCGCGATGACCGTTCTGAGAGACTTTTTGCCATTAGTGTCGCTCGTTTGTCTAAGTGCTTGGGAAAAATAAAAGAGCAGGGCTTATGCTGCATCGTGACTGGTGACTTCAATTGTGACCTAACTGACTCACTTAATTCTTCTGGTGATTCTGTTCGTCCAAGTATTATCTTCGGTCTGTTTGATGATGATTACTTGGTTGCGCCGAAGAATAAAAGTTTTACTTACGTCCATAATTCGGGTAGCACATCTAATTTAGACCATGTTTGTCACACGCGATCTGTAACTATTGTGGAAGTTGGTGTTAGTGATTCTAGTTTTACGTCAGATCATTTTCCTCTGTTTTTTAGTGCTCGGTTTGATGATGTCGGTCCTTCTTTTATCCCGTTTGCTAAAAAGCGATCTGTGTTTTATATTAGTGATTGGGATAGGGCGTCATCTGATCTCTTCCAGAATGCGTGTAATGATATTCTGGCGAAAATTCGCGTACCGTTTGATTTATTAATGCGGAGTTCAAAACAGAATATGCGGGATTCTCGAATTCGGCTGAATCTATATTGTAGTGAACTTACTCATGCCCTATCCCTTGCAGAAAAATCGGCGGTACCCATTAGGCGAGTAAAATCTGGAACCGAAGAGCCCGGTTGGTCAACTAATAGTAACTTGCGCAATGCTTGCTTTTCTGCTAAATTTTGGCTCTCGGTCTGGATTGAAGCAGATAAGCCGCGGGATGGGTGGCTGAGAAAACTGTACATCTATACGAAACGTCAGTTTGCAAAGCAGCTCTCTTTGCATCGGAATTCGATTATTTCGTCTTGTTCGGATGAAGTTCGGTCGCGGCCTAATAAGCTGTGGTCTAGTCTTGTGAAAGAAGCGCCAAGTCAAACCCCGTCTCTTATACCACTTTCTTCATGGATTGAGCATTATAAAAAAGAATTTTCTGCTCCGGATCCCCATCTTCAAAATAGTTATAAAGCGAGACTCCAAGATTTCTTTGAGCATGCATCTAGTCCGGGACCGATTATTACAAAGAGTCTGATTATTTCTGCAATTGGGAAACTGAAGAAAAAAAAGTCTAGAGGATATGACGGGATTTCTGCACAACATTTGTCGTTGTGTGGGGGTATGTTTATTGAGCATTTGGTCCTCCTTTACCAAATGATATTTAATTTGGGAATTGTGCCCGATTCTTTTTCAATTGGATGTCTGACTCCTATCCCAAAGAAAAATAAACCTCCTTCCGATTGTTCGTCTTTTCGCCCGATAACGGTTTCAACTGTTTTTTGTAAAATATTTGAAAATCTGATTATTGAGGAGCTTCGTACTAAATGTACAGTTCAGGCCCATCAGTTCGGTTTTCAGTCCCGCCTCGGGTGCGGCCATGCTCTTTCTGCTTTAGTATCCGCTTTAGTTGACGCAGAAGACCGCGGTGAAAGCATCGCTTTAGCCACTCATGATGTAAGGCGCGCGTTTGATTCGCTTCTCCACGAGGAGATTATACTGGATATGGGTTTGGCCGGTGTTGATCCCTGCTCTCTAGCCCCACTGGCTGACATGTATGAAAATCTAAAAGCGGAACTTAAACTTCCTTTACCAGCGAGTGAGTGCACTAGCCTGTTGAATGATGTTGCTGTTTCTCCGCGTGGTAATCCCCTTCTCCCGGTAAAGAAGGGGGTAAGACAAGGTGCCATTTCGTCACCGACAGCATTTAATAACAGTATCGTAAAGCCGCAATCGAAGTCACTTATGACTTACATTCTGCGCGGTGTTGATTTATCTTTGATTGGATATGCGGACGATGTACTGAACCTGAGCCGCTTTCTGCAAGGACTAGAAGATAATTTTACTCGACTACAACAAGAGTATGCTCAGATTGGACTTCAGTTTAATGCCGACAAGTCTGAAGTACTGCTGTTTAATTCGAAATCTGATGCTGGTCGAAGCATCACACTTGGTGTTTCTACTGTTGGGCTCGCCGGTGGCATTGTATATCTGGGCCTTCCTATTGGACGGTCAATACTAGAGACGCGGCGGTTACTGCTTTCTCATTTTCAGAAGCGGGTTTCATTTACGTATAGCCGTATTGTGGCAAATAAGCGGAAGTTTGACCGTCGTCTGCTGGCCCGGGTGTACAATGCTATGGTTTTGCCCCATTATTTGTACCTTAGCCCATTCTGGCGTATATTTACGGCTACAGATAGACTGAAATTGCGTTCAGTGTACTACAAGTATGCAAAGTTTTTGTTGCGTTTACCACCATGGACAAGCAATCGATATGTTTCGCATCGGTACGGCATCATGAATCCTGAAGAAGCTATCCTAGCGCAGATTACTCGATATAATTTGACACTTAAGTCCCATCCCTGGGCTATGATTCTCCAGCAGTAGTTGGCATAAGCTGTTGGTTGTTGTGTTTGGTTTTTTTTTTGTTTGTTTCAGAAGAATTAGTGTTTTTGCGTTTTTTTTCTTGTCTTTTGTTGTGCTCCATCTGTTTTTAATTGATGGGTAATAAATGCATTCATTCATTCATTCATATATATATATATATATATATATATATATATATATATATATATATATATATATATATATATATAGTATATATATATATATATATAATATATATATATATATATATATATATATATATATATATATATAATATATATATATATATATTATATATATATATATATATATATATATATATATATATATATATATATATATATATATAATATATATATATATATATATATAATATATATATATATATATATATATATATATATATAATATATATATATATATATATATATATAATATATATATATATATATATATATATATATATATATATATTATATATATCTATATATATATATATTATATATATATATATATATAATATATATATATATATATATATATATATATTATATATATATATATATATATATATATATATATATATATATATATATATATATATATATATATATATATATATATAATATATATATATATATATATATATATATATTATTTTAAAAATAGATGAATAAAAACACCGTTTGAACACACACATATACGAAACCCAGGTACAAAGTTATTGGCACAATAGCATATTCTGTCAAGACTTTTGAATATTCGTCATTTTATCCGCTCCTCCCAAATAAGGAGAATTTAAGGTTGTTCCTGCAAGTTCTTAAATTTTCTTCGCCCCTGTTTTTCTTATTTGAGCTTCACTTCACAAAAAAACTTTATTCTTGCGTACTCAACATCTAAATTGCGTTTCATTACATTCTACACTATAGATCTTCATATTTGTGATATTTTATATATTTTGATATTTTCTGATATTTATTTGGTTTTGAATTTGATGTTTTAAATATTTTAATTGAGTTGTTTTTAGGTATGAACTTCTGACTAAAACGTCTTAATTTTAGCTATTCAGTTTTGGCTATTTTCTTTTTGCAATCTCTATGTTCCAGGGCGTGTGTGGCCTTTCCAATGGCCAGAGTCCATAAATGGTTCCCTCAAGCGGCACTCTTTCAATAGCCAATTTTAATATTAGAGGATTTGTCGAAGAGTATGGGTAACTTATAAGAATGGAAACCGGTGCTAGCGTCAACAAAAAAAACAATCAGCGCCATCTAGTGTTTGGCGGCACCTGACATTTTTCAAGCTTTGTAATCGTTTTTCTCTCAGGAACTGAGACCAGACACTTATTACTGCAGTAATTTTACCAACTACAGAAATTATATTTATTATTCTGCTGAACAAAATGCCTAGTTTCACCAAACGCTAGATGGCACTGAGTTTTTTTTTTGTCGATACTAGTGCCAGTTCCCACTCTTGTAAATTACCCATACTATTAGGGATTTGCCATAAGAATGGATTATAATTTGAATTCCTTTTAACTTTTTTTTTTAGCCCCAACCTCCAATTTGAGGCAGCTTGGGCACTAACAAACATAGCCAGTGGTACGTCAGCTCAAACACAAGCAGTTGTTGAATCTGGAGCGGTCCCTGTATTCATTGAACTCCTCAAATCTCCACACCCCAATGTCTGTGAACAGGCTGTTTGGGCTTTAGGTAATTTTAGCTCATTTAATTTGGTAAATAAATCTAATTGGTATTTTAATTTGGTAAATTTTTGCTCAGGCTGTGACATAACCGAATTTTTTTTTTACCCACCTTGGGATGTTATTCATCAAATATTTGTTAAATAAACTTTTTTTGAAATTAACACGTTATGACGTCATTTTAAACAAGTTATGACTAAAATGAATTTGATTTGGCTGAGGCTATAATCTAGTTTTTAAATTATTAAATTAAATTATTATTAAATAATTAATAGATTAAATTTAAGTAATCAGTTTAATTATTAAACATTAAATTCCAAATTATTAAAATCGTTTTAAAATTTTACTTTGTCGTTTTAATATTACTGGCTACGAAATTATTAATTAAACTATTTTCAGTTTTTAGCTAGTTACCGCTACGGAAAGTAAATATAAAAGTGTTAAAAATAAAAATAAAAAAGTAAATATAAATGTAAATAAAAATGTAAATATAAAAGTAAATAAAAGTAAATAAAAAGTAAATAAAAGTGAATAAAAAGGTTAGGTATAGACAGGTATAGAAGGTGTATATAGGCTGTTGAAGCTCTATAAATCTGCTTTTTATGCTCTTTAGCTATTATTTAGGCACTATGTGTTGAAAATTCTTTGATTTTGGTGGTTTTTGGCCCTTTTCTGGCTTCTCTTTCAATTAGAAATTTAATTGCAAGCGCTTTGGGTTTTCTTTAATTTTGTTTGTTTTTGAATATGCTAGGGAAATTAAATAGGTCGTTTATGATGTAGGTCTAGTTTATAGGTAAGGGGATTTCAACCCTTTTCTGATATCGCTGAATATAAATTCAGTTCCAAAGGGTATGGGTCTTCAGTAATTGTTGTTAGATTTTGAAAAGTTATCATGCTATCACTAAGAGGGCTTTAAATTAGCCATTGGCATAAACTAGTTTTTAAATTATCCTTGTTTTTGATTTTTAGCAATTTTTTTTCTTCATATTAGGATGTGGCCGGTTTTGCATTGTTTGGATAGCTTAATAAACTTATTATTAATTTTAAATCAATATTAGCTTAATTGTTAGCTTTTATTAGCTTTTTATATTATTAGCTTTTTACTCGCTTTTAAATATGAAGTCTTAATTATTAGCTTTGACATTATTTAATTATTAGCTTATTAATTAATAATTAATGAATCATTTATTAGTAATAAATTAATATTAAGCTTAGTTGTTAGTTTAATAAATCCCCCTTCCAAATTTATGTAAAACAGCTTTGAGTAGGATTGATGATGAGCAGGACAATTTGCTTTTCATGAGGTGCTAATACTGTCAATAGTTTAAATGATGCGAAAATTACTAATTGAGACATTATCATAGGCAGCGCAATCGCGCTGCCTAAGTAAAGAACGATGTTGGCACAATATATTTTTTTTTTTTTGGTTTTTCCATACCAGGGCCCATCGTATCGAAGGTGTTGTCGTAGAAACTTTGAAAAGAGCTCATTCGATTGGAAATTGGAGTGGCTAGTGCCCTTTTTAATAGTAAAAAGTGATTGGAGGGGAACTAGCCCCTCCCCACGCCCATCATTCCCCCAAACACATCCAATCAAAATTTTGAAATAGCCATATTGTTCAGCGTAGTTGATTTCCAGATAGAAAATATGTTTTTGAGGAGGTCACTCCCCCACAACCCTCAGGGCAAGGGTTTTAAGTTATGCCAGGGGGGAATATAAAAACGATGTTGGCACAATGTATTATTTGTTATTTTTTTCCTTTAGACCAGGGCACTTCGTATCGAAGAAGTTGTCGTAGAAATTTCGAAAGGGCCCATTCAATTGGAAATCGGAGTGGCTTGTGCCCTTTTTAATAGTCAAAAGTGAATGGAAGCCAACTAACCCCCCTTCCACACGCACCATTTCGCGAAACACATCCAATCAAAATTTTGAAGTAGCCATTTTGTTTAGCGTAGTTGATTTCCAGATAGAAATTATGTTTTTAAGAAGGACACTCCCCCACAGCCCTCAGGGCAAGGGTTGCAAGTTGTGTCCTAGGGGCATATAAGGTTTTTTATAGAAAGCATTGTCATAGAAACTTCAAAAAAGGCTCATTCGATTGGAAATTCAAAGGGCTAATGCCCTTTTTAATAGTCGAAAGTGATTTCAGGGGAACTAATAACCCCAAACACATCCAATCAAAATTTTAAGATAGCCATTTTGTTCAACGTTGTTAAAAGTTCTGGAAATTAGGTCTTTGAGGATGACAACCCCCCCCCCCCCCACAGCCCTCAGGGCATGGGTTGTAGGTTATACCCTGGGGGCATATAAGGTTGTATAGAACGCATTGTCGTAGAAGCTTTAAAAAGTGCTCATTCGATCGGAAATTGAAGTGGCTAGTGCCCTTTTTAGTAGTCGAAAGTTATTGGAAGGCAACTAACACCCCTTCCACGCCCACCATTTCCCCAAACTCATCCAATCAAATTTTGAGATTGCCTTTTTGTTCCACACAGTTTAAAGTTCAGGAAATTATACCTTTGAGCAGGACACTCCCCCCACAGTCTTCAGGGCAAGGGTTATAAGTTATGCCCTGGGGGCATATAAGTTTTTATTGAAATTTTAGTCTTAGAAACTTGAAAAGGTGCTCATTCGATTGGAAATTCAAAGGTCTAGTGCGCTTTTTAATAGTCGAAAGTGATTGGAGGGCAACTAACCCCCCTCTCACGCCCACCTTTTCCCCAAACACATCCAATCAAAGTTTTTAGATGGCCATTTTGTTCGGCGTAGTTGATTTCCAGATAAAAATTATGTTTTGAGAAGGACACTCCCCCACAGCCCTCAGGGAAAGGGTTGTAAGTTATGTGCTGGGGGCATATAAGGTTTTTATAGAAATAGTTGTCGTAGGAACTTCAAAAAAGGCTCATTCGATTGGAAATTCAAAGGGCTAGTGTCCTTTTAATAGTCGTAAGTGATTGGAGGGCAACTAACCCCCCTCTCACGCCCACATTTTCCCCACACACATCCAATCAAAGTTTTAAGATAGCTATTTTGTTCAACGTAGTTGGAAGTTCTGGGAATTATTTCTTTGAGGATGACAACCCCCTCCCCCCACAGCCCTCAGGGCAAGGATTGTAAGTTATGCCCTTGGGTCATATAAGCTTTTTATAGAACGCGTTGTCGTAGAAACTTCAAATGGGCTCATTCGATTGGAAATTGAAATGGCTAGCCCCCTTTTTAATAGTCGAAAGTGATCGGAAGGCAAATAACACCCCTTCCACGCCCACCTTTTCCCCAAACACATCCAATCAAAATTTTCAGATAGTCATTTTGTTCAGATAGTCATTTTGTACAGATTTCAGATAAAAATTATGTCTTTTAGGAGGAAACTCCCCCACAGCCCTCAGGGCAAGGGTTGTAAGTTATGCCGTGGGGGCATATAAGGTTTTTATAGAAATAGTTGTCGTAGGAACTTCAAAAAAGGCTCATTCGATTGGAAATTCAAAGGGCTAGTGCCCTTTTTAATAGTCGAAAGTGATTGAAGGGCAACTAACTCCCCTCTCACGCCCACCTTTTCCCAAACACATCCAATCAAAATTTTGAGATAGCCATTTTGTTCAGACGTCATTGTTCAGATTTCCAGATAAAATTATGCTTTTAGGAGGACACTTCCCCCACAGCCTTCAGGGCAAGGGTTGTAAGTTATGCCGTGGGGGCATATAAGGTTTTTATAGAAATAGTTGTCGTAGGAACTTCAAAAAAGGCTCATTCGATTGGAAATTCAAAGGGCTAGTGCCCTTTTTAATAGTCGAAAGTGATTGAAGGGCAACTAACCCCCTCTCACGCCCACCTTTCCCCAAACACATCCAATCAAATTTTCAGATAGTCATTTTGTTCAACGTATGTTCAAAGTTTCAGGAAAATTAGGTCTTTAGGAGGACAACTCCCCCCACAGCCCTCAGGGCAAGGGTTGTAAGTTATGCCCTGGGGGCATATAAGGTTTTTATAGAAATAGTTGTCGTAGGAACTTCAAAAAAGGCTCATTCGATTGGAAATTCAAAGGGCTAGTGCCCTTTTTAATAGTCGAAAGTGATTGAAGGGCAACTAACTCCCCTCTCACGCCCACCTTTTCCCCAAACACATCCAATCAAAATTTTCAGATAGTCATTTTGTTCAGAGTCATTTGTCAGATTTCCAGATAAAATTATGCTTTTAGGAGGAAACTCCCCACAGCCCTCAGGGCAAGGGTTGTAAGTTATGCCTGGGGGCATATAAGGTTTTTATAGAAATGTTGTCGTAGAACTTCAAAAAGGCTCATTCGATTGGAAATTCAAAGGGCTAGTGCCCTTTTTAATAGTCGAAAGTGATCGGAAGGCAAATAACACCCCTTCCACGCCCACCTTTTCCCCAAACACATCCAATCAAAATTTTCAGATAGTCATTTTGTTCAGATAGTAATTTTGTTCAGATTTCCAGATAAAATTATGCTTTTAGGAGGAAACTTCCCCACAGCCCTCAGGGCAAGGGTTGTAAGTTATGCCGTGGGGGCATATAAGGTTTTTATAGAAATAGTTGTCGTAGAAACTTCAAAAAGGCTCATTCGATTGGAAATTCAAAGGGCTAGTCCCTTTTTAATAGTCGAAAGTGATTGGAAGGCAAATAACACCCCTCTCCACGCCCACCATTTTCCCCAAACACATCCAATCAAAATTTTCAGATAGTCATTTTGTTCAACGTAGTCATTGAATTTCAGTAGAAATTATGTCTTTTAGGAGGAAACTTCCCCACAGCCCTCAGGGCAAGGGTTGTAAGTTATGCCGTGGGGGCATATAAGGTTTTTATAGAAATAGTTGTCGTAGAAACTTCAAAAAGGCTCATTCGATTGGAAATTGAAAGGGCTAGTGCCCTTTTTAATAGTCGAAAGTGATTGAAGGCAACTAACTCCCCTCTCACGCCCACCTTTTCCCCAAACACATCCAATCAAAATTTTCAGATAGCCATTTTGTTGAATGTAGTTGGAAGTTCTGGAAATTAGGTCTTTGAGGATGACAACCCCCCCCCCCCCCCACAGCCTTCAGGGCAAGGGTTGTAAGTTGTGCCCTTGGGGCATATAAGGTTTTTATTGAACGCGTTTTCGTAGAAACTTCAAAAAGGGCTCATTCGATTGGAAATTGAAATGGCTAGTGCCCTTTTTAATAGTCGAAAGTGATCGGAAGGCAACTAACACCCCCTCCACGCCCACCATTTCCCAAAAAACATCAAATCAAAATTTTGAGATAGCCATTTTGTTCTACGCAGTTTAAAGTTCAGGAAACTATACCTTTGATTAGAACACTCCCCCCACAGTCTTCAGTGCAAGGGTTATAAGTTATGCCCTGAGGGCATATAAGTTTTTATTGAAATCTTTGTCGCAGAAACTTAAAAAAGGGGTCATTCGATTGGAAATTCAAAGGGCTAGTGCCCTTTTTAATAGTCTCGAAAGGGATTTGAGGGCAACTAACCCCCTCTCACACCCACCTTTTCCCAAAACACATCCAATGCAAATTTTTAGATAGCGATTTTATTCAACGTAGTTAAAAGTTTTGGAAATTAGGTCTTTAAGGATGACAACCCCGCCACCCCCACAGCTCTTAGGGCAAGGCTCTTAGGTTATGCCCTGGGGCCATATAAGGTTTTTATAGAAAGTGATGTTATAGAATTTCAAAAAGGTTCATTCAATTGAAAATTGAAAAGGCTAGTGTGCTTTTAATAGTCTAAAGTGATTTAAGGGCAACTAACCCCCCTCTCACGCCCACCTTTTCCCCAAACACATCCAATCAAATTTTTGAGATAGCCATTTTGTTCAACGTAGTCGAAAGTTCTGGAAATTAGGTCTTTAGGATTATAACCCCATCAAACCCATCTCTGCAAGGGTTGTAAGTTTTGTCCTGGGGGCATATAAGGTTTATATAGAAAGTTGTTGTAGAAATTTCAAAAAGGGCTCATTTGATTGGAAATTGAAATTGCCCTTTTAAATAGTCGAAAGTGAGTGGAGAGTAATTAACCCCCCTCTCACGCCCACCATTTCCCCAAACACATTCAATCAAAGTTTAGAGATAGTCATTTTTTTCAACGTAGTTGAAAGTTCTGGAAATCATGAATTTAAGGATGACAAACCCCCCAGAGTCCCCAGGGCAAAGGTTGTAAGTCATGCCCTTGGGGCATATAAGGTTTTTATAGATAGAGTTTTCGTAAAAACTTCAAAAGGGGCTCATTCAACTGGAAACTGAGAGGGCTAGGGCACTTTTTAATAGCTGAAAGTGATTGGAGGGAAACTAACCCTTCTCTCACGCCCACCATTCCCCCAAACACATCAATCAGAATTTTCAGATATCCATTTTGTTCAACGTTCCAGAATGTTCTGGAAATTAGGTCTTTGAGGATGACACCCCCCCCCCCAGCCCTCAGGGCAAGGGTTGTAAGTTATGCCCTGGGGGCATATAAGGTTTTTATTGAAAGCGTTGTCGTAGAAACTTCAAAAGGGCTCATTTGATTGGAAATTGAAAGGACTAGTGCCTTTTTATTAGTTGAAAGTGATTAGAGAGCGACTAACGCCCTCTCACGCCCACCATTTTCACAGACACATCCAATCAAAATTTTGAGATAGCCGTTTTGTTTAACGTAGTTGAAGGTTCTAGAAATTAGGTCTTAGAGGATGACAACCACCCTCACAGCCCTTAGAGTAAGGGTTGTGATTTATACCCTGGGGGCATATAAGGTGTTTATAGTAAGCGTTGTCGTAGAAACTCAAAAAGGGCTCATTCGATTGGAAATCGAAAGGCCTAGTGCCCTTTTAATAGTCGAAAGTGATTGGAAGGCTTGACATTTTTATAGTGAAGATCGATGTGAGTATAATGTATTATTTTGTTGTTGTTGTTGTTGTTTAGACCAGGGCACTTCGTATCGAAGGAGTTGTCGTTGGAACTTCGAAAAGGGCTCATTCGATTGAAAATAGAAAGGGCTGATGCCCTTTTTAACGGTCGAGTGAAAAGTGATTGGAGGGAAACTAATCCCCCTGCCACACCCACTTTCCCATTTGTCTTTATGTTTAAAAACTGAATGTTGTCTTAAGATTAAATCAAAATGCACTGTGATAATGCTAATTCCCAATAAGGCATCTCAGCAGTATCCCAAGAACGACTGAGGGTATTATTTTCGGACTTTCGGTGCTACTTCTGCTCTTAAAATTTAACCAAATCAAAATAGCGTAAGTGTATCCAAGCTATCAAAGAAAGTAAACAGATTTTTTTGCGAATGGTATCAAGTTTTCTATTTCAGGTCAACTAGAGGAGGTTTGAAACTAAATTAAACACTACTATTTGTGTCTAGATTTTTAAAAGGGGGTATGTTGTTAAAAATTGCTGAAAATTTTTCTCCAGCATACAATAGCAGGCCAAATTATAAATTCTTAAAAAAAATGAAAATATTTAAAGTATTATTTTCTTTTTACCTGAAAAGACTATGTCAATATAAAACGAACAGAAATTGATTGAATTTTTTTTTTCCACAAATAAGTTTTTCAAAGAAAAGTAAAGAACTCCATTAAACAAAAAATGAGCAAAAATAAAACCAAATAATCTACCAAGCATGAAACTACCACAAATCAGCATCGATAAATAAATGAAACCCAAAACGAACGGAAATTACAATAAATAACCGAGTCAAACTCAAAACGAACATAAATTAATATAACATGGGCTCAAAACCCCTAAGCCTTCCCAAGGCCAGAACATAATTTGCACTTTACTGAAAAAAATACAAATGAATGTGCATTGTCAGTTTAATATACATATACTGATATTTAGTAATCAAAATGTTAATATTATTTGATTTATTAAAGTTATTAAAGTAAAAACATTTATATTTTTTCCAGTAAAGTGCAAATTATGTTCTGGCCTTGGGAAGGCATAGGGGTTTTGAGCCCAACTTATGTTAATTTCTGCTCGTTTTGAGTTTGACTCGATTATTTATTGTAATTTCCAGTTCGTTTTGGGTTTCATTGATTTTGGGTTGGTTTGTTTTGATGCCAATTTTGCGCCAATCACATTAGTCCTTAAGCGTTTGTCAGGAAAGGAACCCAAATAATCCTGCCTTTTTTACATGTTGTTGCTTTGTCATATTTTGAACAAGTAAGAAGAACAAAAAACCGGATTGGCTCTCTTGTATGAAATTTTAAGCAAGAAAAAATGGCTTTTTCTTTTCATTTCTTTTTTCATTTCATTTCTTTTTTTCTTTTCGACTCGCTGTGTGTGAAATGCCATTCTATAGATACCTACTGAGATTCTAAGTGAGGCTGTGCAAAGAACAGTTTTTTTTTTCTTTTTTTTTAATGAACATTATTTTTCAGTCACTACTTTTCTTTTCGAGTAAACTCTATCAGATTCGGAATCTTTATATTACGAGTAAATGATTACGAGTATCTGTACTTCGAGTCAGATTGTGAGCGAACTCTGTGTGTCAGATGCCAATCCATTAGTACTTACTCATGTTTCAAGCAAAACTGAAATAAAAAGGAACCTTCTCTCAGGGGCGGATCCAGGGGGGGGGGGTGAGTGGGCCCCCCCTAGCATAGTCTAAAGTAGTGTAATTTACTTAATCAACTCAAGTTTGCGTTAATTAAACTTGTTCATAACGCAAGTTTATCGGATCAACCTATTTTGCCCCCCCCCCCCACCTAAACATTTTTTTCGGATCAACATATTATGCGCCCCCCCCCTAAAAAAAATCCTGGATTTGCCCCTACCTTCTCTTTTAGGAATAGCTATTTATTTTTCTTTTGACAGCCTATCATATTGACAACCTATCATGTAATATTACTTGAGATACGACAGACTATCATGTAATATTACGTGAGATGTAATCGAAGATAACGCCAATACGAAATGAACCAACAGAGGTGGTAATGATTCAGATAAATTTATATTGGGGTACAAGGACGTGTCCATGATTTTGTTCGGTGGGAAGGGGGGGGGAGGTCTATAAAAAAACATTGCAAATTCAAAACAAATTTTTATTTATTTTTTTTTTGTTGCTTTTGTACGTGTTGACTAAACATTTTGGGTTAAAGGTCAAACAGGGTACACCGATGGGCGTGCGTAGCTTCTTGTCTAGGGGGTGGGGGCAGCCGATTCTGTGATGAAGGGCAGGGGGGGGGGAAGGAAGCTGAAGTCATATTGTCAGTCCACAAACCTTACATTACCACGAAGTTCTATCATATCTATGAAATCTTTATTAATAAGTAATCACGAAAAATCATCAATAAGCTTCAGCATCAATCTTTTTAGATTACAGCTAAATCTTTCCAAGACATTATGGATAATTTCTTCTTGTTTGACTTTTGTCCTATAATTTCGGCTGTTTATTTCCAGCTTTTTCAACCATCTGCCTTTTATCAACTGCTTTTTTAGCCATCTGCCTTTTTTCAACTGCCTTTTCAACCTTCTGCTTTTTCAACCATCTGCTTTTTCAGCCATATCTAGTGTAAATTTAAAGTTCTAGGGGGTCAGCAGCCCCCTCCCTAGAACCCCCCTCAGAACTCCCCCTAGAACTGAACCCCCCTAGAATCCTCCTTACGCCTATGGGTACACCCACTCCCACCTTGATACGGCCTTATAGGAAAAATTGAATTTCAGAACAGGCTGTAATTTTGAATGCGAGAAAGCGTAGAGTAAGGACACTCTAAGGACAAGGAAGGAAAATAACTTTGCTAGTAAACTACTACAAATTTTTAGATGAATATTCTGGTTATAACTAAAATGACATTTGGTAATGAAATGTCCCATAGGTTCATACAGTACTCACAAGATGGCATGGTGGCTAATTTTCTTGATCTGTAATTGTGAAGTGAAGTGGCAGTGGGTGTATGAAGTACTCACAAGATGGTGCTATGTTACAAGACAGTACTCACAAGATGGCTGGGTGACTAATTTTCTTGATCTGTAATTGTGAAGTGAAGTGGCAGTGGAAGTGTGAAGTACTCACAAGATGGTACTATGTTACAAGACAGTACTCACAAGATGGCTGGGTGACTAATTTTCTTGATCTGTAATTATGAAGTGAAGTGGCTGTGGAAGTGTGAAGTACTCTCACAAGATGGTACTATGTTACAAGACAGTACTCACAAGATGGCTGGGTGACTAATTTTCTTGATCTGTAATTGTGAAGTGAAGTGGCAGTGGAAGTGGCAAAATTGATTCAGGATGCTAGGATGTATAGTAGTTCAGCTGAATTTGAACCAAAATTTAGGAATTTTCAGCCGAACAGACAAGGTCAAACAGTTGTTTGTTTCATTCTGTGTATATGAGGAAGCACATTATTGACACCCCCCTTTATTTGAGTAGGAATATAGAGGATGCCTAAAAAGAACGCCACACTTGAAAGATCATGGTTTATTTTGGTCCACCAATCATACGATTCGAATCCTTGCTGTAATTTGTTCAAATAAGATGCACCTTGACTGCTTCATCGCTAATAAGCTTTGGGGGGAGGCATTTTCGAGGCGCTACTATGGTTTTCTGATAATACTGAATGCAGTCCTTGTACTTCAGAGGAAGGCATATATGGAGGTATTAGAGCCAGTATCATACGTGACTTTTTCCTATGGAGGTATACAAGTCTTGAGTTTTTAAAAACCAACCCCTTAATCTGTTGGAACCCAAACAGGAAATTAAATGGGTTTTCAGTGATGCTAATTGAGAAAAGTGTTAGCGATTGACAGAACTTCATAGTTCTGAATAGTTCTTAGTTCAGAACTTCATATACAGACTCTAAGGCCACAAGCTATCAGAGGTTCAACTATGAAAAAATTCGATTGACCTACTTTCATAGACAGAACGAGTGCTTGTAGGACCAGCGGGGGGGGGGAGGTGCATATCCTCGATATTTTGTGTCACGCATAATCTCAACATCTCGTGAAAAGAATGGTATGTTTTGTTTTCTTCTGTCAAAAACTTCAATTCGATTTACAGTAGATTCGAATCCGGCGTTCTTTTTAAGGCACTTTTGAAGGCACCCCTGAGCGCTCTGAGGCTGACAAAATTGCTAACAATTCCTTCATTTCACCTTGTTTAAAGCTTTCACTTTGGCTACTACCAATGAAATACTCAATTTTAGAAATCCAGATTTTCAGATTTTTTTTTTTAAATCCAGAAATCACAGATTTTTAGTTCATTCTTAATAATCATTAGTAATAATCTTATCTGTTAATTAATAATAATCGTCCATTAACCTACATACGAGACAGTTTATGACATTGTTAGACTACAGGAAAAGAATTTGAGGGAAGAGAAGTTTACATAATATTCTGGATATGAAATTGCAGTGTCTAGAATTTAACATGTTATAGGTGGATGGAATGATTTCATAGAAAGAGTTTGTGAAGCAGCAGGTGATGCTTTTGGGTGGAAACTTAGAAATTTTTTGAAAGAATGAAGATGTGAGAAGAAGAAACAAACTCTTGCTTTTATTAATTTATATTTTGTTCTTCGTTTTTTTTTTTGTATTTCATGTATAGCCAGTGTGGTCTCGGAACCTATTCATATTTAAGGTTAGAAAAGCAGCTAAGGACATTAGAAAAAAAGCTTTAAGACTAGTAGAAGAGAGGAAGATTTTATTTAAGAAGCTCCTTTGTGACAGATCTTGCGGAGCTTTCCAAGAACAGTTAGATATGAAATTAGAGATTTTAAAATTTGATAATGTAGAAGAGGGATTGAATAATCAGATGAAAATAGCTTGTGAAGTAGCAGAAGATGTCTTAGGAAGAAAAGTTAGAAACGCAGCAAGGAATATTAGTAGAAACGGTTTAAGCTGGATAGAACGGTTTGAGCTGGGTTCATTCATTCAAGCTCCTTTGTAATATATCTTACGAGGTAAGAAGTAAGTAAGGCAAGTATGACATCAACTAAGGAGAGACCAAAGGTAGACAGTGTGGTCTCGGAACCTATTCATATTTAAGGTTAGAAAAGGAGCTAAGAGCATTAAAAAAAATCTTCCATAGAAGAGGGAAGAATTTTATTTAAAAAGCTCATTAGTCATAGATCTTGTGGAACTTTCCAAGAACATTTAGATATAAGATTCGAGAGTTGAAAATTTGACAGTGTAGAAAAGGGACAGAATGATTTTAGTAAAATAGTATGCGAATTATTATAAAATACCTTAGGGAGAAAAACTAGAGACGCAGCAAGAAATAGTAGTGAAAACGCTTTAAGCCGGGTAGAAGAGAGATGGGGCTCGTTCAAGAAGTTCCTTCGTAATATATCTTATCAGAATAAGAGGGAAGTAAGGCAAGTAGAGATGGCATCAATTAAGGAGAGGCAAAAGTTAAGCAGTTGATACAATTTCTTAAGATCTGGCAACGCTGTCTAATAACCTGAAGTCTGATAGTGACTAAGAGAGTGTTAAGGGGAGATGTCCAGAACTTTTTTAGGGTGTGTTAAACCTTACTAGGGCTATTGAAAGTGATATAGAAGTTAGGCGAGAACCTTGTATGGGAGTCTGGATAAATACGTTAAGCTGATTAGCACTCTGTACAATGATAGTATTGCTGCGGTTAAGGCAGTAAGTGAGGATGGTAGTTGGCTCGATGAGAAGTTTGGAGTTAAGAAGGGTAGTATTTTGTCCCTGTGTTAAAGGAAAAAAAAAACAACAACTAAAACCTCTTATACCTACAGAATGCAGGTCAATGAATCGAGAGTCCTACTTAAAAGGTTTCCAAAATGAACGAATTTGTGAGCTTTTTAGAGTTCTGGTTGCGAGAGTTGGGATGAATATAAAATATAAAATGTAATATAAATTAAAAATTTAATAAATATATAAATTAATGTAAAATGCTAAGTCTGTTAAATTAAGATTAAACGGGGATGTGGAGGTGATTTAAGTTACCGAGAAGATAGACTGAAGCTAGCTACGGATGTTATCACATACATAGCATTATTAGTAAGATTGCTGGATGCGGTGTAGTTGTGAAAGCTAGAAACCTATATGGGCCGAATTCACACTTTAGAGTTAATGAACACAAAAAATAAAATAAGCAAATAATATAGAGCTGGTTAAGAAAAAAATTTATCAAATATCAAAAAGTCAACGCTAAAGTTTGACTTTTTGTCCTGATTCATTATGAAAGACTGTTCAAACACATTTTTTGTTCAAACACAAAAAATGAGAAGTATTTTTAAAATATTGGTAGTACTTTTGTATTTTTGAAAACTATCTTTTGGACTTTAGCATAAAGAGCGAGGATGAGGAAAAGGCAACCCCCTTCATTTGCAAAATCATTTCTGTTCGTTTCAATGTTGCTCCTTTCTTTCAGTTGAAAAAACTTGTTTTTTTAATGGAATTGTTTACAGAAATTAGTTCAACTCCGTACAGAAGTTGGCTGAAAAAATGGTTACGTTAAAGGCGAAACCCAGGGTTTAAGTTTGGGGGGATTGAGCGATGTTTTTTTATTTTTATTTTTTTATGCAGGTTAGGATCTTAACAACGGAAAACCAATTTTTTTGGGTGTGTTTGTATCATTAACTTGTTATAGAGTGGGCATTTAATTTATCACATTTCAAGGCAATCCCCAGTGCAGACTATCTTAATTGCTATGAATGTTTTGATTATATTTTCTAGGTAATATAATCGGAGATGGGGCGCAACTACGTGATTACGTCATCAGCTTAGGTGTTGTGGATCTACTTTTAAATTTTGTTTTGGCAGATATCCCAATATCATTCAAAAGAAATGTGGCTTGGGTCATTGTCAACTTGTGTAGGAACAAGGACCCTCCTCCTCCCATAGAAACTATTACAAAAATCCTGCCAGCTTTGGATGTTTTAATTAAGTCAAATGATAGTAATGTGAGTATTACAACAATCCACTGTTTGACTTTTTGTTCTATCAGTTCTGTGTATCTAGTATTTTGCTTTTCCATTTTATTAATTTATTAAATTTTGGTGAAAGTGACGAAAGGCTCTTGTTCCCATTTGTAACATGTTAAAATTGTCATGAGACTCTTAGTCCTGTCTGTGACTCAGGGCTGGCCTTTGGGGTTGGCAAGTGGTGCGACCGCACTGGGCCCCGCGCATACTGGGGCCCTGCGGTAACAGGGCCAAATATGTTACGAATAACAATCACGTGAGTGATTTTATGACTTTGCGAGGGGCCTCACAGAAAAAATCAGTGGATTGTGTGGCTGGGGTTGTCAGATGTGGGGCCCCTTTATGTGGAGCGGGGCCAGCGGTTATAAAACTGTCAAAACTCTAGAACTTTTAAGACCCTCTTTGTCAGGGCCTTTTGGCCGTAACTACGGCCGTAACTCAGTATTAAAGCTGCCTTCAAAAAGAAAATGATTCTAATGAGCATGTGTCAAAGTCATTTCCCTACTCGTGATTAGAGGGTTTGTCGACTTGAGAAAAAGGTGATTGCGGTCTAAAATTTATTGTAATTTATATTTATATAAGTTATTAAAATTCATTAACTTAAATTATTAAAAATTATTTGATTATAATTATATGTTATTATAAATTATTAAATTAAATTATAAGACTATAAAATTAATAAAACTTATGAATTATTAAAATTATTAACAATAAATTTATTAAAATTTATAAATTTAAGTTTAGTTGAGGTTAGTTTTTTGTTAGTGTTTTCAGTATCAATAGGAGAATAGGATACTACCCCAAGAACATTCTACCCACTAGCCTGATTAATGTACATCAAACGATAAAACCTAATTTCTTAAACCTAACGATAAACCTAATCCCCCTCCCCCTCCAATGATTATTTGTGCAAATGCCAATCTGCATTATTTAAGGCTGTCCCCATGTCTCTTAAATATCAACTGGATGCATTTCATATTTGTTTGGGTTAAGCTTGTTTGATTATACTTTCCTTGTTTTAGATTGTTGTAGATTCAGCATGGGCTCTTAGCTACTTAACAGATGGGGGTAACAACCAAATTCAGATTGTCATTGAAAGCGGAATCTTGAAGAGATTAGTTCCGCTATTAGCACATAGAGAAGTTAAGGTAACTATTTTTTATACTAAATATTATCAGATAAATATATGTGGCCTTTTTTTCATTAAAATTCTTGGCTTCATTATTTATTTGATTATGTGTAGACTTTTAAGGTACATGGGTAATACTATGAGGTAACCACCGGAAAGCATGGTAACTTCCAGGTGCGTGGTTAACTTCCACGGTAACTTCCAGCTTCACCAACACACTAAACGAAATGCTCTAAAGTCAATGGCATCTGCTTATCTTCATCAATGGTGGTGGTAACTCCAAATGGCTCTGAAGTAGTTACCATGCGTCATCAACAGCTGAGGGTGGCCTAGTTGAAAGTAGAGCTACTTTTGTAGCTACTGTTTGTAGAAAAGCAGGTAGCATCATTAGTGTTTTGTGTTTTCACTTTATTTTGAGATGCATATTTGCATTTGCCGCTGCTCAATCATGCTGTGGAACCTTGCCGCTGACCAAGTTGGTAGTGGCAGTTTGTAGTGGTAGTGGCAGTTCGTATAAAATTAACAACAGGAGCAATGCTGTTTTGGCAATGGCCAAGCTATCATTAGTGTCCTAAAGGAAAACGAAAGAAGAATTCTTTGGCGCGTTAAACTGCGCAGTAGCTGGCGACTATGTCTTGTGAGGTTGAGCGTGTTAGGTGCCGCAAGCTACAACGAAGAGAATAATAATTGTAAAAAAAAACCTGGCAGAGATAGGAACCGTACAAGAAGAAGGGAGAGTGATGAAACAAAAGGGAAAGTAAAAAAGGGTTGAAACTACCTTTTATATACTACCCTTTTAAATAACAAAAAGGGTTAATCACTCAGTGGCAGTTATCCTCATTGTTATTTCTCAGGTGGTTGCTTCATTCTTTTTTCTTCGTTTTTAACAGATCATGGATTGTCAGTGTGCTCTCAAGACCAATTTTTATTAGTCATACAAGCAATAATAAAAAAAAAGAATAAAAAGACAACAATTACTACGTCTAGCACTTAAAGAAGGCAGTGAAAAGAGTGTGCTACTTCGATCTCGCTAAAATCTGCTAGTCCTGTCATAATAGGGTATGTACCAGGGTATATGTAACAACAAGGCCAATTACTGAATATCTCAAAACTAAGTGACAAACTAAAGACAACAATTACTATGTATTTCAAGAACTGTGTAAAAACGGTGCAACAGTATTGCGGTGTAGAACGGTATGATACTATATTTCGCTATAATTTGCTAGTCCCTTCATAACAGGGCATATGTGTGGTATTGTGGTATATCTCAAAACTAAGCGATTTTATTCGAAATCATATCTGAAAACATTGTCTTGGCTATGACACTGGGTAGGAGTCGAGCTTAAAAACAAATATGGCATAATATGACGGTTACTCATCTCTTTACTTGTGATAAAAAATCCAGAGCTTTCATTTTGATATGATCAACTTACAAGTGTCATCATGACTTAACATCCGTACTAATTGATTGATCAAGTAAAAAAGAGTAGAAACAGGGTTAACTCGATATCGGATCGAGTCTTAATGGGCTTATACTAAGGTATTCCTTCATCCAATACTAGGAATTGGATGCAATCTACATTGATGCAATACTGCAATCTACATGGCGAGGAAACGCCTTCAGTTGAAGACTTAAAAATAGTCCTTTTCCGCGCACAATCTTTATTTGAAACCGACTCTCTAGAGGTTTTATCCCAAGAAAAGATACCAAAAAGCACTTGCGACTGGGCGGGTACATACAACTCATTTACTAATTAATGATTAACTATAAAAAAAAACTTAATAATAATAAAAAAACAAAAAACACTAAAAAAAAAAAATCAATCTCTCATCAATTCATTTAATAATAATAATAATAATAACAAAAAAAGAGAAAGAAAAAAAGAAAGAAAAAACAAATAAAACAAACAAAAAACACAAATAATCAACTTTTACTAAAAACTAAAGAGTGTCAACAAGTGAGCAGATTCGTGTTTGGTGGCTATCACCCTGCTCACGTTTGTAAACACGGCCACTATCAGACCACACGTTTTTTACACCATATCTGTTTTTCGCACCTTCAAAAATCGCTTTTTTCATTTTCGTAAGATATTCAGTGACGAATACACCTGATTTCGCCAGCTTTGATTTCGCTCTGAAAATATTGTACGTCGTATCTTTAGTTGCAAATTTAACGAGAACTGGCGCAACAGTCGTAGGTGTCTGGATATTCTGGGCAGCGTTCGGAAGTCTAAAACGGTTCACAGACAACAACTGTTCTTTCTGGACATTTACACCCATTCTCTTCACTATATCAAGAACAGTAGTACCCAGGTCGTTTCCGGGGTCCTGCTTCACTCCGAAAAAAACCAAAGAATCAAGCAAACGCTCCTGTTCGTAATCGTCCAGCTTTTCCTCAATAGTAGCCACTCAAAGCTCTAATGACTGAATCTGGCTATCCAGCGATGAAAACAGTTTTTCTATTTTCTCAAACTTTACGTTGTATTCTAACGTGATCGAATCACATATTTCCGAAACAATCAGTTCAGGGTTCAGAGCGGCTTGTTGCGATGAGCCTGCTACTCCTGTCACGGAAACAACTTTTTCCTGAACTTTTTTCTCTATTTCTTTAACTAGGCCAAATTTAAGCTTTGTAACTTCATCTTGTGGTAAAGTAAGCTGATTTCGGATTGCAGATGTTTCGCTCGAAGCAGTTTAATCAGCACCCGTGCCTTTCGCAGTTTTCTTTTTCAGAAACTGATAGTAAACTGGAGAAGATTCACACTCACGGAAAGCATGATTTACGCCCTTAGCCGTTTTTTTCGAAGCTTCCGCATAATTTCCGCTATATGAAAGAAGATTCGCTTCTACCACGGTCTGAAAGTCATGGGACCCGTAGCAAAAAACAATGAATTTTGGCGTAGACTCTTTTGGTTAGTTATGTTAACAATCCGGACTGGCCAGAGGGGATATCCCTTGAACTGAGCTACCGCCAAATCTCCCTTCTGAAACTGTACCATGATGACAATAATTATCCAATAACTCAAAAGTTGACTTATCTTTAGTGGACAGGATCTTCCAACACTAATATGTTAAAAATTAAGAGCAGGAAACGAAAACTTACTCGCAAGGAGGGCAATTAAATCTCCCCGCTTTCCAACAATATCTTGCAATAATCACGTCCGCCAATGCTATAATTATGAAGTGATATCCAATTAAAAAGTCACTTGTAACTTTAATCCTTTACAGTATTGTGCCACTTCCGTAATCACTGAGTTAATGATATTTTCAAGCTCAAAGAAACCAGTTCAAATATGTGTTCACGCTTTGAAATCCAGATAGCAACTCAACTACGATTCGATTAATCGTAATGATAAAAACTCGTTGGGAAAAGGAAATTATTAGAACTTCCCGAAAAATAGCTTCAAACCCTCAGAAAAACGGTTCCGGATTGAAATAAAAACAGCACCATTGAAGTCACCATAGCCAAAAATATCATTAAGGAGAATCGCAGTCCTTTATCTTGAGTAATAATGACAATCATATTTTGCATGGGAAACCCTGATGTGTCTCCTCTTAACTTCTCCTGCTTCTTCGTTTTGTTTGTCGCCGCTAGTGGGGCGCTGAAACATCATAAAGAGATTCTTAAGGGCTCATTTAAAAGAAAATTGCCATGTCTAACTGCTTTTTATGAGTAACATAACATATTGTTAATAATAAAATAATATATATATATATATATATATATATATATATATATATATATATATATATATATATATATATATATATGCATATATATATATATATATATGCATATATATATATATATATATATATATATATATATATATATATATATACATATATATACATATATATATATATATATATATATATATATATATATATATATATATATATATACACATATATATATATATATTTTTTTTTTTTTTTTTTTACAAAAACCTCATCTTCATATGGAAGATGATACAACACACGAATGTCATATATGGTAGATTACAACCCTAAATGACGTCATACTAATCACTTTAAAGATTGACTTGGGTGATTACTTTAAGGGAAGATTCAAGAGGGGTGTAACCCTAGTGATTGGATTTAATAAAGGATTAGCGTTATATAAATACCTTAGCGGTAAACATAATATGACACCGAGCGGAACAATTGGAGAATCTGCTCGAATTATTTGAAATAATAGACACTAATTCATTTTAAAATATTGGGAGCCCTAGCTTCATAGCAAGATTGCCAACTGCCGACGCAAAAAAAGAGCGCAAATCAGAGCCAAAAAAGAGTGCAAGTAAAAATATATGCGTGCGCGTGGCGCAAGCCGCGCGCGCAGTTCCTTTCACTGTTTTGACCATTCTTACGCCATTTACAAATAATTATCAGTTATACTCCAATCAATAAACATATTACCTTTAAATTTTTCAAATGTATTTAAAATAAAGTTAGGAGGACTCCCTACTTAAATCGAACTCTACATAATGGGTTAGATAATGATTACCATTCTTTTTTAGCTTAAAAGGTAATCCTCTGCTGGAAATTTGCAGGTGTTTATTTTGATTGCTTGGATGTTTAACTGAACTATAGTTGACTGTATCAAATGTTTTAAGTTTTGTCTCCATTTAATCCAAATGTTTTGAAAGGAATATAAGAAGTCCAAGTAACTAGTCGTGAACTATAGCTGACTTCACTGTAGTCAAGTCAAGTGCCGTTTTTTATTTCGCTTAATACTTATTCTATCATCATTTCATAAAAGAGTGCAAACAGAAAATAATGGACAAAAAGAGAACAAATCTGGTCCGTCTTGTGAAAGAGTGCAATGAAAAAAAAGAGTGCATTTCACACGAAAATTTTCACGAATTTTCACACGTGTGCAAGTTGGCAACCCTGCTTCATACCCGAGTCAAAAGTTCTATTGACATCATGACAAACAACATACAAATATTCTAGTTAGAGAAGTTATTGGAGATGGTGTCAGATGTTTACTCAGTATCCTGCTATCCCAATAAAAGTATCCGACTCAATAATGGAATTACTAATTAAGTGGTTTTCACACTTTGTCCGCAATGTTGTATGCTAAGTGCTTTATATTTTGGTAAGTGGGACCTTTCATGGTAGGTTGACGTAAAAATCCATAGAACCATCATAATCATCGGCTAAGAGCTGAATTTTAAGAATTAGTTAAGAATGCTTAACTAATCATGATAAGTTAAGCATTCAAAAATATAAAATATGGAATGGAGATTCAAGCGCTGATCAAGTTTGAAACGCTAAGAAAAGTTTTTCAAAGTTTGCTCATCCAGAAATTTCACTTTGTTGCTGCTGTGTTGATCTTTTCATTGAAGTACCATAAATTTGCGTAACGCAAAATTGTAAGTAGAGCTCGAGTCAACTTACTACCGTCTGCGTTACAACAAAATTTGCTCTGTAAGATTACATAACGTAATATAAATGATGTACTATAAATATAAAGTTTTAAATGTTGCTAGTGTATTGCATTCACATTTCCTATACTAGTATACTTCTTAAAGCACAACTGCAGCATAAAGCAAACCTATTGTACAAGCAGAAAGCTGGGTTTGTAGAGCTTAAATTAGGGTTCTTAAATTAGATGATTTTTCGGATTCGATGGAAATAATTTTTTTTTAAATTTATTTATTTATTTACTGTATTTAATATTGTTTTTTTTTTTGTTTTAACTGGTTATATGCGGTCGCTCTATTCATTCCCGGAAAATCCTTTCTTTTAATTTTTCATTTTTTTTTTTGGGGGGGGGGGAAGCTGAGAAGAGGGAGAGAACAAACAGACCCTTTTGGCCTTGCAGATTTGGTCCTTCGATATCTTGGAATGTTATAAGATTATCGTTTTAATTTTGATCGTGTCTGATCGCGGTTGAGCCCTTTTCCAAAATTTTGTCACATTTACATCTCCTCCCAAAACTTTTGTATTGCTTGTTTTTGCTCTTTGTTTTAACGAATATGTTCGAGACCTCAACCTTACAATAAAAAAAATTGTCTACGACACAAAGACATGAAGGCTGCACAAAGATTATTAATTTAAGGTATACGCCAGTATCAACTGTCTGTTATTTATAGCTAATATGTATATTTTTAATTTCTGTAAAAAAATTTACTCTAAAAAAACTACACAGTTATGAAGGCCTTTTCTGTCAGTTTCGCGCAATCAGCAGCTAAATTAGAATTTGTCTACCTAATTTGCAGGAATTAGCCCTATTTGGCATCAAGGAACATAGGGTATAATGGGGAAGACTGAAATCCCTCTCTGAGGGAACTTAAACCTCGAAGTAGCTTTAATTTAAAGGAGACCTACTTTCATGCTCTTTGCTTTTAAGAGGAGACAAAGAGAGGGTGCGAATAATGTAAATTCCGTTAATTTCACTAATTAAAAGTAGCGTTACCATTTTACTTACCCTTGGTGGGATGGTTATGAAATGGTGACTCATTTCTTCATCTCGTGAACGGTGTGAACTCCTTATCTTATGAAGCAATGTGACATCTGGGTAGCCTTATAGCCTTAGCTGAACTCAAAAATTCTAGTGTCCACGTTTTTATTGTACAGATTTCACTGCTGTAAGTAAAGTAAGTAAGTATGCCGGCACTAGACCCTTAAGGTCCAAACTGGCGCTGCTGATCTCCGTTTTATTGCCCTTCAGCTAGGAAGTACAATGGGGGGCTGGGGGCCAACCATCCTGTGCTCTCGCACACCCTTCCTGCTTACCTTCCCCAGATTTCTCCAGGTACCCATTTAGAGCTGGGTCGACTCTGGCTAAGCTTACAGAGTCACACCACTGACCCGCGTCCCAAACCCAAATAATTGGCCACGCCAGAGATCGAACCTGTGCCCCTTGGACAAAGAATTCTCAACCCAGCGCACGTCCACTTAGCCAGGACGGCTTAAAATGTAAGTAGTAAGGTCTTCGTCGCTGCAGACACACCTGAACGTGTTTCTTTTGGGTGTGGTGGAGGGGGGGGGGTATAAATTTAACGTAGAAAGATGAACTGCATGAAAAATATGAAGAAAAGTTACAGAAATCCTTAATTTACGGGGACAGGGACCAAAGACCCCCCCCCCCTTAGTGCATGCCGTAGCCAAGGTAATAGTGCAGAAACAGAGGTTTCGACAGAAAATGATTGTTTTTGCGTGACTAAAAACTGTACATGTGAGCCTAGAGCGTACATGTAGTGCTTTTTAAGCACTGGTCCCCAGAAAACATCAAAACTTCACAGTTTTTTTTTATAATTTCCTGTAGATTTTCATTAATGTTCTTGTATTTATTCTCCTTTTTTCTTAGCTAACCTACGTGCCTGATGTGAACTAAGCCCATCTTATAGTAAACATATTTTTTTCTTTATTTAAAGCAACAATTTTTTAAAAGGTTGGGGTATGTTCTTGCCCTATTTATTTAACTAAACATATTTTAGCTGTGAGTTTTTAGTCTCATTTCCTTTTTTTCATCTGTTTTATTTTTATTCAGAAATTAAAGAACACGATTTAGTCACTTGCACTGGAATGTGGCTTAGATAACCAAACCTTAAAATAAAAACACAAAACTAAAATTGGATTTACCGTTACTAAGAAAGGATCGTCCAATTTTAGTTTTGTGTTTTTATTTTAAGGTTTGGTTTTTATATTTTTATTAGTTTTATTCTGCACTGAAGACGGTCAAGCAGAGGTCTTTACCAAAATATTTGCATAATTTTTCAATTTTTTCACTGGGTGTTAATTGTCCTCGTTTTCTTCCTTTTGGTTTATCATGATTAGCCAGTGTGGTCTCAGAAATTATTTACCTCGACCTTACAAAAAAAACTGGTTACTACACAAAGTCAAGGAGGCTGCACAAAGATTATTAATATAAGGTATGCGCCAGTATCAACTGCCTATTGTTTATAGCTAATATTTTTTATTTTAAATTTCTGTAAAAAAATTTACTCTCTATTCGAGGTACGGCTTGCTGCACCAAAACTACTAATTTAACCTACCTTTATCTAAAAAATTATTTGAAAAAACTACGTTTTCTAAAGAGTTAAAGAGGCTGAGTCACAAGTTCGAACCTTAAAACGTACAGGGATTAGAAGGTACAGTTGGGGGGCTGCCGCCCCCCCCCAACCCCCACTTTTGCAGCCTTTAAATAAAAAAAAGTTTTTAAACTGAAAGTAAGGAGCGACATTAAAACTTAAAACGAACAGAAATTATTCCGTATATGAAAGGGGCTGTCCCCTCCTCAACGCCTCGCTCTTTACGCTAAAGTTTGACTTTCTCACAACTCTATTTTTTTTAAACAATAAAAAACTTTAGCGCATTGAGTGAGGCGTTGAGGAGGGGACAGCCCCTTTCATACACGGAACAATTTCTGTTCGTTTTAAGTTTTAATGTCGCTCCTTACTTTCAGTTTAAAAAACTTTTTTTGTTATTTAAAGGCTGCAAAAGGGCGGGGTTTGGGGGGCGGCGGCCCCCCAACTGTACCTCCTAATCCCTGTACGTTTTGAGGTTCGAACTTGTGACTCAGCCTCTTTAACTCTTTAGAAAACGTAGTTTTTTTCAAATAATTTCTGCATGCTTTGTACAGTTTACTACTTATTATTGCTTGACTAACTGTTAGCTGATCGTGTCAGGAGTTAAAGTTGGGGGGCTGCCGTCCCCCAAACTCCCCGCTTTTGAAGATTCTTGTGTTAAGGCTTTTAATTCCTGAATACTCAATTCAAATGCACAGTAAGATTTTGTTTTTTCAACTTTTCTTCGAGGATGTGGGTATACGGCATGTTATCAAAGGAGTAGAGACTTACCTGTAAGCTGAAGGCCGACTGTGATATTCTTCTGGAGACACCTGTTGAGCCGAAGGATTTAATAGATTGGATTTAAAAAAGAAACTGAGTTTCTTTTTTAAACTTTAAATTTAAGTGATACTGCTTTAAATTCAATATATAAAACTTTACTCTGACGGGGAATCGAACCCGGGTCTTCCGCCTGACAGACAGGAATACTGACCACTGTTCTGTCAGAGACCTGTTTAGTTATTTTTATTGGCTCGGCAACAGAAAAAACCGTTAAAGTAAGATTTTCGTTTTTCGACAAAAAACTTCTGGGAAAGAGCTGGAATTTTTGGAAGCTTGCAGTCGGTCTTGTCAGGTTAAGAGGACTATTTTGATCTAATTTAATAATGAAATACTATGCTTTTAGGAATTTCAAAAATTAACATGGGCTCTTATAGGAAAACGAGGTTTTTCGTAAATGTAAATTCAGGGGATTTTTTTTCGGTCGGAAAATATCAAAAGGCCCTAACAGGTCGAATTCCGCTTCGAATGAGTCCTCATTCACCCGGATCCGTTTTTAACTGTGTCCTGTAGGCGTGTCAGATAAAAAAAACTTGATATTTGGTTTTTTGGAAAACAGGGAAGGAGTGATCGGAAATTTTGAGGATAAGCTCCCAGGCCCTAGGAAAGCTTGTCCTCTAAATTTCAGCCCGATCGGACAACGTTAAAGGGGGGCCGTGGTGGGAAAAATTAACATGGGCTCTTATAGGAAAACGAGGTTTTTCGTAAATGTCAATGCGGGGGATAATTTTTTCGGTCTGAAAATATCAAAAAGCTCTAACAGGTCGAATTCCCCTTCGAATGAGTCCTCATTCACCCGGATCCGTTGCCAACTGTGGCCTGTAGGCGTGTCAGATAAAAAAAAATAACTTGATGAACATTAAGTGGCTATATTTGGTTTTTGGAAAACAGGGAAGGAGTGATCGGATTGAGCTGAAATTTTGAGGATAAGCTCCCAGGCCCTAGGAAAACCCTCTGAATTTCAGCCCGATCGGACAACGTTAAAGGGGGGCTGTGGTGGGAGGGTCGAAACTTCCGGCCCACTTTCCCCCATGAAGATAAAGTCGGAGGGGGGTGAAATTTTGCATGTTTCTTAGTTTGAGCTTAGGCTATAAAATGCGATCACCGCCGTATCTCTGCGACCGCTAGGACCGGAAATCGGAAACATTGTGGTGGGTCGCCTCTTTAAAGAGGCACAAGTGTGCCTCCTTGATAATCTGTTTTTATAAAATTGTTTATTCACAAATAATTTTTTCCGCAGTATTAAACATGCGAAATTTTCTCTTTCTTAATTTAAATGCAGTTTGCTGCATCAATATTTTCATTCTCTTTTTTGTAATCCTATGTGCAGGTGGCTGCTCTAAAAACAGTCTCCGAAGATATTTATAGTAGTTCAGAGTTTTTTAATATATTACTTTAAGCTTTTTTTGTTCGTCGCTTTATGTATTGTCTTAAAATCTTGATTTTTACTATTATTTCAGGTGCAGACGGCTGCACTAAGAGCAGTCGGTAACATTGTAACTGGTACAGATGCACAAACGCAAGCAGTTTTAGATGAAAACGTTCTTATGTATTTCCCAAGTTTATTACAACATCCTAAAGAAAAAATAATCAAGGTAATTAAGATGCAAGGTATTGCAACTTTATTTGAATAAGATGTAACCAAGGTAATTGGGGCAGTGACTTTTCGGCTACCTTCTGTAATGGCTCAACACACTTGCTTTATATCTCCCACGCCCAAAGAAATCTGATCAAATTTCAAGGTAGCCATTTTGTTCAGAATAATCGAAAGCTCGATTCATGCGAGTTACCCACTTTTAGCCCATAGCACCAGTTGTGGCTCAAGTTGAATGTAGGCTCCAAGTGGTAGACAATGTGGGCACCCAAAGAAAAAAACCAGTCAAGGTAATTATAATATAAGTATTGCAACTTTATTTGAATAAAGTATAACCAAGGTGACAGGGGTAATTGGTTTTGGACTACCATCTGTAGTTGCTTAATATATGCTTTATATTTTTCACGCCCATTTTAAATACCTGCCCCTTCTTTTGAACCCCAATGACATCTGACCAAAATTTCGGTCAAAATAGCAATTTTGTTCATAATAATCGAAAGCTCCAGAAAATATACCTCTGGAAACGACTTGGCCTCCACAGGCCTTGGGGCAAGGTTGGTCTGTATATTGTTTAAATTACCAATTGTATACTACCCATAGTGCCAGTTGTGACTTAGGTTAAATATAGACTTCAAGGGGTACAAAATTTTGGGCCTTGAAAACTCAAGTTACAAATAAAAGTTGCAGAAACTGTCATAAACTTTAAGGCTACTAGAAAGTTTCATTCGATTACCCATTATGCAAATTAATGGCGGCGGTCTGAACAATGGAGCACTATAGAGAGCCTTCTGGTGCAATTTCTCTTTGGGTGCAGTTTGGTGCTATCATTTGCATTTTGGTAGATTTCGGTAGTTTTCTCGTGTAATTTGTGCCCTCTTTGGGTGCAGTTTGGTGCTATTGTTTGCATTTTGGTAGTCTTTTGGTGTAATTTGTGCTCTCTTTGGGTGCAGTTTGGTGCTATTGTTTTCATTTTAGTAAATTTTGGTAGTCTTCCAGTGTAATTTGTGCTCTATCTGGGTGCAGTTTGGTGCTATTGTTTGCATTTTGGTAGTCTTTTGGTGTAATTTGTGCTCTATTTGGGTGCAGTTTGGTGCTATTGTTTTCATTTTAGTAAATTTTGGTAGTCTTCCAGTGTAATTTGTGCTCTATCTGGGTGCAGTTTGGTGCTATTGTTTGCATTTGGTAGTCTTTTGGTGTAATTTGTGCTCTCTTTGGGTGCATTTAAGATGGATTGCAATACTTTTCATAGACAAAGGGGTTCGATAAGGATTGACAACAGCCGTATTTCTAGAATTGTTTTAAAAATATATCTACAAGGGTGCTTCTTAGAAACGCCCAGAAAACTCATGAAACCTTCGCAGAATTCTTTGAAAGTAATCAAATCAGAAGCCTTGATTAAGAATGGGTGGAAGGGGAGTGTTAGTGAACTTGGTCTTTTAAATGTAAACACTCGCCGTTGATCAGCTCTCTCTAGCGGATTTATTATAAATTGAACTTTCACCAGGGATGGTATTAAGTGCATGGGCGTCAATTTCGATTGGGGATTTTTACATCCCTAATTTAAGGTTTTCAAAATCAAATTTATTATTAATGTATTTATCTTCAAATGTATTATTAAAAAATGTACATATTAATATCTACTCAATATCTACATAGAATTTAACAACTCAATAAAACAACTCAATGTCTACATAGAATTTAACAACTCAATATCAATAACAACTAAAAAAAACAGCTCAATATCTACATAGAATTTAACAACTCAATATCAATAACAATTCAATAAAACAACTCAATATATACATAGAATTTAACAACTCAATATCAGTAACAACTCAGTATCTACATAGACTGTAACAACTCAATAAAACAACTCAATATCGACATATAATTTAACAACTCAATAAAACAACTCAATATCTACATAGAATTTAACAACTCAATAAAACAACTCAATATCTACATAGAATTTAACAACTCAATATCAATAACAACTCAATAAAACAACTCAATATCTACATAGAATTTAAGTTATTATTTAAGATATTATATTCATTAGCTCAAATCAGATATTAATAATACATTTTTGTGTATTGTCATAGAAAAATGCCTTTCTTCGTATTTTCATTGACGGAAGAAAACACAAAATTGCCTCTGCGAGATAAAACCCCATTCCCCCCTCCATCTGTACCCCTATATTTCCATGAGTTGGCGCCCCTGATTGAGTGCTTACTCCGGCTGACATGCCCTGGGTATTGCTAACGGCGTTGATGACCTAAAAAGAGAAATTGTATCGACATCTTTTGTTCATTCAGATAGCACCAGGAGATTGTTTGAAGTTAGATTGAATATAATCTAGAGATTAGATTAGAAGCTTGAGAGCTTCTTGATTTAGGACTTTGGAAAATCAATGTGCGAGTTAGTTTGAATAAACCCAACGTTTGTTACGATTTATGAGCCAGAATGGCACAAAATATGTAAGAATTAGTTTGATAACGATCAGTTTGCTGAATGTCCAGCTTCGACCCGAAATCGAATTCACCATATTTCAAGACCTTACTAAAGTATTCAGGAAACCAAGATACCCCCCCCCCCTCTGGACATATCTTCGATATACCTAAGAACATGTTTTATAAGAGTTTTCTTTTACTTGTTTCAAAATCTAATCGAAACTCGAACTTCTAATCTCCTAAATGGAAGAAGGCCCATATGTGACTATAAAATCGAAGTGGAAGACACAAAAATAGAAATTCTAGAAAAGCGGAGTTTCACAAGGCTCCCAAAAGGGATCCAACCACACATATATCACTATCGTTTCTTGTGTCCAGCCTTACTGAATTGTCGTAATCTTAAAATAGAAATTTTCTAAGAGTTTTCTTTTGGTTGTTTCAAAATAATGAAGGCAGTACCACATTTCAGTCGGTGTTGCCACGCACAATCGTGAAAATAAATGAACAACTTTTAATAATTAATTTAATTAAAACTTTAATTTGTTAAATATGACAACACTGTCCCTCAGCTGTTTGGTGTCATATTTTTTTTTAGCTGATTTGTTTATTTAGCTGATTTTTTGCTGATTTGTCACCCGTGTTTTTTTTCTTTTAATTTGGCGCCTGCTACCAAGAGCTGCGTAACTGCATATGAAGGTCTTCTTAATTAAACTACTTAAACTAAAATTAAACTAATTAAATTAGTTGAAATAATAAACTAATTAAACTAATAACTAATTAGTTTTGATAACTAATAACTAATTAAACTAATAGCTAATTAAACTAATAAAATTAAACTAAAATTTAAATTCTTAAATTTTAAAGATGTGTATGGTTCTGTAAGTCACTACTTAACCAGTTTAAGCTCTTTAAGATCAGCTTAATCAGATTTCGTTTTAGTGTCTTTGGTTCTTCAGTTGTGATCACCAATCATCCAATTACAGGACATTAGGTTAGTTAAACTGAACGAATTGTGCATTTGATTGTAATTAAAATGAAAAAGAAAACTATATCAAGTTGATCAAAATAAGCGATTAATCTAGGGTTGAACCTGTAGATAGAACTTACTTTTAAGATACTTGGATATAAATCTAACCTTTCCAAAACGATATCACATAATATCTTTTGAAATACCCCAGCCGAATATGCCCAGTTCCAGGGGTGTCGTTTGGGGGTGGCAAGGGGGGGGGGGGTAGTTGTCCCCCTCCCAATAATGTGGAGAGAAAAAAATATTATACATCCCATGCCCTTTGACTATCCAGATATGGACCCCTCTTGCCCCCCCCCCCAATAAAAATGCTGGAGATTCGCTCCTGCCCAGTTCCGTGTTAATATTGTGAGACAGGTAAAGGTAAACCTACCCCACATACTCTAGAGTCTAGATCTTAGCCGTTCTCTTCTTGTTGAGTACCACCAAAAGCTTGAAAAGGAATCGCTATGGGAGGAACGATGCAACTCAGTCACCCTTTTTGTTTAATTAATGTTTATAATTATAGCTGTAAGTGAGGAAACCCATCTCGCTTTGTTTTGAGGCTGCCCCATCCAAACCTCATTTTGCCCCCTCGAGACCTAATTTTGTCCCCAGGTTACTGTTTCCCCTCTCCAACAGTTTCAAACATAAAAGCTACATTATTTTTCATGGTACATACCATATTACCCTTACAAAAAAATTGCCTACTACTCAAGTTTACCCTGTATTGGTTTTTTGCTAGTTCACCCAACTTTAGGTTAATTATTGGAAATTAAGTTTACCCCCTCCATAACTTTTTGAAATCATTTGAATGTTAAGGGCTTGCGTTAGACAAGCTAAACTAATCAGATAGACAAAATAAAACTAACCGTGCTGCCGCTTACGTTGGACCTATGTGAAATCTGCCAAAACAACTTCAGTGGTAAGAGCCGTTCAAAAAGGGAGGGGAGGGGGGTTAAATGGGGAAAGGTGCCCCAAATGCCGTGGAGGGGGGGCACTGCGGTTGGGGGGCTGCCCACTTTGATCAAATTTTCACTTTGATTTGTTTTTTTTTTATATTTGAGTCGCAAGGGGGGGGGGGGTGGGCTGTAATTAATTTTTTCTCGGGTGCCACCAACCTTAGGGGTGGCTCTGTTAGTGTTGCATTGACGGAGGAGGATCTGGAAAGAATGCTTTATACTGAATAGTGTCTGAAAAAGGATCTATTAAAGAAAATAATTATATTGAGTTAATATATTTCGAAATATGAATCTGTTGTCTGAAACTGTCAAATTGCGAAAAATCTGGAACTATAGCTGCATACCCTTGTTTGAGACCTTTTGAGATTGTTTGAGACCTGTTGAGCTATTGAGCTTGTTGAGCCCTGTTGTGCTTGTTTGAGACCTGTTGAGCTATTGAGCTTGTTTGAGTCCTGTTGAGCTTGGTTAAAACCTGTTGAGCTATTGAGCTTATTAAGCTCGTTTGAGACCTTTTGAGCTGTTGGGCCCTGTTGAACTTGTTGAGACCTGTTGAGCTATTGTGCTTGTTGAGTTTGTTTGTAACCTGTTGAGCTTTTGATCTTGTTGAGATCTGTGGACCTATTCTTTAGTTCGTCGTATAAATTGGGGCGTATTTTCTAATTTATTTAATTTAATTATTATGTTTTACAGGAAGCCTTATGGTTTTTGAGTAATGTCACGGCCGGTAATGTAAATCAAGTTCAAACTGTCATAGATGCGCAGCTCCTGCAATTTATCGTTCTACACTTGGACAAGGTATACGTTTGATTTTATTTTAAATGTACTACTCTAGGGAATTAACTTTTTGGCACACCACGTTGGTTTATTTATTTCGAGATTTTAACTGCTCAAATCCTTTGTCTTACATTTGGATAAGTCTCTTCATTAATTTTATTAAAATTTATTTATTGGCCAAGTCTCTTTGTCATAATTATTTTTTTTAAATCTAGTTTTCTGTGAAATTCGCCTTGTGGTACACCATATTAGCTTATTCTAAAATTGATAACAACTAAAGCTCCTTGCTGTATGTAATTGTAGAATACTTTCATTTCTGTACTATGAAATTATTTATGTTCACCAATGTGTTTTATTGCAACGCCGACTACTCCTCAGATTCTGTTTTTAACATCGAGGAAAGGTCTCAGAATTTTTTTTCTTAAATGCGTAGTCTATACCCATTCTTAACTATGTAATTTTCAATTAACTTAACCTTGTGACACGCTATATTTATAATGAGACTTGTAGCCATAAGCGTGTGTAGTAACTAAGTTTCCGTGACATAAATTAAAATCGGCTTAAACATGGATCAATTTCAAATATGTGCTTGCCCATTGGTGATGATTCTTCTGTTTCCATGAGCTAAAATAAAGTATAATAAGTGTAAATAACTAAAAATAGGTATAATAAAAAAAGTGTAAATAACTGAAAATAAACAGTTATGAACTGCTTTCACACTCTTACGGATATCAGGAGTTTTAAAATATGCTAAAGCTTTGCGCTAAATTTGAATAAAATAACATAGCCAAAACTGGACTCTATACTCAAAAATTGCTGAACAAACAGAGAAGGTTTCGATGCAATATACGAATGAGATTCTACACAAAGGCAAATAGCACATGTAACAATACAAATGCACCAGCACAAATTCTATACAAAAATGTAAAGCGGCATTCATATGTATGTCTAGCTAGAATCTCATGTCTAGACACGTGTCTGGCCAGAAATCAATGTCTAGGAAATTACCGTTCTCATGAAGAATTCAGTGCTTAGCTAAAACTACAAATTTAGTTTCAAATAGATTACAGCTGTCATTTCTAGCCAATCAAGAGAGCTTATGCAGTCAAAACTTTCCAAATTATAATCCCTGTTTTTACTGTCACAAGATAATGGATGAAACAAGCCAAACAATTGCCTTAATGTGCTTCACAATTATGTATGGCAAGGCCGTACCCAGAGGGGGATTAGGGGAGTTTACCCCCCCCCCCCCCCCGAAATGTTTGTCTGACTCTTAAAAACGTAACAAAAATGGATGTAAACAATTTTGTATGCGTTTTTTGAGTTTTTTTTTGTGTAACCCCCCCCCCCCCATAATTTTTTTTTGAGTAAAACCCCCTCCGAAAAAAAAAATCCTGGGTACGGCCTTGATGTATGGTGTTGGATATTTGCCTAAAATGAAAAAAAAAACAATTAACGAGAAAACAAAAATTAAATTCCAGTTTAAAAATGTAAAACATAGATGATGAAAATAGTGGAACTTGACACATTCTGATCGGCTGTAATTGAAAATCCTAAACTTTGAGTTCTAGAGTCTAGAACTGGGTGCTTAGCTGTAACTTGTCTAGCCAAGCACCGAATTTTACTTACGGACGGTAGTTGTCTAGACATTGATGTCTGGCAAGACACATGTCTAGACATGGGATTCTAGCTAGACACGCATGTGAACGTCGCTTAAACGACAAAAAACCAAAATACATCCATATTTAGCCTGAAGGATGTTCTTGCTGTTCAGCTGTGAAAAACATTCTTTTTACTAAAATTTTGTTTTTGTGCAAAAGGTCTCCCAGACTTCAAAATTGCTGTTCCGTAGCTTCAGGCGTTGAATGAATTTAATAAACTTATTTAAAACTATTTTTATGACTTTTATAAAAACTTTTATGAAAACACGTCAAAATATGTTGCAAAAACTTTGAATATGTCAAACTATGTCAAACATCAAATGTCGAACTTTGAAAATGGTTTGAGCTTCAGTCTTAAAATATGTGGAAGAGTCAGTTCTGCACTTTCAATCAAATAATGTAACCCCTAACAGGTCTTGACACTGCCTCAAACCCGATTTTCATTTTTAATTTATTTGAATCAACACAGTACACCCTATGCATATCAACTTAGTGGCATAGTCCAGCAGTTGTGTTATAACCATGTATAGTCGCTTTTAATTGAAAACGTATCTTATTCTTTAATTCGTTCTTTTTAATTTCATCTTATTCCTATTATCCAGGGATTACAATAAATTTTACTTTTTCAGAGATGTTTGTTGGGTAGAGAGGTCTAGTTTCTGCGTGGATTTTTTTTTTTTTTTTTTTTTTTAGCACTGAGGACGACTTGGAAGAGGTCCTTGTCGAAATATTTGCTGGTTTTTCGTCTTCATATATTACCACTGGCTGACAAAATCCTCGTTTTCTCACCCTTTTATGGTTTTATTTATCATTTATTATTTCCTTTCCTCTCTTAACTTCATACGTAAACTTTACTATCCTAAAGCTCGGTTTCTCAGATGTTATTTCTTTCTGAGTTTTGCTGACTCGTTTCTTAAAGCCCTGTTCACACTTGCTTGGTTGGATATTAATTTCTAAAAATCATTATTTTCAACTAATCAAGAAATAAAAAAGGAAATAGATTATGATTGAAAACAAGGGTTGGTCTCAGATGATCATGCCTAGCTAAGCGTGCATTTGGATTACACTCAAGAGGTCTGCGTGCCTAAGTTTGGTATACGTGCCCACAAGGGCTACGTTTCAACGTAGCCCTTATACATGAGAAGTTTTTTTTCTTGTTTTCCTTATATTTATATTTGATTTAAAAAAGAATATTGTGGCTTCTGAATTTAAAGGTGGAATGACGAATGTGTAAAACTTCTCCCTGTTGATTGAAAACTATAATTATTGGTTATAATCAAACTTAATTATCAATTATATTATTATAATTAACTTATCCTGAGCGGATTGGGAGAAATTTCCCTTGCTGTCAGTCCGAGCAGAAAAATTTGACTGACAGGTTGCACAAGAGATTTTGTCGTGTGGTTGAAATAATTAGCATATTTTTTTACAGAGGGGGTAGGCGGAGTTTATATTGTTATTTATGTAACATGATTAATGTGATTTAATGGATTTTCTAATGCAAGAGATGTGATCTGTCTAAAGGAGTCAATAGGAAAATGCAAACGAGCATATTGAGGAAACTTTCGCGTCTAATATATTTGACTTTCGATTTTACCGATTATTTTAAACCAGGGCGATATTTGTCGTGTCAAAATTTGATTTGTATTTGAGGTTTTTCAATTACTTCCCTTCCCTCTTCCCTAAAAAGCACAACTTTTTTTTTTATAAAAAAAGCACAACAGTGCTTTCTTCTACAACTCTCCCCTAAAAAAGACCAACAGTGCTTTTTTATGCAACTCCCCTAAAAAAAGCACAACAGTGCTTTTTTGTACAACCCCTAAAAAAGCACTACAGTTTTTTTTTTTTTTAACTAAGCAACCTCGTGAGAAACATAAGCCCCTTGTGGGTGGCTTTACCTTCTAACTACCTTTCAACTTAAAATTACCAAAACCAAATGAAACTAATTTGCAATTATTTTTCATAGGTGGCGATATTGCGCAATTGCGCTGAGCATATTGAGGAGACTTTCACGTCTAATATATTTGACTTGCGATTTTACCGATTATTTTAAACCAGGGCGATATTTTGTCGTGTCAAAATTTTACTTGTATTTGGGGTTTTTCAATTACTTCCCTTCCCTCTTCCCTAAAAAGCACAACTTTTTTTTTATAAAAAAAGCACAACAGTGCTTTCTTCTACAACTCTCCCCTAAAAAAAGACCAACAGTGCTTTTTTATACAACTCCCCTAAAAAAAGCACAACAGTGCTTTTTTATACAACCCCTAAAAAAGCACTACAGTTTTTTTTTTTTTTTTTTAACTAAGCAACCTCGTGAGAAACATAAGCCCCTTGTGGGTGGCTTTACCTTCTAACTACCTTTCAACTTAAAATTACCAAAACCAAAATGAAACTAATTTGCAATTATTTTTCATAGGTGGCGATATTGCGCAATTGCGCTGAGCATATTGAGGAGACTTTCACGTCTAATATATTTGACTTGCGATTTTACCGATTATTTTAAACCAGGGCGATATTTTGTCGTGTCAAAATTTGATTTGTATTTGAGGTTTTTCAATTACTTCCCTTCCCTCTTCCCTAAAAAGCACAACTTTTTTTTTATAAAAAAAGCACAACAGTGCTTTCTTCTACAACTCTCCCCTAAAAAAGACCAACAGTGCTTTTTTATACAACTCCCCTAAAAAAAGCACAACAGTGCTTTTTTATACAACCCCTAAAAAAGCACTACAGTTTTTTTTTTTTTTTTAACTAAGCAACCTCGTGAGAAACATAAGCCCCTTGTGGGTGGCTTTACCTTCTAACTACCTTTCAACTTAAAATTACCAAAACCAAATGAAACTAATTTGCAATTATTTTTCATAGGTGGCGATATTGCGCAATTGCGCTGAGCATATTGAGGAGACTTTCACGTCTAATATATTTGACTTGCGATTTTACCGATTATTTTAAACCAGGGCGATATTTTGTCGTGTCAAAATTTTACTTGTATTTGGGGTTTTTCAATTACTTCCCTTCCCTCTTCCCTAAAAAGGCACAACTTTAAAAAAAAAAAAAAAGGCACAACAGCGCTTCTTTATACAACTCTCCCCTAAAAAAGCACAAGTGTTTTTTTTATAAAAAAAAAGCACAGCAGTGCTTTTTTATACAACTCCCCTAAAAAGCACAATTTTTTTTATATAAAAAAGCACAACAGTGCTTTTTTTTATATTAACTTTTTCTTTTATATTAAAAAGCACAACCGTGCTTTTTTATACAACTGTCCCCTAAAAAGGCACAACTTTTTTATACAACTCTCCCTGAAAAAGCACAACTTTTATTTATATAAAAAAGCACAACGGTGCTTTTTTATACAACTCTCCCCTAAAAAGCACAACTTTTTTTTATATAAAAAAGCACAACAGTGCTTCTTTTTATAAAACTCCCCTAAAAAAAGGACAACTTTTTTTTATACAACTCTCCCTAAAAAAGCACAACAATTTTTTTTTTTATAAATATAAGCAACCTCGTGAAAAACATAAGCCCCTTGTGGGTGGCTTTACCTTCTAACTACCTTTCATCTTAAAATTACGAAAACCAAATGAAACTAATTTGCAATTATTTTTCATAGGTGGCGCTATTGTGCTGCCTATGACCAGAAAATAATTGGAACTTTACTGATAACAAAATACGTTTAAATTATTTCATTTTTTTTACTTTAATAAATAAAAAAAAATATTAAAACTTTAAGGAATAAATACCAGTATAACCTGACAATCTACGGTCATTTGTTTTTTTCTTCAGTAAAGTGGATTTATTTTCTAGTCTTGAGAAGGCATGACGGTCGCAGCACTACTAATGTTCATTTTTGCTCGTTTTGACTTTGACTCGGCTATTTATTGCAATTTTTGTTTGTTTTGTGTTTCGTTTATTTATTGATGGTGATTTGTGGTAGTTTTACGCTTGGAAGATTATTTCACTTTATTTCTGCTCATTTTTGGCTTAATGGAGCTCTTAAATTTTCTTTGAAAAACATGTCTTGTGGAAATTTTTTTTTAAATTATATCGAAGAGACCACTCCACGCTGAAACAGCTTTGTACATAACAAGGGAACCTGACCTCGTGGAGTGTCAGATTGAATGAACCGTATGGTCAAAGTTTCAAGTAGTTTCAACCCAGCGAGTAATTTACTTTATCCCCCCCCCCCCTATGTGCAAATATATAGCCCAACTTATATATTTCCCATCTGTTCTGTCACTTGTCTTTTTCTTGTCTCACGCTAAGCTGAAAGAAACAAACGAAGAAACCGGTTTGTTCTCGAGTTTTACACAACATAAACTTTAGTAAGTGTAATAATACGTATAATTATACAAGTACCAAAATTCCTTCCCCCTACGAAAAGTAAAAAAAAAAAAAAATCAGATAAATTCTTAAATTTGGAAATCCTTATTTTCCAGGGGGGGGGGGGAGTATTTTCCGGATGGGCTATTCTCCACGGGGGGGAGGGACGCCGGCCACCGGTTAAATGATCTAAAGCCGAACTGGCCAGCCATGACAAAACAACGAAATGAATCTGAAAATGACAGACCTGTTTGTCATTTTTAGATTTATTTCTTTGTTTCTTAATACAAGATGGTATGTTTGCATTCTTTTATCGAGTGTTTGATCAAATTTTATCATTCTTTTAACAATGTTTGATCATCATTAGCTCCATAATCTATGAACAATGATTAAATCATCGACAATGTAATCATTTCATCACCAAATTGAAAAGCAATCCTAGTGAATTCTAATTTAGCCCAAAAGATGGAATATTTTTACAAGTTGCATTGTTACTATTCTGCCGTTTTACCAGCCCAGCAGGCTCTTGACTCAGTTTTGACATAGACCAAATGGGAGTAACTGAAAAGGTTGTAAATGTTGTGTTTAATAATTATTTTCCTATTTTATTCTTTTAGGGTGAGTTCTGACATAGACCAAATGGACGTAACTCAAAAGGTTGTAAATGTTGTGTTTAATAATTATTTTCCTATTTTTATTCTTTTAGGGTGAGTTCTGACATAGGCGTAAGTTCATAGGCGTGAGTTCTGACATAGTTCTGAAATGGGCGTAACTTAAAAGGTGGTAAATGTTGTGTTTAAGAATTATTTTCCTATTTTTGTTCTTTTAGGGTGAGTTCTGACATAGACCAAGTGGGCGTAACTCAAAAGGTTGTAAATGTTGTGTTTAAGAATTATTTTCCTATTTTTATTCTTTTAGGGTGAGTTCCAAACTCAGAAAGAGGCTGCATGGGCTGTAACTAATTTGACGATCAGTGGCCGTAAACAACAAATAGCTGCTTTAATACACGCAGGTGTAGTTATGCCTTTCTGTCGATTATTAAATGTGAAGGATAATCAAGTAATTCAGGTTGTCCTAGATGGCGTTAATAACCTTTGAAGTCAACAGCTCTTGGACCAGAAAGAGATTTTGTTTGTATGCAAATTGAGGAGTGTGGAGGTAACTATTGTTTCTACTTTCAAACCCCAGCAAAATCCTAGATTGTTAACGTCACATTGGGCCAGAGATACATGACCTTTTAAGATCACTGAAGAAAAAATTGTTGCCTCTACAACTACTACTGCTACTACTAAAACCTCACCAAAGCACCCAGTCGCCCGAGGCCAACACAGTTACGCACGCTTCTCGATCTCAGCCTATTCAAATCCTCCTCTTTACTCCCTCCTTTTACTTTATGACAAAATCTCTCTTTACGATATCCTCTCACCCCAACCGTGGACGACCTGTTTGCCGTTTAGCCATAGACGGTTGGCTGAAAAGGGCAATCTTTGGCAATCTTGCATCCTTTATCGGCAGAACACGCCCTAACAATCTCAACCTTTCTCTCATTATAGCCCTAGAAAGTGGGGGATTGAACCACACTTTTCGCACAGCCTGCTGTTTGAAAACGGTCAGTCAGTTGGGTACTCAAAATAATCCGTAGACAATTCTTCTGGAAAACATACAGTAAATTCTCCTCTGTTTTTCGGAGCGCCCATGCTTCAGAACCATATTTGACCACTGCCATCACTGTAGCTTCCAATATTCTAATCTTAGTTCGCAGACTTATCTTCCTATTCTTCCAAACTCTTTTCAACTGTGAAAAAACACTCCGCCTTTCCCCTTTCAATTTCATGGATTGGGGTACTTGCTCATAGACGGAATTATAAGTAAATAGTAATTGTATGGGAGGGAATAAAGATTGAGATTCTGAAGAGATTTGGGACGGAGATGGTGTGTTAGCATCAGATGGCTTGGAGCTGAGAAGGTTTAACGTGAGAAGTAGTAGTATATATTTTTATGTTCCCCAACTTTGCGAAAAAATCACAGTCCGTTTTGTTTGACGTTTTCAGCTTATCGTTGGTTACTTATTTTACTTATAATGGATGAGTCTAGGGCCAGCTACTAGTGGGCTTTAGTCCCACCCATTTGATTTATAACTGTCCATCATAAACATAAATTATTCTATGATTTTCAAAAGTTAAACAACTTTATCAATGATTTTATTCAATAACTTTACCATAAAAATGAAAAATTACCAATAATAGCTTTTGTAAAAAAAAAAAAAAATAATTAAAAACCTCTATTGCTGCTACGAAGATTACAGGCCTAATCCCTTATTTGTACAAAAAAAAAAAAAAAAAAAAAAAAAAAAAACAGCTGTATTAAATTTCTTTCAAATAGTTTTTATTGTTCCCTATTGTCATTATATATTTGTAAGATTCCAGGGCCAGAGAAGCATGACTTTATTTTGCCAAAAAGGTAAAATGATTTTTACACTCTTCAAGCAAGATGAGAAATGTTGCTGCGCAACCAAAAATTGCACAAATTTATTTCTGGCCTTTACGCTTTCAATTCAATTCAATCGTTTATTACCCACAACTACAAGAGAACAAGTGGAGTATAAGAATAATAATAAAAAATAAAAAAGAACATTCTACTAAGAAAAAAAACTGCAAAAGACCATTGGCCAATATTACAAAATGCATCTGCAGAAAGCTTTTTGTGTAGGTCACCGAGCTTTTGAGTTACATCCGTAACATAGAAATTTTAACTAGATACCGATTTCTAGTCCATGGTGACAGAGAAAGAAGAAATTTGCAAAATTCGAAATATGTAACTTTAATCTTTTTCAAATCCTTTAGCTTAAGAACAGAATGAACGCCCGAAAAATAAAGTATAGAATGATCAGAAAAAGTTGAGAATAATCGCCCAAGAGCTCTTCTGCTATATTTTCCACGGTTTGCTACAATTTTTGAATAACTGAACTGAATTTTTCTTCCTGCATCAGCAACAATTTTACAGAAAAGAGCTAGTTTACGGAAAGTATACGGAAAAGAGCTAGAGAATTAGAAACAGTAATAGCAAGCCACCGAAAGGAAGAGACAGAAAAGACAAAAAATTTATTACATACCAGAGGAGTAGACGAAGACAGATTATAAGATAAGAATTCACACTTGTCAAGATTCAGGGATAGACCAATGTTTAGGAAAGACTGAGAAACTAAGGAAACCATCGCAGAAAGAGCAGATTTAGTATGACTAATCAACAGAATGTCATCGGCATAGACAATGTATGAAATATCAGTAACACCAGAAAAATAAGTGCCTGAGATCTTTTCCAGAACAGTAGAAACACAAATTTTGAAAAGGGTTGGTGATAAAACACCTCCCTGCCTTACTCCTTGAAGCACTTTAATAGTTGTTTCTGATGAAGATTTCAGACGGAGGTAAGAATTAGAGTACCAAAACCGTAGAAAGTAAATAACCGAAAAATTAACACCAGAAGAAGACAAAGAAAAGAAAAGCTGGTTATGAACAACAGAATCAAAAGCCTTCTAAAGATCAAGTGTACAGAAATATACGCCTTTACCCTTCGAAGAATTAGAAAGTAGAATAGAAGAACGGACACGATGAGCATGTTGGCACCCCACACCAGGTCTGAAACCAAGTTGATTTTCGCCAAAGAAAGAAATATTTTGAGTTAAATTAGGTAAAAGAATATACTCGAAGACCTTGCTAATATTGCAAGAAACAGAAATTTAACGGTAAGAAGAGCAATCTGTTGGCGGTTTACCTCTTTTTAAAATTGAAGTCACGCCGGCACACAATAAGCTTTCCGGGACGACAGAAGACGCCAAGCACATTTGAAACAAAAGCGCAAGATGTGATACAAGTTCAGCACATTGGGAAGTTAGATGCTTTTTAGAGATGCCATCAGCATAAATAGATTTTGACTTAAGATGATTCAAGGCATTTGTAACTTCACAACGCGATATAGGCAGAACAAAGCGCTGACTTAGAAATCTAGGGACAATTTTAACAAACGCTTCGCCAAACTTTCTATGAACAGAATAATTCAAAACGGAGAATATCTTCGAATAATGTGCATGCCAAGCACTTGGTGGAATAGCATCACTACTCACATCGGAATCGTCCGTTTTACTTGAATTAATTACTTCTTCCATTCTTTAGGCGAAGATGGAAAATCAAGCCCACTTATCGGACATTTTTTACATACTTCTTAAATTCTAATTTAGTTTTTTGTTTAATAAGAAAAACATTACCAGACCTAGGCCGACCAGATTCTGTCCAAACTTTTAGCCAAAATTTCGCTTTGTTTTCACAGGCCTTAAGGTTAGGGTCAAGTGACCAAATAGGCTTTTGAGTATTCTTTCGGATTCGCTTTAATAGGACAGAAATTGTTTCAGCTTCTTTTATAGCAGAGAGGATAGAATGATAATATCGGTCTATTTCATATTTAGCATAAATAAAATTCTGGCTACACTGCAGAAGCTGATACGGAACATAAATCGTACTTAGAAGTGATGCCAATGTTGTAAGATCAATAGAAAAATTTGCATTATTCCAATCAGGCTTATAAAACCGTTTAGAACGTACAGCACGACTCTTAGATACATTCCCAGAACAAACAGCAGGCTTTGATAAACAAAAAGACAGCGGAAGGTGATCAAGATCTTGCTCGTCAAAATGAACCGTAACTGGCGAGCAGACAAGAGCTGCAGAACAAATAACGTGATCAGTATCTGATTTACTACCTGAATGGTGAATATACGTATAATCAAGGGACTCCCGAACAATTTTATAAGCCGGGAGAGAATCAAGAAGCTGCCCATTCCTTACATTATCAGAAACCAGATCAGTGTTAAAATCACCAGTAATAACAAAATGCAACCCATGATCCCATATCTTTTCAATTTAAGTTTTAAGTCCATTACAGGCACAAGAGAACTTCTGAAGTGAACGAATGGAACGATCGTTATATGGCAGATACACATTAATTAATACGATATTACCAAGACGCACAGCAAGAAAAGTGTCATCTGATTGGAAAAGCACAGGACTCGTACCAGAAATATTTTTCTTAAAAACACAAGCTAAACCGCCAGAAGGGCGGCCACGTGTAATTTTAGCTGGACGCAGAAAAACAACATGATCACTGCTTCGTCTTAGAAAATTTTCGCTAAGGGCAGTCAGTAAATGTTCGTGGAGGCAAACAACGTCGTAATTAACATACAGATCATCAATAAAAAAAGGTCCCTGTCTCTCGTTCCATTAATATTTAATGAGACTATACTTATGTCCGGATTCATTTCTGAGAATAGACCTTATCAGTGATCTTCTTAATCACAGGGCATCGTAGGCTGTAAGAAGGATGAGATCCTTCACAATTGGCACATTTCGGAGATTCGGTACAACGATTGCTGTTCGTAGATAAATGCGGCCCAGGACAACGACCGAAATAGGAGTGCTACTAGTACGTGCACTTTCCAAATGCCCAGGAGAACGACACTTGAAGCAACACTTTGGCAATTGCTTGAACTCATAAACACGGAAGTTTTCATACCCAATCTTCACACCGTTTCGCAGAAATGATCCTTTGGTAATTGCGTCTGCAAATTCAAGCTTAACCGATTTGCTTGTTCCAAATCGACTTGACCCGAGTATACCGAACTAGTTCCGTAGCATTTCAAGGTCAAAATCAAACGGGACTTCTCGAATAACACCAGTGTTTTTTAGATAAAACTTTCACACTAGAACCAGGTAGAGCCTCCTTTGCTGATTTCCAAAAACCTTCAGCTGCAGATTTCTCAATATTCAGCGTCCACCGCTTTTTTCTCGCTCGCACACTGGTCACCAGCTGTTGACCAGAAATTGAGTCTATTACTGATTTTCGCTTTGGCGGGTCACCATGCTCAGGCGGGGGATCGGAGATCAAAATTGTAGTATGCGTATCACACGCAGCAGGTTGGCTATTCACAGGTAATTGAGGAAAGTTCAGATTGTACGAATCCATCTTGGCAGAAAATAGCGAAATCGCTATTTCTGGACAAAAGAAACTTTTAAAATGCGCCTAAATGTGTTTTATGTACTTTTATTACGTTTTTACAAACATTTTGAGTTGGATAAACATTTTTTTTATGGGGGGGGGGGGGTTCAAACACCCTAATTTTGCTTCAAGTTGAACCGAACGACCCCCCAGACCCCAGGTTGTCCCCCAGGCCCCAATTCCCCCTCTACCCCAGCTGAAGTTTAGTTTCTTTGAAAATCTTGTCAAAACTAAGATAAGCCGACATAATTCAAGCATCCAGAGAAATGAGTCAGGTTTCTTTAGTATATCTTTACTTTTATGGTATTATACGGAATTTTTTTAGTTTTCACTAACATTTTCACTCTGTTGGAAAAAGGACCCCCCAACTTGCCCCCCCCCCCGATTTTACAAATTACACCACTGAATACAGCTAAAGAAAGAACAACTTACATAAAAAGACAACTTTTATGAACTGCTGAGCTTCCTGTAAATTACGATGAATCACATAATAGGCTTCCGTGATTTTCATTTAGGAGGAGGGGGGGGGGATTTATTGAAGAATAATGTCTCCCCAGGGTTCGAAAAATTCTTTTTTCTTGGCATTTTAATTTTTTTTTAAGTTAAAAATGCTGCTATCATAAGCATAGTGATGGACTCTGGTTCACCTCCATCCTCTTAAGACAAAAAATAATAATTCCTAATGTTTGCATGGAGGGGGGAGGAGGCTTCGTCTCGGGCCCCTGAGCCGTCGGGATTTTTAGGACTTAAATTGAAAATTAATTGTACAACTAATTTTGTTTGCTTGATTCAGTGTAGAGCGAAAGCATGGTTTAAATGGACAATTTGACCGCGGATGGAAGGAGTGTGAGGATCAATAGTGGATAGATTGTCTGGTTTTGTAATAAATCAGGTAACCTTTTAATGATCTTCATGTCACCCTGACCATAGTGTATTATTACAACCAATATTTTATGAGAAAAACACTAGGACCGCCATCTGTGTTTGCAAAAAGCCATCAACGTCATCTAGCGTTGGCAACATTGGGAATTTTTTCAAGCTTTTAATCCTTTTTTTGTCAGTAACTGAGATCAGAAGCTTTTTACTACACAAATTTTACCAACTATACTAATCAAGTTAATTATTGTTATTATCACACTAAAATACTACCAAGTGTCGCCAAATGCTAGATAGCGTTGAGGTTTTTTGACACTAGCGCCAGTTCCTAGTCCTGTAAGTTACCCATACTCTTCGCATCAAACTATGAGCTAACTTACTTTATAAAAATAAAGAGTTTTTTTTAGATTTCTTTTCATACTTTTCTCAAAATCCTTTTTATTTTTAGGATTAGACAAGATTGAGAGCCTGCAGAATCATGAAAATATTGATATCTATAAATTGGCGTTTACAATTATTGAACATTATTTCTCTAACGATGATGAGGTAATTATCTATTAATTGTATATTAGCAGTTAGTAAAGGATGACCGAATGCCAAGGAGCGTCCTTGTCGACCAACAATCTAGTGCTAAGCAAAAAGCAGGTCGTCCCCGTTTTTGGTTGAAGGAGGTCCTAAGGAAAGATTTAGGGGAAATTGGTACTTCTTAAGAGGGTGTAAGAGGGAGGCTTTGAATAGATTGAGATGGTGGAGGAGCATGGGTAGCTGTGTTGGTCTCACTTGGCTTGGTGCTGCAGTAATAGCGTCTAGTATCCATCTGTTATTTGGACAGAGATGAGACCGCACACCCTTCCTACTCTGACCGGGAAACACGTTTTCAATAGATTTTAAAATAAGATTATTCATAATTAATACACATACAATAATATATTGTGCTAATCCCCCTAAAGGCTCATTGGCCTGTAAGTTAGGGAGAGCATATACGGATCACAAGCTCAGAGAACAATAGCCAATAAATTACTGAGAGAATAGAAAAAAATATATATATATAGAATTGATAGATAGATGAATAGGTAAGATTTATTAATAAAGAAAAAAAATCAAACAGTACTAAAGCACAACGTAACTCTTTTCTTTGTATAATATTGGAAAATCAAGAAAGTAATCTTCATACCCCTATACAATTCACAGATCAAAAATCAGATTAAAAAAAAAAAAAAAAAAAAAAAAAAAAAAAAAAAAAAAAAAAAAAAAAAAAAAAAAAAAAAAAAAAAAAAAAAAAACTCAGTTGCTAACCATTCAAAATCAAGCCACGAGAGGCAGACACAAAAAAAAAAATAAAAATCTTACTATGCCCAGAGACATCCATCCCAACATAACTATCATAATAATAATAATAAAACAATTCATCTAGACATTTAAAAATGTTTTAAAGTTCTTTTTAATAAGGTACCAAATGAGTGAGGTTCTTGACCTGTCTTTTCTAAAGTATTTTAAACAACCTGGCAAGCGGCTAGCGGATTGATATCTGACCTCACATATGGAGTAAATGGAATATTAATATGATTGGCGTAGATTAATCAATGACGATTGGTCTAGATCAATCTGTGAAGATTCTTTGAATTGCTAAGATGATACGCTGACCAATCAGTGACGAAAGAAGGAGTAGTGTTTAGGGCCACAGGAACACTCCCATGGAGTTTAAGAAATGTGAAAGACGCACACGAAAGAATGTAAAGTGACTATAAATCAAATAATGGGTTCTATTTAGAACAATTTGTTTCCCGAATAAGAGTCCTTGCTTTATCATATAGTTTTGACAGTGGTTTCAAAAAAGAAGAAAAAGTTGACATCCACATACTAGGGCAATAGTAAGGGCAATACTAAGGGCAATACATACTAGGGCAATAGTAAGGGCAATACTAAGGGCAATAGTAAGGGCAATACATACTAGGGCAATAGTAAGGGCAATACATACTAGGGCAATAGTAAGGGCAATACTAAGGGCAATACATACTAGGGCAATAGTAAGGGCAATACATACTAGGGCAATAGTAAGGGCAATACATACTAGGGCAATAGTAAGGGCAATACATACTAGGGCAATAGTCCACATACTAGGAGACGTAAGACTGAACCAAGCAATGAAGCAGAATTTTTAAAATGATCCAGAAAATATGTTTCAGCTTCCTCAAAGTTCCAAAATCCCTTGAGATTTTCATTTTGATTAATCAAATATGATGCTTGAACGAAAAATTTTCATCAAGATGAATACACATACCTGCTTGAATGCGATCACTCTTGGATGAAAAAAAAAAAAATGATGACGCATCCGTGGTCATCCTTCTCGGAAAAAATACAGAATTTTCATTTCTGTAGATTGGGACCGGAAACCTCTACAATAGGGTTCTCTGACATACTGTAATCTTCATGAAGATCGCTCTCTCTTTTGAGGGTATTTTTTTCATTTTGGAAAATCAGGAAAAACAATTTCAGGCTCATAACTTTTGATGGGTAACTTCAAACTTAATGTATCTTACGTATCCAGAATCCACTAAGAGATCCACTGAGAGACCCCCTTGACAGATGGATATCAGATAACTGAAGGCAAACCCGAGAAATACAGGAGAAAATTAAAAACCTCGACTTAGCATATTTAGTGCAAGGCAATTAGCAACGAACCACAGAATGACTCCCTCAAAAGATAAACAAGTTTGGGATGCATCTCAGACTCCGTTCAATCGTTGTACCAAGAGTACTGTCGTCAGCGAAAGCGACGAGAGCGTCCTCATCCAGTGAAGGCGATTGACTTTTTAGAGCATTAGAAAATTCAGGATGGCATAGGTGACAACAATCAGTAGGTTTCTTTATCTGAACTGCCATCATAAGGTCCTTAACATAAATCTAAAACAGAAGCGGCCCAAAGACAGAGCCTTGAGAAACGCCAAACTCAACTTTAGACAAAAAACGGAAAAGGGAATCTACAGCGATAGTTCTACCTGACAAATAAGAATCAAAGGAAACCGTCTGACTCCACTATGTGATAACTTATAAAGCAGAATCCTTTGAGTTAAAGAATCTAAAGCTTTGGGGACATCCAGGAATATAGCAGCAGGAATCAAGCCAGAGACAAGCGCGGTGTGGAGAAAATTTAAAAGAGTTGCACATGCAGATTCCGTTAGAAGCATAGCTTTGAAACCATATTGAAAATCAAGGAAAAAATATTTTGCCTCTAGAAAAACAAGTAGACGGGAAAGCACGGCCCTCTCAAAACAGATAAAAAATAGACAGCAAAAATATTGGTCGATAATTAGCTGGATCATTCTGTGGTCCATCTTTATATAAAACAATGACTCTAGCTTGCTTGAGAGACTTGGGGAAAATAACATTTTCAAACGATATATCTTCGTCAATGGAGGAAGAATGTACTTTAATACCTTAGTAGAAATGCAATCAGGGCCAGACGACGAAGAAGCGTTCAAGCTATTACAATCCTGGTAATTTCAACTCAGAAGCAGGATTTAATACAGTGACTTGAGACAAGGCGGAGCAAGATAAGATTTGTAATCTGATTGTAACTGTGAGACCTGACGGGAGAAGCAGTAGTTTTTCCAATATAAGCAAAATTTTAAATAAATACTTCTTGAACAGCTCACCCTCAGCAACCACCTGATTAACTGCAAGCTTGGTGGGAGAGAAGAAGGCCGAGAAGAAGGCTTAAGGACAGATTGAATCATCTGCCACATTTTTCGGATATCCTTCCCGTATTCCGAAAATTTGTTAGAACAGAAAAGGGAGTTGACCTTCCGGCACAAAGAGTTAAAAATATTCCTGTAGAGTTGAAACTGCTGAAGATGGCTCTGCTGACTTGTACGTTTTCCGAAGATTGTTTTTTCTTCTCCAACTCAGAAAGCCAGGGGTCATCAATGAGTTAAGAGGAATAGATCGTTTTGACTTTGAAGTAGAAAGAGATGGACTACATACATCAATAATAGACGCTTTCACTGACTCACAAAAATAATTAAACTTTGCTTTGAAATATGTTTCATCATCTAAAATATTTCAAAAGTAATCAGTTAACTGAGATCTGAGGTGGATCAGTTCACTCGGACCACACCTAAAAGAAGCAGAAGCTGTTCTACTCATCATTTTTTCAAGACCAAAACTGGAAAGTACAGGAAAATTGTCGGCAATGTCACTCACGACTACAGAACCCTGAGTCCAACTAAGAGACGCAAAAATGTTATCGAGCAAGGACGGTGAAGCTTCAGTTAAACGAGTCGGGATGCTGGCTGTTTGTAAAATCCTAGTAGCAAGAATGGTTGAAAGGAAACCCCCCTTACATAGGACATCATATCAATTAGGTTCAAACTTAAATCTCCCAGTATTAAAAGTTCACATAGACGTCTCCCTATTAAATCTTAAAGTTCTTTAAGGATTGGAAAAAAGAGAGAGATCGATTTGGAGATCTATAAACAGCATTTAAAATCATATCCTTACCTTTTAACTGAGATTTGAAAACCCCTTCTTCATTCCTTGACCGATCATTTCGAACAGAGTAGAGAGGATCAACAGATATATACGAGACTACCCATTGCCATCATCCGGAGTTTTAGTCCGTCTATCTTGTAACCTGTTAAGTCCAGAAGCATTTGTTATTTGAATCCCAGAAGGTCTCACATAATCCAATACCATCAGGGGGCCCATCACGGACTATCTGTCTCAATTAATCAATCGATGAATATAGACCATGAGTGTTGAGTAAAAGCACTGCAAAATGATCACCTCGTCTAGTGACCGTCTTTGAATTAGAAGTATATACTTGCTATTCACTGAAGAAGAACAATTTACAGAACTTCTTTTATAATGAATTATAGAATTAGTAACGACACTCGAAATATTTATTTAGTTACTTTGTAATTTAAGCAAGTGCCCACTAAGGGAGTAAACATCCCCGGAGCCTGAGTTTCAAAAATTTACAATAATTAAAATAATGGAGAATCAAACCCGTACTACAACACTCTCAGCCCAAAATTGCCTAATTAGCGAAAGGTGGTCACTGACTTCCCAGCTCGAAATCGTTGAAGAAGTGAAAAGTGGACAGCGACTTGGCAATCTGAAGAGGAGTAGAGAATAACAATAAATCATACTTTCTCTAGACTCAAACAAGAAGATATTCATCAGAAAAAAGAAACAGATGCAATAAAAATAAAGAAAAATAAAAGAACAAGAAGAAACTCAAACAAGAAGATATTCATCAGAAAAAAGAAACAGATGCAATAAAAATAAAGAAAAATAAAAGAAGACTTCTTTAATGAAATCAAACATAGCACAAACATAATCATTAAAAAAATGTGCAAATAAAGACGTAGAGAAGAAATAAAAGAAAGATAAACCGTACGAGATAACTCAATTCAACGTTTAAATGCAGTCTGAAAGGGAGTTAATTCGATGTGTATCCCGCTCACCTGGAAGGTTTGTGAGCACCTGATCACTATCTTTGTGAAGTACCATAGCACGAAGCTTTGTGATTACCATAGATTTTTAACACCGGACTTGTCTTTTGCCCCACTCAGAATATCACCACGGTGCTGTGTAAGAGATTCAGGTATGCTTGTGAACACTTTACGGGTCGTCTCAAAAGTATAGAATTTGTATAAAAACTGGGGCAACTGTATCATTTTCCAACCCTGAAATGTTCAATTTCAACCTATAAACTAGGGAAAAATAACATGTAGAGCACTTGAAAGTCCCGTTTTTTACGGTGCTATATTCAGAATGGTACCAGACACTTCAGGTCGGCACCCGACTGTTGATAAACACCGTGAAAAACAACAGTTCCAAGCTGTTTTTCTTGCTCATAATCGTTAATTTTTACCTCAAGCTTGTTCTCTAAATTTTCAATCAGGACTTTAAGATTGCATTATATAACCAATAATTGCTCTAGCTTGGGTTTAAATTCAAGAGACACTGACGAGTATATTTCGCTCACAAAAGTCTCAACAAAATGTCTGACTAGTTGGACCTTGGCAATTGTCCAAATCTTTAGCAACGAGTTCATTATCCTGAACTAGTTTCGAAGTTTTTGAACTAATTCTAACTCTTGTTTTTGTAAAAAAAAACGAGTTATGAGTTACCTATAGCTAATGTTGAAGTCCTCCTACAATAGCTACAAAAAGCTAAAACCATCATAGCCGAGTGGTTAGCGCGCTAGACTCGAGACTCTTTGTCCGAGAGGACTGGGGTTCAAGTCCTGTCGACGCTGGTTATTTGGTTCAAACGGAGGTCAGTAGTACGACTGATAAGCTCAGCCAAAGTCAATCCACATTTAAATTGGTACCAGGAGGCATCTGGGGAAGGCAAACAAGAAGGGTGTGCAAAAGCATAGGATGGCTGCACCCCCCCCCCCTCGCATTGCCTTTCCTAGCTGAAGAGCTATGAAACGGATATCACCATCGCCAGTAAGGATTGTAAAAATCCAAGTCTGTGTTCTTTAATTTACCTTTACAGTTGCGAATTTGGAGTATTAGAAGCTAACGTGCGGCGAAGCTCTATTTTTGTAAAAATCCAATGGGCGCACTTGTCCCATGCACAGAAATTATAGGGGCGCAAAATTTCAAATAAACCATCTAACGGTTATAATCATTTTGTAATTTTGTAAATTCTGTTTTATTAAAATAAAATAGAGGGCGCAGTTAGTAAATGAAAATAATCATTAAATTATTAACTATTATTAATTATTAATCATTAAATTGTAAGTAATTTTGTTAATAAATGAAAATTTGGTTTAAGTTTTGCGTGAAAATTTTTGTGGGAGACAGGGGGGGGGGCTAATCAAAATTTAGCTCCTGGGTGTAAGAGGGGCTAGACCCCTCACTGGCTCCTTTACCTTCACAAAGATACAGAGTCGTTTTGTAGAGCCTCCAGTCATCTTTTAGGAAAGCAGATGCGTAGATAACAAACGGCTGGAGAGGAGAAACGATTTCGCTCGTTTGGGTGGCATACTTGACTCGGCTGTATGCCCTTCATGGCATATATTTTGACCTTAGCCCTCGTCTCTTGCCCTTTGATAACCACTGGAGAAGCATGCTGCACAATCAGGATACTGGCATCAGAATTTAATGCCGTAGATACACCTTCGTTGTCTGATCGCCTCAGACATGCCTGCCTGGTTTATGCATTGACAGATTTCCATGTTGGTTATTTTGTTCGTCCAGTTAAAAATTAGTATTTTTTAAGACAGCCGTTTTACTATGCAGTGAAATGTTCCTCTTGCTAAAGATTATGTTTCAGGTACCGAGTTGTGTTACGACCGACAGAACGTTACTACAGTGTTAGTTTTAGCTCTAATGAACTGTCCTTCAAATAGAATCTATAGAGGAGGAAGGGTTGGGTGGAGTAGGGCAGATGGGGGAATTAAGTGTTGATTAGTGATGGAGATTCGATTTGCTATATTGTTTTTATTCATGTGTTCTTGTCTAGTAAAAAAAAATATCCCGTTTAGGCAGAATGTTGTAGTAGCTGCCACTTTTCTTGATTTTCAAGCCAATATATTTCCCTTGCTGTTCAAGCCAAGGGACTGAAAGTTTCCTATACAGGGGTCTCGGACAAGGCGGTTCTAATGGTGTTCTTTTGAATTTGATCTGACTCCTTTTTTAGGAACTATGGGTTTTTATATTTCTTAACATTGGACGTGATCGTCTCTTACTAGGTTGCTAGCTACCGCTGCAACCCGGATCAAGCCAAGGGACTGAAAGTTTCCTATACAGGGGTTTCAGACAAGGCGGTTCTAATGGTGTACTTTTGAATTTGATCTGACTCCTTTTTTTAGGAACTATGGGTTTTTATATTTCTTAACATTGGACGTGATCGTCTCTTACTAGGTTGCTAGCTACCGCTGCAACCCGGATATAGCTCGTTGTTTAATGCAATACTTGTCGAAAGATGAAAGTGTATAAATATTGCATTCACTTATTACGTCACATATGGTTATCTTTTAATGTATTATTACAAACAGGAAAAAGCCTACGGCTTTTTCTTCTTTGGAATAGTAAGAGACGAACCTCAAAGAATCAGGCAGCTAACTAAGTCCAATATAAGCAATTGTTTGTTCTTCTAATGATCATCTTTTAATTTGGCGTTTCTTACTAGGTTGCTAGCTACCACTTAAACCCGGATTATGTAATAGGTTGCTAGCTACCGTTGCAACCTAGATATTCTTATTTCTGCTACTATGGGCTAAGGTTCGTTCTTTCATGTAAAACTAGCAAAAAAAATTTTTAAGCCTGATGAAGATTTAACTAATGTGTCAAAAGTAAGGTTGCAAGTCGACGATTTTGTTTTGGCCTTATTATAATTGGTATGGTGAAATAATAATATGCATATGGCTCTTAAATCATACTTCTTTATGGTTCAATATGGTCTAGTGGCTAGGATAGTTAACTTTCACTTAACAGGCTCGGGTTCGATTCCCGGTGTTTGAAAATTTTTAACTCTATAATCTTCGAACATTTGAACCTTTTATAATCTATAATGATGTATAATATAAATACTGTAATCTTAACTATAGTGAAGTTGCGTATGCAAGTTAGTATAGGGAAGAGTTCGATCTTTATTATATTCTACTAGTAGAAATTTGGATTGCTCTATTTTGATATTTTTTTTTGGTTATTCTTTCTTTTTTTCCACTCGCGTGAGACCATATTTTTTCAAGGTTTAAAATTATTAAGTACACAAAATCCCGTGTCGAGTATCTAAAACCTAGCATAAAACAAAACTAATTTTAAAATTTTCAGGTATTTATCTTGTTTGAATTACAAAATTATTATTATTGGTTAGACACCATAAATATGTTTGCAGTTTACATAATAAGTTTAGCGATTCTGGACTGAAAACTAAAATAATTGCAATTATGAGACAATAATATGGAGATATGTACTTTACGGGTTATTACAAACCAAAAAAAGTTTGGTTCCAGGATACAATAATAAATTTGAACTGAGATGAAAAAAATTTTTCTTCCAGGAGACAAAAAGCAAAACTAATTTAGAATTTTCATGTATTTTTGTTGTTTAAATTAAAAAATTACTATTACTGATTAGGCATCATAAATATTTTTGCAGTTTACATAATAATTTTAGCGATTAAGCCAAAAAGAAAATTTTGGTTCCAGGAGTTTCGGTTACTATTGAGACAAGTAGCTATTATTACTATAGAGTTCATTACCATGAACTGTTTTATTGCTTCAAAATTCAAATATCTTTGAAAAGACTGCAGTATGAAAATACATCAAAAATGCAGTTTTTTTGACAAAATTGATTCTACTTTAGAAAGTATTTTATTTTAATTACAAAAGTGACTAGATGTTGCAATTTCCTTTAAAATGAGCTATTGATACAGCTCTCTATGATTTTCCAGTGCCCAGCTAGCTGAGGAGAAAGAAAAAGCGGAAAAAGAAAAAAATATCCCGTTTGGGGAGAATAACGTGGTAAAAGTCAATTTTCTTGATTTTCAAGCCAATATATTTCCCTTGCTGTTCAAGCCAAGGGACAGAAAGTTTCCTATACAGAGGATTCGGACAAGGCGGTTCTAATGGTGTACTTTTTGTTTTGATCTGACTCCTTTGTTAGGAGCTATGGGGTTTTTATATTTCTTAACATTGGAGGTGATCGTCTCTTACTAGGTTGCTAGCTACCGCTGCAACCCGGATGCAGTGTGAAAAGACATCGAAAATGCAGTTTTTGGTGGAAAAATTTATTCTCTTTTAGAAATAATTTATTTTAGTTACTATAGATTTTTAACCCAATTAATTTCCTTTAAAATGAGCTATTGAACAACTATCTACGATGTTCCAGTGCCAAGCTATCTCTGGAAACAAAGAAAAGAGAAAAAAATATCCCGTTTAGGCAGAATGTTGTAGTAGCTGCCACTTTTCTTGATTTTTTAGTACTGATTTTTTAACTTGCGTGTAGCTTGCTTTGATCTAACCATTATGTATTCATGAATGAGACCATTTACAGTTTTGACGTTTCTTATATAGTAATTATGACGTCACTGCATCAAAAATACAGTTTTTATTGGAAAAATTTATTCTCTTTTAGAAATAATTTATTTTAGTTACTATAGATTTTTAACCCAATTAATTTCCTTTAAAATGAGCTATTGAACAACTATCTACGATGTTCCAGTGCCAAGCTATCTCTGGATACAAAGAAAAGAGAAAAAAATATCCCGTTTGGGGAGAATAACGTGGTTAAAGTCAATTTTCTTGATTTTCAAGCCAATATATTTCCCTTGCTGTTCAAGCCAAGGGACAGAAAGTTTCCTATAAAGGGGTTTCGGACAAGGCGGTTCTAATGGTGTACTTTTTGTTTTGATCTGACTCCTTTTTTAGGAGCTATGGGTTTTTATATTTCTTAACATTGGACGTGATCGTCTCTTACTAGGTTGCTAGCTACCGCTACAACCCGGATATAGGCTATAGACAATTATAGTATATAGGTATATAGTATATAGGTATATAGTATATAGGTATATATAGTATATAGGTATATAGTATATAGGTATATAGTATATAGGTATATATAGTATATAGGTATATAGTATATAGGTATATAGTAGTATATAGGTATATATAGGTATATAGTATATATAGTATATTTCTTCTATATTGTTTTTATTCATGTGTTCTTGTCTAGTATATAGGTTATAGGCTATAGGTTATAGGCTATATATAGGTTATAGGTTGTAGGCTATAGGTTATATATAGGTTATAGGTTATATATAGGTTATAGGTTATAGGCTATAGGTTATAGGCTATTTAGTTTTCTTTATTTACAGTCGTTCTAATTAATAAATTGAATTAATATGCCAGAAGTTACTTGGACTTTCGCATGATCATAAACCCTCGTTGGTTTTTCTCCAGCGCTAAAGTTTTTTTTTTTATTAATTTATTTGTAAAAAATAAAAATTAAAATTTGAAACAGCTGAAAAAAGATACAAAAAAATAATATTTTTTTGAATATCGTTGAGGACAAATTTATAGTTTTTTCGGCACTTGGGCATTATATGGGCAGTTACAAGGAAACCAGTCATGAAAACCCGTTTTTGACGGGTTAATTTAAGACACCGCTATAAAGTAATGGAATGCATAGCGTGGATTTCATTGCATATACGATCTGTTTTTTCGGGGGGGTTTAGGGGGGGGAGGGTTCCTAGGTTAGGTAGGTTACGTATTTAATATATGCAATGCTTTTTGACAAAACTATTCGTCGTACATAAAAGTCTCAAGAATAAATGAATTATACTATAGGTTAATCTTCTGCAGTGGGAATTTTTATAAAAGAACTTTCCGTATTAAGAAACTAGCAGATCGACCTATACTTCATATAGTTGAACATGGTTAATACGTTGCTGTATCAGAAAAATGCTTGATAATATAGTTGTAACGGTGCTACCAGCTAAGTGAAGTGATAATTCATTGTGTCTGGACAGAAACACCATCATTTACCTGGCCGACGAATAACAGGTGCTAGTGGAAAACTGGGCTTTCTCATTCTTGCTTGATATAGCTGAACATAGTTAATATAGTTGCTATAGCTGAAAAATGCTTGACATAGTTCAGTCCCCTGAATAACAACATAGAAGCAAGTGACTAGCAAATAATAAAACGAATTGAGAATGGACTTAACTGTTCTGTTAAAGAATCTTCTTATTTGAACCCCATCCCCCGGCCGTATCCAGGGGAGTATCGGGTTTTAGCCCCCCCCCTGAAATTCGTGTCCTACTCGTAAAAAAAGTAGCCAAAATACACATAAGACATTTTTGATGGTTTTCTTTTAAGTTTACTGACCTCCTGAACAAAAATCTACTTTGGTCTTATATTTAATTTAGTGATTTCATAAGACCGAGTTCCAATTTTTGGCAATAGATTCACTATTTCAAATATTGCCATTATTTGAATCTACTCTTCTATTTCTCCATTAACTTTTTTCTTCATTCTTCATTCACTTCTATTGCTTATCTACATTCACCTTTTTCTTCCTACTGGTCATGGACTCGTTTTTATTTTCAAGATTTTCTTTTTTGTTTCGCACGCTATACGCTTGAATATTATTTATTTATAATATGGAACTCTATAAAATATAAGAAGATAACGATGATTTTTGTTTGTATATTGCACGATTCTGAATTTTCGTCACATATGGCTCTGAAGCATGGACGCTACGAAAAGCGGATGAAGATTTGCTAGATGTTTTCCAGTGAAATTGCTTAAGGATTGTTCTGGGTACCCGGCTGACTGACCGTATTTCAAACAATAAGCTATACGAAAAATGTGGTTCAATACCGCTCTCTAGGGCTATAATGAAAGAAAGGTTGAGGTGGCTAGGGCACGTTGTTCGGATGAAGGATGACAGATTGCCGAAGATTGTTCTTTTCGGCCAACCGTCTAGAGCTAAACGGAAAGTAGGCCGTCCCCGTCCGGGGTGGGAGGACGTCATAAAGAAAGATTCAAAGGAAATGGGAACTTCGTGGGCGGGTGTAAAAAGGGAGGCTAATATATATATATATATATATATATATATATATATATATATATATATATATATATATATATATAATATATATATATATATATATATATATATATATAATATATATATATATACATATATATATATATATATATATATATATATATATATATAATATATATATATATATATATATATATATAATATATATATATATATATATATATATATATATATATATAATATATATATATATATATATATATATATATATATATATATATATATATATATATATATATATATATATATATATATATATATATTGATATCAAATATGTAAAATTTAGCATGTTTAATGTTTACCCATCAAAAGATATGAACCTGAAAAAATTTGCCTTATTTTTGAAAATCTGGGGAAATGCCCCAAAAAGTCAAGCGACCTTAATGAAAATGAGACCATCAAATTTAGCATAGCAGAAAATACTGCTGTAGAGGTTTCAAGCTCCTATCTACAAAAATGAGGAATTTTATAGTTTTTGGTAGAATAAAGATCATAGATTCGTGTTTTTTTCCCAAGTGTAATTGTATCGAACTAACGTCCAAGAAGATCGAAAGAAAGCTTTTTCGAACGTAAATTAAAGTTCCAAAGCAACCAAACAGATTGGAGCGGCAACTAGTCCCCCTCCCATGCCCATTTCCCCCCAAAAACATCCATTAAAAATTTTAAGATAGCTATTTGATTCGGTATAGTAGAAAGGTCTAATAACTTTGCCTTTGGTTATGACATTACCCTCCATAGTCCCTGGGGAAAGTGCTGTAGGCTCTGCAGTTTGTCCATGTTGTTCACATATAGTATTTTTTATTGGGAAATGTACGGAATTATTATTTTTTGGCGGAGAGGGGGCTATTTTGTGTGGTGGTGGGAGGTTTTCCACGGGGAAGATTTTCCGGGGGAATTTTCTAGAGGAAATGTCACACGGCAGGGGGGGGGGCGGGTAAACGGTGAGGAACAGTCTGAAATTAAATAAAAAAAAAAACAACTGAAAGTAGGAGCAACATCAAAACTTAAAACGAAAAAAGTTATTCTGTATATGACGGGGACTGCCCCTCTCTTAACCCTCGCTCTTTGCGCTGAAATTTGACTTTTTGTCCTGATTCTGTAAGAAAGACTACTCAAACAAAGGACCGTTGATTTTGAATGGGAAGTATTTTAAAGAGCTTTAATGAATAGGTAAATTGCAATTCAAAAGATGATTAACTGCTTTGTTTTACCAGAAGTAATTCAACCAAGACTAATTTTAACTTTTGAACAAAGCTAGCATTAAGGCTGTCTTATTACGCAAATATTTATATACGTCATATACGGTGTCTTATTACGTCATATAACATAAAGGCGTCTTATTACGCAAATATTCATAAACGTCATGGGTGTCTTATTACGTCATATAACATTAAGGCTGTCTTATTATGCAAATATTTATATACGTCATTTAGGGTGTCTTGTTACATCGTATAACATTAAGGCTGTCTTATTTCGCAAATAATCATATATGTCATATAGGGTGTCTTATTACGTCGTATAACATTAAGGATGTCTTATTACGCAATTATTTATATACGTTATATACAATTCAAAAGAAAAAGCCTTCGGCTTTTCTAAACCTTTATAATCTTATCAAGTTGCTTTTTATAGTGTGTTACAGGTAATTACTTGGTGAAAAAAACCTATTCTTTTTTAAATAAAAAAAATTGCTAGAATAAAACAAAAATGATAAAATAAAATAATTTTAGTTTGTATTTATTTTATTTAGCATTTTATTAAAGTTGGTCTAAATTTTGGTATTCTGTTTCTTTTAATGCGCTTTTATTTTCAGACTGTAGACATGTCGCTTGCCCCAGTATCGACCGATCATCAGTACCATTTCGACGCTGCCTCTGATCCAAATAATGCTGGTTTTAATTTTTAGATTTTGACCCCGCCCTTTTTTGATTTTATTCTAATTGCAATTGATTTTATCTGTAACTCCTTTTTCCAATAAAAGAATCTAATTTCGTCTTTATATAATTGCTTTTATTATTTTTTATTTTATTTCTTCCCAGTACCAATTTCCCTATGACATTTATAGCGAATTATGATAAGATTGTTATTTTTTACCCAAAATCATGAAGTTAGGTTTAGAGCAAAGGTTATATTTGAAGAAAAATTTGGGAACCAAGGGGTTTTACCCCTTGCTTTCGTGTCTTCTTTCATTTTAAATATGTCCTTTGGATGCTTTCCCCCCTAATTTATATTGCCCCCTGTTCCTACTTATTCGAAATAATGATTTTTAACCCGGTTATCTTTTTATACCCTTTTTTCCTCTCCATATGTTGCTTATTCTTACCTCAATGTCTTTCACGTCTTGTAATTGAATTTCTTTTTTCATTTGAAACGGAATGTAATAAACTCTTATATACCTTCTTATAATAACCTCTTATGTAATAACCTCTAAAATAACCTCTTATTTTTGACCCTATGCGATCTCTCCCTGCACTTGAATGCCCGAATATAAACTGCCAACTTTGTTTTGGTTCATATTTCTGAGCTCCCATTCGTGGCAACTGCGAACTAAACCCGGCTGAGTTTTTTACCTCCTCAGCCTCTGCTATGCCCTCATCTTGTTCAACTTCTGCATCCTCTTTCCTGTACTTTTTCACATTTTTCTGTCTTTTTCTCTTGCAAAACTATCATTTTTTCAGGTACCTCCCCAAACATCCTTTTTTGGTTACCTTAATCTGTTCCTCTCTTGGCCTCTTCTTTTTGCTCTCTCTCCTTTTTCTTATTTATCTATACTTCCTATGCCTCTATGCTCCTTTTCCGCCTCTCCGAATGTTGTAGTTATTAAAGTGTATTTTAAAGAAGGGCTATTTCGTTATTGATGATGAATTTTTTTTTTGACCAATTTTAATTTAATTTTTTTTTTTGAACAATTTTTATTTTATTTTATTTTTGACCTATTTTAATTTAATTTTTTTTTTATTTGACCAATTTTTATTTTATTTTATTTTTGACCAATTTTAATTTTATTTTATTTTATTTTTGACCTATTTTAATTTTATTATTTTTTTTTACCAATTTTTATTTTATTTTATTTTTGACCTATTTTAATTTTATTTTATATTATTTTTGACCTATTTTAATTTTTTTTTTTTGACCAATTTTTATTTCATTTTATTTTTGACCTATTTTAACCTGGTCCTTCAAATAAATAAATTGTAATCCTACTTTCTAGTTCTTCATTTAGTGTAGTGGCTACTAGCTCGCGAAAAATCGTCCTATGAAAAAGCAGAAGCGCATTAAAAGCTTTTATGTTTTTACAACTGCAACTGGGCCTGAAATTATAATATATTTTTATTGACATTTGCTGCACCCAACTTCATAGTTTGGGCTGCATCCCGAAAAAAATTTAATATTTTCGTAACAAATTTGTAAGAGAAGATAGAATTTACAGTCTTATTTGAGCTTAATGTGATTTCAATATACCTTATTAAGCGAAGACAAATTAACACAAACTACACCCCTTCCTGGCTCCATCGCACTATGTGGGAAGTGTGCACTTTTTTTTTCACCTCAGAAGGTGTTTTCCAAAAACCCTCAGACAGTTCATGGGCCACCTGTAGAACTAGAAAAAATGCGTGTTTTTAGATTATTGCGGCGTTAGTATAGGTTGCAGTGTCAGACACAACCTAGTAAAGAATGACCTCTAACCCATAGTAACGGAAATTTAGAACATGATTTGAAAAAAAACGGCCAAGTGAGAAAGAATATCTATTTGAAGTTGATACAGGAATAGTAACTGCTATTTCAGCTGATCTTATTGGTAAGAGTTTGATGCAAAATCAAATAGACTGAAATCCCTAAAAATTCGCCTGGAATCGAAATTAAAACTACACATTGGTTCATCATAGCTGAAAACTCTGTATATGAGAATTACAGTACCCCATCTCTAGCAACAAGAAAAATCATTGTTTTGGATGAGAAGTAGTAATGTGTCTTCATGTTTTCGTCATTTTTCCGTCGCCGCTAGTGGGGCACTTAATCACAGGGGCGTTTTATTATTTATAATAATAATAAAACTTTTTTAATAATAAAACCTTACTATTAATAATAAGGAATACTATTTAAATATAAATAAATAACAAGTAATTTTTAAGCCGACTGAAACAACCGAATAGTTAAAATTACTGAAGCACATATCCATGCCAAACCTCCAAACGCACAACCCCTTTTCAGAATATTTTTTTTCATACCAGATGTGTAGAATATATTCCAAATTTGCAAAACATTTGTTTGTCTGGTCAATTAATGTTGTCAATGAATACCACATCGTGCCCAATACGTGTATTGGGCACAGCAACAGGTTTGTTGCTTTTCCTTTTGCGGCAGCAACAGGCTGCCGCAACAGGTTTGTTCATTTTCTTAATTTAAAACTGGACATGGTGCATTAAGAGTGAACCAAAGCTGGAAATAAAAACCAAAGCTGGAAATAAAAACCAAAGCTGGAAATAAAAACCAAAGCTGGAAATAAAAACCAATAACCAATTTTGGATAATAAAAGCCAAAGCTGGAAAACGATAGTTAAAGATTAACGGCTGTTGAAAATTTTTCATTGTCTGTTGGTTTCAAATATGTAAGGTTGTTTAACCATAAATTTACCCTTGACAAGTTATCAGAAACGGAACATTTTTCATAATTTTAGAAAAAGGAGGGACCCCCCGCCTAAAAAAGTTACATTTTGACAAAAAGTTACTTTTTGGAATTTAGCATGTTTCTGAAGCCCAAAAGATAGGTTTTATCCACAAAATACGGCAACTCAAAGCGCATGGGTCACTCATAAAAGGGGGAAGTGGCGCTAGTGCCGAAAAAAAACTATGAACGCCATCAAGTGGTTTGTGACCCTGTACATTTTTTCCAGTGTAATAATAAGAATACTTCGTTTAATTATTGTAATCGGTAAAATTGGGGTAGTTGTAGGTGTGTGATCTCAGTTTCTGGAAAAAACGATATCAAAGCTTCAGAAAATGCCAAGTTTCACCAAACGGTAGTTGGTGAATTTTTTTTTGTCGACGCTGAATAAGCTACTCATACTCTAAGGGATAGGCTTTATCCGCAAAATACGCTATTTCATAATTTCCATCAGAAGGACGGTCAGGATTTTTTATTTATTGTTCATACTAAATCACCGATCGTAGAATATCGGAAAAGGGCTCAATGGAACGGACACTGAAAGCAAAATTCGAGAGAGACATGAAAATCCTGTCTTATTGCGGAAAGCAAGCACTCGTAAATTGGCCCTTATTACCGTTGTTACCGCTGCATAATAGTTAAGTTTAGGCGTATAGACCAAGAATAAGGGAAGCCGAGAAGCCCCAATTCATGAAGATGTATTTTGTAAATAGATTAAATGGTAAATAAATGTATTTGTAAGTTTAAATTTACGGGTAAAGTCCAGTTTTTGAAATCCAAGAGGGAGAATTTTTTTTTTTTCCGTTCAATGAAGATACCGAAAAAGGGCATTTTTTAAAATTAAAATCCGAAAGAGGTATTTTTGAAAATTCAGAGGAAAGGTGCGATATCTTTCTACCAATTGGCACAGGTTTGGTCGCCCATTCGTCTTATTAATATCCTAAATGTGAAATAAGCAGAAAATTAGCTGATGAAAGCGAAAAGTGACATTAGACCTTAGAACAAACCGAACATAAGTTATCTCTTATATGAGGCGGATTGCTATCCTTTTGATTCCTCATTATTCACGCTAGACTTTGATTCCAAGTTCTTCAAGAAAAAATTATTTGACCGAAAAGTAATGAGTTAAAAAATCGTTTTTATACCATCCTTCAAGATATAGAAAAAAAATTGTTGAAAACAGCATAGGAAATAATACAGGAAAACAACGAAAAAGTTTGTGGCAATTTGAAAGTGAAGGGAAACATATTTTGCGAAGAGAAACAAGGATTTAATAGAAGTTCAAATAGGGATAAATCCTTTATATAGACAGTGATAATTCACAAAAAACGGATATTTGGTCACTGTATGTGTGACCGAAATGTCCAGTATTTTTTTTGTGAATTATCATCGTCAATTAAAAGAATTTGTTCCTTATCGCCACGCAAAGGCAGTTTGGTCATCAAAATTGTCTCCGTAAAAGGATTAAAAAATAATAAGGCCCAGGTATTGATGATAGTGTGGTAAACGAATTTTTGAAATATGACGTTTGTGAATTTAGACAAATTATTAAAAATTACAAATAGAATTTGTTTAAAGGGGATTTACCTTGTGATTTTAGGAAAATTGTAGTTAAATTCTTTTATTAGAACGTTGATAAGAGAGTATGGTAATTGCGAACCTTTTTTAATCACGAATTTTCTTCTGTGGGAAGTTGCAGATTATACTTCAAGACAGTTGCTACTTTTCCTGCAGTATCTGTAATTCATTTAACCTCACATTACCTTAGACTTTAGATCCTCCTGTGCCTCCGGAGGCACCCAGGGCATCCACGAAGAGACGCCAGTCGTCCCTCAAGTGGGCTGCCGCCATAACATCTACCCAATCGGGTTGTATGAATTTCCTATGTTCGGCGTAGTGTGTTCTTTGGTTTTCCCCTTCGCCGCGTTCCCGTTGGTTGCCACTGGAGGATACAATTTGGTGTTGGGTCGTCTTTCATTCGTACGACATGTCCCAAGCACTTCCATCTTCGGGTCCTGATCATGTCGACGACCAGAAGTTGCCCAGTAACTTGACGTAATGTCTGGTTCAAGACGTATTGTGTCCAGTTTATGTTGAGGATTCTTCACAGGCAATTGTTGTTAAAGACTTAGAGTCTCTTCTCTTGCTGCTGATTTAACTTCCAGCATTTGCTTCCAAACAGCATAACTGGGAGGACATTATTGTTGAAGACTTGAAGTTTTAGCCAGTTTGAGAACTTCAGTGAGCGCGAAATCTGTTTAAGCCTGGTAAACGAGCCACTAGCTTGTCCGATTCTAGAATAGATATCTTTGCCTATTGTTCCTGTGTTCTCTACTGTGCTTCCCAGATATTTAAAGTGAACAACCTGTTCTACATCCTCGTTGCCGCACTTTATGCTGACGGGGGGGATCCCGTTACAGCCATACTTTTAGTTTTTAATGCATGTATCTTGAGGCCAAGCCGAAGGCATCCGCGAAGGATATAATCTATCACCAGTATGAAGAGAAAAAGGGACAGGACACATCACTTACGGGTTTGTCAGGGACACCGTAGTACTTGAGGATTTTCCAGAGTGTATCTCGATGGACAGAATCGAATGCTTTCTCAAAGTCTATGAAAAGTAAGTATGGCTTCTGTCTCCACTCTTTTGTCTCTTCTAAAATGATTCGTAATACAAAAACGAAACCTGCACAGGAGCGGTTTGGGCGGAAACCATATTGTTCGTCCCTTAAATGCTTGTCGAATATTGCCTGGATACGATGCACAATTATGAAAGTTTTCCCGGAATAGAGAGCAAACTGATTCCTGGCCAGTTGTTGCACAGCATTGCATCACCGCTTTTGAATAGTTTCACAAGTGTACTGCGCATCCACTCTTTTGGGACAACCTCAGCGACCCATATCGTGATAAACAGTAGAATCCAGATTTTCACACAGGATCTGACAGATGTTTTCAGCATTTCAGCTGAAATTCTATCGTTTCCTTGAGCTCTTCCGTTCTTCAGCTTGTTTGACGTTGAAATTACCTCAGATTTTGTAGGAGGATCGGTGTCTATTTCAAGAATAAGCAAAAGAGTCTCCGGTATATTGGGGGGATTGATCGGTTCTGGACGGTTTAAGACACTTTACCGTCCGTTCTGGATGGTTTTGACCTCACATATAGGATTGTTTTAGTTTATTTTCATTTGGAACTGGATACAATAGAAAATAAAAAGACAGAGCAATAATAATAATAAAAAAATTAAATAGTTATAATTGAAACAAGAATGCTGAACTCTTGGCAGCTTAAGTGTCACTCTTTACTTTAATTTCATAAAAAACTTTATCTTGTTTTAACTAAAGTAAAGATCAAATGAATTGAAGAAACTATTGGAAAAGCAACAATCATCCTAAAATACATTGCAAGCTTTCCCGGACGAAAATTTGTGATTGAAAAAATACTGGGGTTACATTGTAAAGCTTAGTCAATGGAAGACGACAAACATATTGCGAAATATAAATGTCTGGGAATAATGAAATTGAATCATATTTCACAAATAGATCTGTATGAAGCCATAAACTACCATATATAATTTCTTGTTATTGTATCCTTGGTCCAATTAGCTATTTTAGTCATCTGTCCCTTACTCGTTCTGATAGGACAAGACCTTGGAAATACCATCGATACCAAATGGTACGATCAATGTCCTTTAAACACTTTTTGCATATGAAATAATATTTCTGTGATATTCCAGATAACTGGAATATCTCTTTGCGACTTTGATGTTAAACACAACTGCATCACTCGACTCTTATTACGGCAAGTCATTAACGCCTAAAGAGTTAATTTTGTGGTTCGGCCCAAAGATAGGCAAGGCATGCATATATCTCCTCCGTAATATATCCCTATCTATCCCTATCCCTATCTGCCAATTCATCATTCTTCTTAGTTTACGCGTTGTTACGCCTCAAGCGTTCAGATACGAATTGGACCATGCCCATTTAGCGATCAATGCAGACAGTCCATAAAGAGTTCGTTGTTGGATAAACAACTCTATCTGATTGGAAAATTAGCCTCTTTTTTTAAACATTTTTGGCAAAAAGTATAGTTTTTATATTTTTAATATTTATGGCAAAAAGTATGCTTTTCGGTTTTTTGTCTTCTTCCGTTCACTCGGGCCTTTTCACGTGCTACACGGGGTAGTTCGGGCCTTTGGCCCTTGCAGATGTAACTGTAAGTTAAGGCATTATAGGTCTGTTTATTTCAAGATGATTTTAGCAAAAGTTCTTAAGCACGTTCTGGTATTTCCTTTAATGTATGTTGTGTTCTTTTTTAACAGATTCCCCAGTTATGTGGGATATCTTCATATTTTTATTAGTTTATAGTTGGTCATCTGTTTAAAAAAATAAATAATGGAAAGGCTGACTTGCACAAGCTAGCTTCTGAAATGGGTGCTGGTCTGGCCATTATGACGTTATTAAATAACGTTAATAACTATTAAATAACGTTAAATTGTACCCAATATTTCACTGAGATTTTAAATATTAGATATTGCATAAGAATTGCAGCCATCTTGTAGCATATATTATAGCCAAATTAACAATTATTTATGAACTCAAAATATTTAAATAATTGGAATCTGAGAAAAAATACTACAACGTAAAGTATTAGGTGGACTTTATGACGCACAATCTGTCGTAATATGAAACTGGCTTTAATGATATTATTAGTTGCGTTGCTGTCTTCGCAAGCTCTGGCAATGAATTACTATGAAACCCTTGGAGTGAGTAAGAATGCCACTGACACACAAATAAAGAAAGCTTTTCGAAAGTTGGCTTTGAAATATCATCCGGATAAAAATAAAGAAGCTGAAGCAGCAGAAAAATTCCAAGAAGTCGCAGAGGCTTATGAAGTCTTGTCTGATTCTAAGAAAAGAAAGCAATATGACATGGGTGGTTTTGATGGCTTTTCAAGTTTTCAACATGGTAATGGCTATCAATTTGATATGGCTAAATTTATGGAGCGATTTCATGAATTTGACCTCGGGGACGTATTTTCCGGAGGGTGGGAGCAGATGAGTAGTGGTAGATGCAAGAAAGTAGTGACGAGAAAAGGAAATAGTGTGATGACGTATACAATATGCTCTTAGTGTGTATCGTGGTTGCGAAATCCAGCAAGCGAAGAAAGAACTATGGCCCGAAATTTGAAATACGCTTAGAAAGATAATTGTTGACTGATGAAGAATTGATATTTGAAGCGGATTTGAAAATAGCAACTATTATTTCGATTAAATGTAATAGTAAATTTTATTGCAAATGCAAAATCATTGGAACTTACAAAAACATCTTGTGACCCAAGGCTACATCCTGGAAGGGGGTGGGGGGGGGGGGCTAACGGGGTTTAATGTCCTCGCTTCCGAACTTTAGTCCCAATCGTAAAAACGTAACAAAAAACATGTAAATTATTTTTTTGATCTCCCCCGCCAAAGAAAAATCATGGATACAACCTTACTGGAGCCTCTTCAAAATGCTGTCAAATTTAAATGAAAATAGTACCATTGGAATATCAATGCCAGGAAACTCTCCGGTGGAGCATTTACATCCACAATCTTAAGCAACAAGGAAAACCGCTTTTCACGTGGGAAGCAGAGATGTCTTCTTTTCTTTGATACTAGTGGGACACTAAAACTTCACAGAAATGCTTAAGGACTCATTTGACACCAAATTGTTATATCTAGTGCCCTCTGTAAGTAATGAAACATACTATTAAAATCCAATACGATTTTTGACAAAACTGCTTGCTCATATACAAAATAATTAAACATTTGTACCATGGGATGCAGCAGTAGCTGCAGCCTATTAAATAGCGAACCGTAACCCAAACTTATAAAAAGTTGAAGACCCCGTTTTGGATTAAAACTATCTCATGATAAAAAATTGTCATTTGACGCCAATTCAGGTTAGTCTCTAAAAAGTAAAAGTTTATTGTAAAAACAAATATATGTTGATTTGGAAAAAAGCCAGAAATCCCTCGGAAAGGGCGTCAGATTGAAGTGAAAAGTATGCATTTGGAATCAGCATTGTCAAAAACCTGCTGCAGAATAATTACAGTCCTCCCCCTGGAACAACGAGGAAACTCCCTTTTTTGGATGGGTATTACTGATGGGTCACTTTTTTACTTTAGAAAAGTGATGGTATAACCCACGTATTTTGATTGGTTATTTTTTTGGGATATGATGTCATACTTTTAATTGTAAAAACAGAGTTTAAAACTTTTTAGAAAAGAGTGAGAGAACCCCATAAAAAGGCTGTTAACTTTTATTTCAAATTACTATTCAGTTGAGTCTAAAAGAAATTTACCATGTCCTGGTAAGTTGGTAGCTATCAGTTTCTTAGATTTTCGTCTGCAATGGGTGTGTTTAATAGATAGGCGTAAATACACGTAAATATATTCTAAGACCACATTGGCTATTTTTTTTTGGCACTGAGGACGACTTGGCGGAGGTTCTTGTCGAAATATTTGCTTATCTTCTCTTCATGGTTTTCCACAGGCTGATACTATCCTCGTTTTTCTCTTCTTTTTAATTTTTTTTAAAATTTATTATCTTTTCTCTCCTTTGTTTCATAGGATAGGCTTACATTACGTTAAATTCTTATGAAGAATATTATAATGTTTCAGAAACTGCTGCAATAACTACAGAAAATGCTACAGATTATTATGCTATAAGATAAATAAAATTTAACACAATTCTTGAAACTTCACTACAACAAGCAGCTTTATCTAAGCGAAATTGCAATGGCAGTATATACTGAAGATATGGAACAGACTGAAAGCTGAAGCCAAAGAAGAGCTGAAAGGAAAAGAATCAAGAAATCATAGATACGACAGACATACGATTTTTTAGAGTATTCTACCCGTTTCTCACAGCATGTAAATATCCAAACGCAAACTAATGTCGGCTTCAAAACATATTCACCCACACTTCTAAATTTCTTGCTGTAAATCTAGACACAACAGAATGTTCAGGTAAAATAGATAGAAGAATTGTGGATTCTTGTCGGGAAAACATTCACCTGAGGAAGACAGATAAACGTAATGGGAGTCAACGTCAATATTATCATCTATTTATGTCTTCAGAGCATTATCGTGCGAGGTCTGTCGTCATTCATAGTGGATCTCATTTTAATAGTGATCATTATTATGTTTATCGAAGGACCCTAGAACGAAGATGGTGCGTATGCAAAGATGAAAAAGTAAGAATGGTAAATTAAACTGATATTAACTTCTCAGGTATGACTTTCAGAGTTCTTGGGAAATGTCAGTAGGAAAACTACATGGGAGGATGGACATCGTTTTATATTAATATTGGACTTAGTTAGCTGCCTAATTCTTTAAGGGCCGTCTCTTACTATGCCAAAGAAGAAAACGCCTACAGCTTTTTCCCGTTTGTAATCAGATTATCTGGGTTAAAGCGGTAGCTAGCAACCTAGCAAGAAATTATCCGGGTTGCAGTGGTAGATAGCAACCAATTAAGAGACAATCAAGCCCATAGTAAAAAGTTAAATAACCTATAACTCCTAAAAAAAAAGGAGAAAATAAAAATATTTTGATAATGCAGCAATTGCTTCAATAACTTCAAGAAATATTACAGATTATTACACTAAAAAATAAATAAAATTTAACACAATTGTTGTAACTTTATTACAACAAACAGTTTTGTGTTTGCGAAATTGCATGGACAGTATTTACTGAAGATGTGGAATAGGCTGAAGGCTGAAGCGGAAGAAGAGCTGAAAGGAAAAGTACCAAAGATCATTAAAATCACACAACCTGATAAGGAAGGAAATCCATGGACAGTATTCTTTCCCAGTGCCCCCCATGTGCGTGGCATAGTACCACCAGTACCAGTACCGATGGTGCTAGGGTACGGTGTCGCATTCGAGACGGACATAGGTCTCTCGTTATCTATTCTGCCACCATAATTCGTAATCTAACGGGCTGCTAGGGTCAGTCCTGAAGCCACAATGTTGGAACAATGTTTTCTGGCACCAACGCTGGTAACGAGTATAAGAAACACGGTCCATAATCAACTCTGACACACCGCAATATTGACCCACGGTACGACACCCAACTCTTTTTTGTTAACTCTTACTTTCCCTCTGGAAATATATATAAAATAAAACAGGATTTTATCCCCGTACCAAGCTGTACCCTCTGTTTCTTTAAACTCTACCTGGTCAAAATAAGTCAAAAGTAGAAAAAAAATACAAAGCTTATTATCATAGGCAGCGCATTCGCGCTGCCTAAGTAAAGAACGATGTTGGCACAACATATTGTTTTTTTTCCATACCAGGACACTTCGTATTGAAGGAGTTGTCGTAGAAACTTCGAAAAGGGCTCATTCGATTGGAAATTGGAGTGGCTAGTACCATTTTTAATAGTCGAAAGTGATTGGAGGGCAACTATCGCCCATGCTCCTCACTCCCCCAAACATGTCCAATCAAAACTTTGAGATAGCCATTTTGTTCAGCGAAGCTAACTTTCATTTAGAAAATATGTTTTTGAGTAGGACACTCCCCCACAACCCTCAGGGCAAGGGTTTTAAGTTATGCCCTGGGGGCCAATAAGAACAATGTTAGAACAATGTATTATTTATTATTTTTCCTTTAGAGCAGGGCACTTTGTACCGAAGAAGTTGTCGTAGAAACTTAAAAAAGAACTCAATCAATTGAAAATTGGAGTTGTGATTGTGAATTGTGCTCTTTTTAATAGTTGAAAGTGATTGGAAGGCACCTAACACCCCTTCCACGCCCACCACTTCCCGAAACACATCCAATCAAAATTTTGAGATACGCATTTTGTTCAGCGTAGTTGATTTCCAGATAGAAATTACGTTTTTGAGTAGGACACTCCCCCACAGCCTTCAAGGCAAGGGTTGTAAGTTATGCCCTGGGGGTATATAAGGTTTTTATAGAAGGTGTTGTCGTAGAAACTTCAAAAAAGGCTCATTCGATTGGAAATTCAAAGGGCTAGTGCCCTTTTTATAGTCGAAAGTGATTGGAGGGCAACTAACCCCACTCTCACGCCCACCTTTTCCCCAAACACAACCAATCAAAATTGTGAGGCATCCATTTTGTTCAGCGTAGTTGATTTCCAGATAGAAAATGTGTTTTGAGGAGGAAACTCCCTCACAAACCCCAGGGGAAGGGTTTTAAGTTATGTCCTGGGGGTATACAAGAACGATATTGGAACAATGTATTATTTATTATTTTTTCTTTTAGAGCAGGGCACTTTGTATCGAAGAAGCTGCCGTAGAAACTTCAAAATGAGCTCATTCGATTGGAAATTAGAATGGCTTGTGCCCTTTTTAATAGTAGAAAGTGATTGGAAGGCAACTAACACCCCTTCCTCGCCCATCATTCGTCCAAACACATCCAATCAAAATTTTTAGATAGCCATTTTGTTCAGCGTAGTTGATTTCCAGATAGAAATTATGTTTTTGAGGAGGTCACTCCCCCACAGCCTTCAAGGCAAGGGTTGTAAGTTATGCCCTGGGGGTATATAAGGTTTTTATAGAGGGCGTTGTCGTAGAAACTTCGAAACAGGCTCATTCAAATGGAAATTCAAAAGACTAGTGCCCTTTTTAATAGTCGAAAGTGATTTAAGGGGAAAAAAATCCCCCTCTCACGCCCACCTTTTCGCAAAACATATCCAATCAAAAATTTGAGATAGCCATTTTGTTCAGCGTAGTTGATTTCCAGATAGAAATTATGTTTTTGAGGAGGACACTCCCCCAAAGCCCTCAGGGCAAGGGTTGTAAGTTATGCCCTGGGGGTATGTAAGGTTTTTATAGAACGTGTTGTCGTAGAAACTTCGAAAAGGGCTCAGTCGTTTGGAAATTGAAATGGCTAGTGCCCTTTCAAAATTTTGAGATAGCCATTTTGTTCGACGCAATTTAAAGTTCAGGAAATTATACGTTTGAGCAAGACACTCCCCCCAAAGTCTTCAGGGCAAGAGTTATAAGTTATGCCCTGGGGTCATATGAGGTTTTTATTGAAATCTTTGTCCAAGAACACCTTTTCCAAAAACACATCTAATCAAAGTTTTTAGACAGCTATTTTATTCAACGTAGTTGAAAGTTTTGGAAATTAGGTCTTTAAGGATGACAACCCCCTCCCCCTCAGAACCCTAAGGGTATGGGTTGTAAGTTATGCCATGGGGGCATATATGGCTTTTATTGAAAGGGTTGTTGTAGAAACTTCAAAAGGGCTCATTCAATTAGAAATTGAAAGGGCTAGTGCCTTTTTTAACTGTTGAAAGTGGTTGCAGAGTGACTAGCACCCCTCTCACGCCCACTATTTAAAAAACATACTATCAAAGTTTTGATGTATCCATTTTGTCATTACGTAGTTAAAAGTTCTGGAAATTATGTCTTTTAGGATGATAACTCCCTCAGAGCCCCCAGTGCAAGGGTTGTAAATTATGTCCTGGGGGTATACAAGGTTTATGTAGAAAATTGTTGTAGAAATTTCAAAAAGGGCTCATTTGTTTGGAAATTGAAATTGCCCTTTTTAATAGTCGAAAGTGAGTGGAGAGTAATTAACCCCCCTCTCACGCACACCACTTCCTCAATAACATTCAATCAAAGTTTAGAGATAGCGATTTTGTTTAACGTAGTTGAAAGTTCTGGACATTATGTATTTAAGGATGCCAACACCCCCCCCCCCCAAAAAAAAAACCAGGGCGAAGGTTGTAAGTTCTGCCCTGGGGGCATACGAGGTTTTTTTTACATAGAGCTGTCGTAAAACTTAAAAAGGGGCTCATTCAATTGAGAATGAGCCCCTTTGAGCCCAACTGAGGAACTGAGAGGACTAGTGCCCTTTTCAATAGTCGAAAGTGATTGGAGGGTAACCAACCCCCCTCTCACGCCCACGATTCCTCCAAACACATCCAATCAACATTTTCAGAAAACCATTTTGTTCAACGTAGCAAAAAGTTCTGTAAATTAAGTTTTTAAGAATGACAACCCCCCCCCCAGCCCTCAGGGCAAGGATTGTAAGTTATGCCCCGGGGACATATAAGGTTTTTATTGAAAGGGTTGTAGAAACTTTAAAAGGGCTCATTTGATTGGAAATTGAAAGGGCTATTGCCATTTTTAATAGTTGAAAGTGATTGGAGAGCGACTAACGCCCCTCTCACGCCCACCATTTCCCCAAACATATCCAATCAAAATTTTTAGATAGCAATTTTGTTCAACGTAGTTGAAAGTTCTGGAAATTAGGTCTTGAGGATGACAACGACCCTAACAGCCCTTAGGGTAAGGGTCGTAATTTATGCCCTGGGGGTATATAAGGTGCTTATAGAAAGTGTTGTCGTTTCAAAAATGGCTCAATCGATTGGAAATCGAAAGGCTTAGTGCCCTTTTTAATAGTCGAAAGTGATTGGAAAGCTTGACATTTTCATAGGCAGGGCAATCGCGCTGCCTAAGTAAAGAACGATGTTGGCACAATGAATTATTTATTTTTTGTTTTTTTTTTCATACCATCGAAACATCGAAAAGGGCTCATTCGATTGGAAATTGGAATCACTAGTGCCCTTTTTAATAGTCGAAAGTGATAGGAAGGCAGCTAACACCCTTTCCACGCCCACCACTTCCCCAAACACATCCATTAAAAATTTTGAGATAGCAATTTTGTTCAGCGTAGTTGCTTTCCAGATAGAAATTATGTTTTTGAGGAGGACACTCCCCCACAGCCCTCAGAGTAAGGGTTGTAAGTTATACCCTGGGGGCATATAAGGTTTTTATAGAAAGCGTTGTCGTAGAAACTTCAAAAAAGGCTTGTTCGATTCGAAAAAAGGGCTAATACCCGTTTAATAGTCGAAAGTGATTGGAGGGCAACTAACCCTCTCTCACGCCTACCTTTCCGCCAAACACATCCAATGAAAATTTTTAGATAGCCAATTATATCAAATGAAAATTTTTTGTTCCACGTAGTTGAAAGTTTTGGAAACTAGGTCTTTGAGGATGACGACCCCCCAACAGCCTTCAGGGCAAGGGTTGTAAGTTATGCCCTGGGAGCAAATAAGGTTTTTATAGTAAGCGTTGTCGTAGAAAGTTTAAAAAGGACTCATCTGATTGGAAATTGAAATGAATAGTACCCTTTTTAATAGTCAAAAGTGATTGGAAGGCAACTAACACCCCTTCCTCGCCTATCATTTATCCAAACATATCCAATCAGAATTTTGAGATAACCATTTTGTTTAGAGTAGTTCAGAAGTCCGGAAATTATATCTAAGAGGATAACACTCCCCCACAGCCCTAAGGGTAAGGTTGTAAGTTATGCCATGAGGGCATATAAGGTTATTATTGAAAACTTTAGTAGTAACCTAGGTGCTGATCCGGGCAGTGCTTGCGTAATAAGACTTACCACGGGTCAGTCACCTATTACTACGAACGGTACATGGCTTACCAGACGGGTTTTCTGAGGTACCACCTATTTTTTTGGGGTCAAACAGAGAGAGAGCGGTGGTTACTCCATATACAGTAACTTGATTAGTAGGTTTTTTTAAAAACTTGGCAACGTATAATGTACTCTAGCATGTTTTGAGAGTTTGATTTTTTTTTGTTGTCACTATTCTAGTTTTTTCTAAACCAGTATTTGCTTGCCTGTATAGGACCTTGCTATTTGCTTAACATCCGTTTTTTTTATTTGTCATTGAAAAACCGTATACAGGTTTTTTTCTGTTTTTGTTGTCAATTGTACAATGGCACCTTTTCAGAGCATTTACTTATGGATACCTTTCCAAGCAAGATGGTTAAACATGCTTTTACAATCGGAAATGTTTGATTAACATTTGCAAAAAAGGGGTAATGGGATTTGCGAATTGGAGGAGATGGGGTGATTATGTACTGTATGAACGATATTAATTAATGTTTTGAATAATAGGAGTGTGAATGATTCTAATTAGTGATTGGATTGTATGTCGGTGGAGAAAAAAAGGATTAAACTGATTAACAGTTAAGGTAACCCCGAAGGGGTTGTTAAATCAGGTAATTTGTTACTTGACGTAGCTTTACCTCTCTGATGTGGTCTGTATAATACACAAGTAACGTTTGAAAAGTATTGTCAATTTAAAATAGGATCTAACGTTCCCTTCGTTCCCCCATTTCTGAGGGACAGGGGAGGGTAGGAGAGGAGGAGGGGGAGTCAATGTTGGAGGTATAACATGTACCATTCATTGCGATCGTAGCTCTATGTTGGCTCGTTTTAAATACTTCAGCTTGTCTATTGATTTGTGTTAAATAAAAATCTTGAATCTGGAAAATGAAAAAATAAGTATTTAAACAAAATGTACGATGCTGCTAATTAAAGAATAGTAGGCTACACTCAGAATTGTTTGCATGAGGGTTCAGTTAAAGAGGGTTCACTTGCACGAGGGTTCAGATGCATGGGGGTTCAGCTGCTTGGGGTTCAGTTACACGAGGATTCAGTTACAATGGAACCCACACAAAAACAATGGGGCACACATAAAAGCCAAATTAGCCCAGTGGCCTATGAGAAAGTTCAGTAGCACGGGGGTTCAGTTGTACAGGGTTTCGGTTATACAGGGGTTCAGTTACATGGAGGGTTCAGTTGCACGAGGGTTCAGTTAAATGGGGTATAGTTACACAGGGGTTTAGTTAAATCGGGTCGAGTTGCACGAGGGTTCAGTAGCACGAGGGTCCAATAGCATGGGGATTCAGTTGTACAGGGTTTCGGTTATACAGGGGTTCAGTTACATGGAGGGTTCAGTTGCACGAGGGGGGATTTGTGAATTGGAGGAGATGGGGTGATAGTGTACTGTATAATACACAAGTGATGTTTTGGAGAGTATTGTCAATTTAAAATAGTTTAGAAATAAAAAAAAAATTTAACAAGAAATGGCTGAAAAGTGTTTTGAGGGGGATGGGATTGCATGGAGGGTAGAGTTGCACGAGGGTTCAGTTAAAGGGGGTACAGTTACACGGGGGTTTAGTTAAATTGGGTTGAGTTGCACGAGGGTGCAGTAGCATGTGGATTCAGTTGTACAGGGTTTCGGTTATACAGGGGTTCAGTTGCATGGAGGGTTCAGTTGCACGAGGGGTGATTTGCGAATTGGAGGAGATGGGGTGATAGTGTACTGTATAATACACAAGTGATGTTTTGGAGAGTATTGTCAATTTAAAATAGTTTAGAAATAAAAAAAAATTAACAAGAAATGGCTGAAAAGTGTTTTGAGGGGGATGGGATTGCATGGAGGGTTGAGTTGCACGAGGGTTCAGTTAAAGGGGGTACAGTTACACGGGGGTTTAGTTAAATTGGGTTGAGTTGCACGAGGGTTCAGTAGCACGAGAGTTCAGTAGCACGGGGGTTCAGTTGTACAGGGTATCGGTTATACAGGGGTTCAGTTACATCGAGGGTTCAGTTGCACGAGGGTTCAGTAGCATGAGGGTTCAGTAACACGGGGGTTCAGTTGCACGAGGGGGGATTTGCGAATTGGAGGAGATTGGATGATAGTGTACTGTATAATACACAAGTGATGTTTTGGAGAGTATTGTCAATTTAAAATAGTTTAGAAATAAAAAAAAATTTAACAAGAAATGGCTGAAAAGTGTTTTGATAGAGATGGGATTGCATGGAGGGTTGAGTTGCACGAGGGTTCAGTTAAAGGGGGTACAGTTACACGGGGGTTTAGTTAAATTGGGTTGAGTTGCACGAGGGTTCAGTAGCACAAGAGTTCAGTAGCACGGGGGTTCAGTTGTACAGGGTTTTGGTTATACAAGGATTCAGTTACATGGAGGGTTCAGTTGCACGAGGGTTCAGTTAAAGGGGGTATAGTTACACAGGGGTTTGGTTAAATTGGGTCGAGTTGCACGAGGGTTCAGTAGCACGAGGGTTCAGTAACACGGGGGTTCAGTTGTACAGGGTTTCGGTTATACAGGGGTTCAGGTACATTGAGGGTTCAGTTGCACGGGGGTTCAGTTAAATGGGTCTTGAGTTCCACGAGAGTCGACTATAAATAAGCCTTTTGCGTCTTTCTGAATTTTCTGTGAGAGGCGGGGGTAAGTATTTAGTTTAAATAATTCTAAGAGGAATTGAGTTTTTCTTTCATTGAAATGCAAGAGTTGGAATATTTCAGTAGTGCTTTGTCATGGTTTAGCTTGTCACAGTTACATTCTCTTGATCTTTCAAAGTTCACTTTGATTTTATTTCATTGATTCTTTTTGTTTGCATGTCCGGGTTGGTGTTTGCAAGTCCAAGTTGGGTTTTCAGACCTAGGTTTTTTAGATTTTCGTGTGTGTTTGACTCCTGGGGTTTATTATTTGAGAAGTTAACTTTAGTATTTTGTGGTTTTACGTGCCTGAAATCATGAATTAGAATAGTTAATTTAGCTGTTTGGGTTTTCAGACCTAGTTTTTTTTTAGATTTTCGTGGGCGTTAGGTTCCTGGGACTTATTATTTGAGAAGTTAACTTTAGTATTTCGTATTTGACGTGCCTACTTTGGTAATAATGGAACATTTAGTATTTTTTCTAATGTAAGTGTTTTTCTTAAAAAATTCCCACTGGAGGTTTTATGACTCCTCCCCACAATGAATTCAGATGGTTTTAGGACTCATCTCACTAGCCATAACTCCATTCAACCTTGAGCGAAGGTATAAAAGTTTGATGAAGTATTTCTATACTTAACAAGTACATTAATAGCCTCCAAGATGATAGGACTGTATGACACCGAATTTATCGGATTAAAAAAATCATCTTGTGGTGTTATATTTGAATGTGCTTTTTTATTATTGTCTATGGATCTCGAAAAAATTGACTGTTATCATTGGATAGTGAACTAAAATCTGTTTGAGTATGATAAAAGCTTGTGGAGTACTACATTACGTTATATAAACAGACTGGGATTCTATGATAGAGTGATTACAACACTTAATAATACTGGTCAGGAACTGAGAAATGTTCAGGAGGAAGTCAGTGAAATTTGCAGCTTTTTCGGGGTTGAAGCACTCTACGTAAAGGGTAATGTACCTACAGATAAAGTTTTAATTCAAAAGTGTGACCCTAGGATTCCACTTTTCAATCTAGAAGAGTTTAAGTGTCCTAAATTTGAAGGGGGTTATCACCGTCCTGAAGACGAGGTTAGGTTCTTCGCGCAGTGGATACCTAAGGACATACCTGATCGTGATAAATCCGTAAGACATGGTTAAAAAAACTATTCTATATCATGGGATCATCGTTTCTGGATGTTTAAGTGTGAACTCTAAGTACTATTTTTATGTAAATATGTGGTGTTGTATTTTTTTTTCTCAAAAAATATTATAATACGTTTAGGCAATAAATATCTTTAAGCTTAACCCGTCTTTATTCTTTAGAATAGTTTTATTCATTTCATTAAATTATGAAGAAATTGTAAGTAAGTAACAATAGCTTTCTTGAATTCGCCTCCTGCACACAATACAGATATTCAATTCAAGAAATCGTAATAAAATCGCAAGTAAATAATAAAGTCTTTATTGTTTTCACCTATTGGATACACAATACTGAAATTTCATTCAAGAAATTATGAAGGAATTGTAAATAGGTAACACACTCATTCTTGAGGTCACCTCTTGTATACACAATGCAGAAATTTCATTCAAGAAATTATCAAAAATTGTAAGTAAGTAGCAAATTCTTTCTTGAATTCGCCTCCTGGATAAATAAAAAAGACATTTCATTCAAGAAATTTTGACAAAATTCTAAGTAAGCAACAAACTGTTTCTTGAAGTTACCTCATGGATACACAATGCAGAAATCCCATTTAAGAAATTATCAAAATTGTAAGTAAGTAGCAAATTCTTTCTTGAATTCGCCTCCTGGATAAATAAAAAAGACAGTTCATTCAAGAAATTATGGCAAAATTCTAAGTAAGTAACAAACTCTTTCTTGAAGTTACCTCATGGATACACAATGCAGAAATTTCATTTAAGAAATTATGAAAAAATTGTAAGCAAGTAACAAACTCTTTCATGAAGTCACCTCGTGGATACACAATGCAGAAATTTCATTAAAGAAATTATGAAAAAATTCACAATGCAGAAATTTCATTTAAGAAATTATCAAAAATTGTAAGTAAGTAGCAAATTCTTTCTTGAATTCGCCTCCTGGATAAATAAAAAAGACAGTTCATTCAAGAAATTATGACAAAATTCTAAGTAAGTAACAAACTCTTTCTTGAAGTTACCTCATGGATACACAATGCAGAAATTTCATTTAAGAAATTATGAAAAAATTGTAAGCAAGTAACAAACTCTTTCATGAAGTCACCTCGTGGATACACAATGCAGAAATTTCATTAAAGATGTGTATCCAAGAGTTGAATTTTGTATGACAAAATTCTAAGTAAGTAACAAACTCTTAATTGTTTTCGCGACTTAGATATACGATGTAGAAATTTAATTCAAGAAATTATGAAAAAATTCTCAGTAAGTAACAATTTCTTTCTTGAAGTCAACTCTTGGATACACAATACGGAAATTTCATTTAAGAAGTTATGAAAAAATTGTAAGCAAGTAAAAAACTTTCTGAAGTTTCAGTTCTCAAGAAATTGACAAATCTAAAGTAACAACTCTTTCTTGAAGTTACCTCATGGATACACAATGCCGAAATTTCATTTAAGAAATTATGAAAAAATTGTAAGCAAGTAACAAACTCTTTCATGAAGTCACCTCGTGGATACACAATGCAGAAATTTCATTAAAGAAATTATGAAAAAATTGTAAGTAAGTAGCAAATTCTTTCTTGAATTCACCTGCTGGATAAACAAAAAAGACATTTCGTTCAAGAAATTATGACAAAATTCCAAGTAAGCAACAAACTCTTTATTGTTTTCATGACTTAGATACACGATGTAGAAATTTAATTCAAGAAATTATGAAAAAATTCTCAGTAAGTAACAATTTCTTTCTTGAAGTCAACTCTTGGATACACAATACGGAAATTTCATTCAAGAAGTTATGAAAAAATTGTAAGCAAGTAACAAACTCTTTCCTGAAGTCACCTCTTGGATACACAATGCAGAAACTTCATTTAAGAAACTATGAAAAAATTGTAAGTAAGTAACAAATTCTTTCTTGAAGTCACCTCTTGGATACACAATACAGAAATTTCATTAAAGAAATTATGAAAAAATTGTAAGTAAGTAGCAAATTCTTTCTTGAATTCACCTGCTGGATAAACAAAATGACATTTCGTTCAAGAAATTATGACAAAATTCTAAGTAAGTAACAAACTCTTAATTGTTTTCACGACTTAGATATACGATGTAGAAATTTAATTCAAGAAATTATGAAAAAATTCTCAGTAAGTAACAATTTCCTTCTTGAAGTCAACTCTTGGATACACAATACGGAAATTTCATTCAAGAAATTATGAAAAAATTTGTAAGTAAGTAACAAACTCTTTATTGATTTCACCTCTTGGATATACAGTACAGATACTTCATTCAAGAAACTATGAAAAAATTGTAAGTAAGTAACAAATTCTTTCTTGAAGTCACCTCTTGGATACACAATACAGAAATTTCATTAAAGAAATTATGAAAAAATTGTAAGTAAGTAGCAATTCTTTCTTGAATTCACCTGCTGGATAAACAAAAAGACATTTCGTTCAAGAAATTATGACAAAATTCTAAGTAAGTAACAAACTCTTAATTGTTTTCGCGACTTAGATATACGATGTAGAAATTTAATTCAAGAAATTATGAAAAAATTCTCAGTAAGTAACAATTTCTTTCTTGAAGTCAACTCTTGGATACACAATACGGAAATTTCATTCAAGAAGTTATGAAAATATTGTAAGCAAGTAACAAACTCTTTCTGAAGTCACCTCTTGGATACACAATGCAGAAACTTCATTTAAGAAACTATGAAAAAATTGTAAGTAAGTAACAAATTCTTTCTTGAAGTCACCTCTTGGATACACAATACAGAAATTTCATTAAAGAAATTATGAAAAAATTGTAAGTAAGTAGCAAATTCTTTCTTGAATTCACCTGCTGGATAAACAAAATGACATTTCGTTCAAGAAATTATGACAAAATTCTAAGTAAGTAACAAACTCTTAATTGTTTTCACGACTTTGATATACGATGTAGAAATTTAATTCAAGAAATTATGAAAAAATTCTCAATAAGTAACAATTTCCTTCTTGAAGTCAACTCTTGGATACACAATACGGAAATTTCATTCAAGAAATTATGAAAAAATTTGTAAGTAAGTAACAAACTCTTTATTGATTTCACCTCTTGGATATACAGTACAGATACTTCATTCAAGAAACTAGAAAAATTGTAAGTAAGTAACAAAATTCTTTCTTGAAGTCACTTCTTGGATACACAATACAGAAATTTCATTAAAAGAAATTATGAAAAAATTGTAAGTAAGTAGCAAATTCTTTCTTGAATTCACCTGCTGGATAAACAAAAAGACATATCTTTCAAGAAATTATGACAAAATTCTAAGTAAGTAACAAACTCTTAATTGTTTTCATGACTTAGATACACGATGTAGAAATTTAATTTAAGAAATTATGAAAAAATTCTCAGTAAGTAACAATTTCTTTCTTGAAGTCAACTCTTGGATACACAATACGGAAATTTCATTTAAGAAGTTATGAAAAAATTGTAAGCAAGTAACAAACTCTTTATTGATTTCACATCTTGGATATACAGTACAGATACTTCATTCAAGAAACTATGAACAAATTGTAAGTAAGTAACAAATTCTTTCTTGAAGTCCCCTCTTGGATACACAATACAGAAATTTCATTAAAGAAATTATGAAAAAAATTGTAAGTAAGTAGCAAATTCTTTCTTGAATTCACCTGCTGGATAAACAAAAAGACATTTCGTTCAAGAAATTATGACAAAATTCTAAGTAAGTAACAAACTCTTAATTGTTTTCACGACTTAGATATACGATGTAGAAATTTAATTCAAGAAATTATGAAAAAATTCTCAGTAAGTAACAATTTCCTTCTTGAAGTCAACTCTTGGATACACAATACGGAAATTTCATTCAAGAAATTATGAAAAAATTTGTAAGTAAGTAACAAACTCTTTATTGATTTCACCTCTTGGATATACAGTACAGATACTTCATTCAAGAAACTATGAAAAAATTGTAAGTAAGTAACAAATTCTTTCTTGAAGTCACCTCTTGGATACACAATACAGAAATTTCATTAAAGAAATTATGAAAAAAATTGTAAGTAAGTAGCAAATTCTTTCTTGAATTCACCTGCTGGATAAACAAAAAGACATTTCGTTCAAGAAATTATGACAAAATTCTAAGTAAGTAACAAACTCTTAATTGTTTTTCGCGACTTAGATATACGATGTAGAAATTTAATTCAAGAAATTATGAAAAAATTCTCAGTAAGTAACAATTTCTTTCTTGAAGTCAACTCTTGGATACACAATACGGAAATTTCATTTAAGAAGTTATGAAAAAAATTGTAAGCAAGTAACAAACTCTTTCCTGAAGTCACCTCTTGGATACACAATGCAGAAACTTCATTTAAGAAACTATGAAAAAATTGTAAGTAAGTAACAAATTCTTTCTTGAAGTCACCTCTTGGATACACAATACAGAAATTTCATTAAAGAAATTATGAAAAAATTGTAAGTAAGTAGCAAATTCTTTCTTGAATTCACCTGCTGGATAAACAAAATGACATTTCGTTCAAGAAATTATGACAAAATTCTAAGTAAGTAACAAACTCTTAATTGTTTTCACGACTTAGATATACGATGTAGAAATTTAATTCAAGAAATTATGAAAAAATTCTCAGTAAGTAACAATTTCCTTCTTGAAGTCAACTCTTGGATACACAATACGGAAATTTCATTCAAGAAATTATGAAAAAAATTTGTAAGTAAGTAACAAACTCTTTATTGATTTCACCTCTTGGATATACAGTACAGATACTTCATTCAAGAAACTATGAAAAAATTGTAAGAAAGTAACAAATTCTTTCTTGAAGTCACTTCTTGGATACACAATACAGAAATTTCATTAAAGAAATTATGAAAAAATTGTAAGTAAGTAGCAAATTCTTTTGAATTCACCTGCTGGATAAACAAAAAAGACATTTCGTTCAAGAATTTATGACAAAATTCCAAGTAAGCAACAAACTCTTTATTGTTTTCATGACTTAGATACACGATGTAGAAATTTAATTCAAGAAATTATGAAAAAATTCTCAGTAAGTAACAATTTCTTTCTTGAAGTCAACTCTTGGATACACAATACGGAAATTTCATTTAAGAAGTTATGAAAAAATTGTAAGCAAGTAACAAACTCTTTCCTGAAGTCACCTCTTGGATACACAATGCAGAAACTTCATTTAAGAAACTATGAAAAAATTGTAAGTAAGTAACAAATTCTTTCTTGAAGTCACCTCTTGGAAACACAATACAGAAATTTCATTAAAGAAATTATGAAAAAATTGTAAGTAAGTAGCAAATTCTTTCTTGAATTCACCTGCTGGATAAACAAAATGACATTCGTTCAAGAAATTATGACAAAATTCTAAGTAAGTAACAAACTCTTAATTGTTTTCACGACTTAGATATACGATGTAGAAATTTAATTCAAGAAATTATGAAAAAAATTCTCAGTAAGTAACAATTTCCTTCTTGAAGTCAACTCTTGGATACACAATACGGAAATTTCATTCAAGAAATTATGAAAAAATTTGTAAGTAAGTAACAAACTCTTTATTGATTTCACCTCTTGGATATACAGTACAGATACTTCATTCAAGAAGCTATGAAAAAATTGTAAGTAAGTAACAAATTCTTTCTTGAAGTCACTTCTTGGATACACAATACAGAAATTTCATTAAAGAAATTATGAAAAAATTGTAAGTAAGTAGCAAATTCTTTCTTGAATTCACCTGCTGGATAAACAAAAAGACATATCTTTCAAGAAATTATGACAAAATTCTAAGTAAGTAACAAACTCTTAATTGTTTTCATGACTTAGATACACGATGTAGAAATTTAATTCAAGAAATTATGAAAAAATTCTCAGTAAGTAACAATTTCTTTCTTGAAGTCAACTCTTGGATACACAATACGGAAATTTCATTTAAGAAGTTATGAAAAAATTGTAAGCAAGTAACAAACTCTTTATTGATTTCACATCTTGGATATACAGTACAGATACTTCATTCAAGAAACTATGAACAAATTGTAAGTAAGTAACAAATTCTTTCTTGAAGTCCCCTCTTGGATACACAATACAGAAATTTCATTAAAGAAATTATGAAAAAATTGTAAGTAAGTAGCAAATTCTTTCTTGAATTCACCTGCTGGATACAAAAAAGACATTTCGTTCAAGAAATTATGACAAAATTCTAAGTAAGTAACAAACTCTTAATTGTTTTCACGACTTAGATATACGATGTAGAAATTTAATTCAAGAAATTATGAAAAAATTCTCAGTAAGTAACAATTTCCTTCTTGAAGTCAACTCTTGGATACACAATACGGAAATTTCATTCAAGAAATTATGAAAAAATTTGTAAGTAAGTAACAAACTCTTTATTGATTTCACCTCTTGGATATACAGTACAGATACTTCATTCAAGAAACTATGAAAAATTGTAAGTAAGTAACAAATTCTTTCTTGAAGTCACTTCTTGGATACACAATACAGAAATTTCATTAAAGAAATTATGAAAAAATTGTAAGTAAGTAGCAAATTCTTTCTTGAATTCACCTGCTGGATAAACAAAAAGACATATCTTTCAAGAAATTATGACAAAATTCTAAGTAAGTAACAAACTCTTAATTGTTTTCGCGACTTAGATATACGATGTAGAAATTTAATTCAAGAAATTATGAAAAAAATTCTCAGTAAGTAACAATTTCTTTCTTGAAGTCAACTCTTGGATACACAATACGGAAATTTCATTCAAGAATTATGAAAATATTTGTAAGTAAGTAACAAACTCTTTATTGATTTCACATCTTGGATATACAGTACGTATACTTCATTCAAGAAACTATGAACAAATTGTAAGTAAGTAACAAATTCTTTCTTGAAGTCCCCTCTTGGATACACAATACAGAAATTTCATTAAAGAAATTATGAAAAAATTGTAAGTAAGTAGCAAATTCTTTCTTGAATTCACCTGCTGGATAAACAAAAAGACATTTCGTTCAAGAAATTATGACAAAATTCTAAGTAAGTAACAACCTCTAATTGTTTTCACGACTTATATATACGATGTAGAAATTTAATTCAAGAAAATTATGAAAAAATTCTCAGTAAGTAACAATTTCTTTCTTGAAGTCAACTCTTGGATACACAATACGGAAATTTTATTCAAGAAATTATGAAAATATTTGTAAGTAAGTAACAAACTCTTTATTGATTTCACCTCTTGGATATACAGTACAGATACTTCACAGACCAAAATGACTCAAACAGCCCAAAGAGACACACATAGCCCAAAGAAACACAAACATCCCAAAGAGACACAAGCCCAAAGAGACAAACACAGCCCAAAAAAGACTCAAACAGCCCAAAGAGACACAAACAGATCAAAAAGACTCAAACAGTCCAACAAGACACACAGCCCAAAGAGACGCACAAAGCCAATAGAAACACACACATCCCAAAGAGACACAAACAGCCCAAAGAGACAAACACAGACCAAAAAGACTCAAACAGCCCAAAGAGACACACAAACAGACCAAAAAGACTCAAACAGCTCAAAGAGACACACAGCCCAAAGAGACACACACAGCCTCAAGAGACACAAACAGCTCAAAGAGACACAGACAGGCCCCTCATGCAAACAATTCTGAGTGTAGTCTACTATTCCTTAATTAGCAGCATCGTACATTTTGTTTAAATACTTATTTTTTCATTTTCCAGATTCCAGATTTTTATTTAACACAATGAATAGACAAGCTGAAGTATTTAAAACGAGCCAACATAGAGCTACGATCGCAATGAATGGTACTTGTTATACCTCCAAAGTTGACTCCCCCCTCCCCCTCTCCTACCCTCCCCTGCCCCTCAGAAATGGGGGAACGAAGGGAACGTTAGATCCTATTTTAAATTGACAATACTTTTCAAACGTTACTTGTGTATTATACAGACCACATCGGAGAGGTAAAGCTAGGTCAAGTAACAAATTACCTGAGTTAACAACCCCTTCGGGGTTACCTTAACTGTTAATCAGTTTAATCCTTCTTTTCTCCACCGTCATACAATCCAATCACTAATTAGAATCATTCACACTCCTATTATTCAAAACATTAATTAATATCGTTCATTGTCTACGTAAATTAAGTTATAGACAATACTGGTTTAGAAAAACTGGAATAAAATAATTGATTATATTGGCAGCTAAACAAGACGCGCCGGTCATGTATACCGTGAATTAGAAATCCGGTAAATTGTGTCAGAAAAACTTGAACCATGCCAGATTATACCCACCTAACCAGATTGTACCTACCAAACCAGACTGTACTAACCAAACCAGATCCATAGGTACATGCACTGGAAAGCTGCCAGGAAAGTAAAGGCCGCAAAATAGTACCTTGATTACTAAAAAAAATGCGTGTTACCTCATAAAAACCCGTCTGCTAAGGCAAGTACCGTTCGTAGTAACAGGTGACTGACCCTGACAAGCCAATGTACCGGTTAGACTACACTGTATATTCATGCCTCAGGCGAGAGGTAAGACAAATTACGCAATCACGTTTTGTATCTATTAATGCTTTACAGAAAACCCGTCTGCTAAGCAAGTACCGTTCGTAGTAATAGGTGACTGACCCCTGGTAAGCCAATGTACCGGTTAGACTACACTGTATATTCATGCCTCAGGCGAGAGGTAAGACCAATTACGCAATCACGTTTTGTATCTATTAATGCCTTACTACTGGTATCTTGGAAAAAAAACTGTTACACTGTACACTCTGTGTCCGTTTCTGCAAGCTTCAACGAGCCAACTCATTCAAATTTCATTATGGAAAAATCAAGGTAAAGTACCTAGTGAATTTCTACCTTTTGTATAAGCTCCTTTGTGCTTCTTCCACTGTGCAAGTCTCCTCAGTGTTCATTTACCTTTTTGATCAACCTTTTTTTCGCTCAGTTCCTCAATTACTTGGAAATAATTCAGTTAAGAAGATGCGGAGTGAAGTGGTATTTTCCAGGTATTTAAGATAGGAGGAGATAAAGCGTATTAATGAATTAAGGGCGAATGATTTACCACTCTGGTCAAGATGAAAATATTTAGAGGTGGCAAGGGTAGGGTGGTCCTTGCTTTATTAGGTTTAAAAAGAAAAGGCTGGTGAGAGGAACAAGTGATGAATTTTTGTAGGCGTTGTAAGGTTTAGAACGATTTCTCGGGCTAGCAAAGGAGCACATAAATAGACTCATGTAATTTGTGAAATGTTTTTGGTATATACAGCGTGCAATGCTTAGAATGGAGTTTCCCAATTGAAGTTTCATGGCCCTAGGCCATGCCACTATTATTATTATTCCTATTAAGTCAAAGCTATTGGAATCATGCATGAGACAAAAAATTCTTTATGCTTTCAAAGTAGGACTGCTTCCCCTTTAGATTATGCAATTAGATTTAGATTTTATCTAATCTAAATCAAAATCTAAATCAAAATATTTTATCAAAATCAAAATCTAGTCAAAATCTAAATCTATTGAAATTTCTGTCCTGAGCTTGGGATATTGAAGAAAGTATTTATTTGAAACATTAGAGCACCCTCAACAAGTATATTAAGTATATACTTTATGATTCTTCAATATTCTTCCACGCCCTGCGTAAGTGATATTATATTTTCCTTCAAGATTGTTGATGTTTATCTTTCCAATGAACAGCCATTGTCCAAAATGACTGTCCAGAATAATATCTGTCTATTTGAAAGATATTGATGCTACTTGATGGTTCTTCAACACTAATTACTAACTAACAACTACTCTTGGAAATGTCCCCCAGCCAGATTTTGAAAAATTCTTTATTTGGGATTTATATAAAAAAGACAAAATTATCCCCACTCGCCGTGCCCATTCTGTCCTAAAATCACAAGAAAAGTAGTGGGAGAAAGTGGTATCATATGAGAAAGTACAAATAGACTCATGCATTTAGACTGTGCAGATGAAATAGGTGTCCTAGTTAAAAGGTGTCCAGTTTCACAATTTTTTACTAATATAAAGAAAAAAAGCCACACACAAAACACGTGAAAAAAAAACCTAATACACATATTTTTTTAGAGTAATCATTTTCGTCTTTTACTATTTTAAGACGATATCTGCGTTCTTCATTAGTTGCCCTAGTTCTGGTTTTCCAATTTTATTTCAGCTTTCAATAGTTTTTTTTCGATTTAATAACAATACCTGACAGTTAGTTTTGTAATACATAAAGTGGTGTTAGCCAAAGGCCGCTAAAATTTTGTAAGGTCCAATTAGATTTTACTGTGTCACACATCCTTATGCTTATTGATCTATTGGTTTTTTTTTTAGGTTCCTGGAGGCCTATTAACTTATTTTCCATAAAAAATGTTTTCAAGAATCTCTCTCCTGCCATTTTCTCCTTACATTTGCTGGTTCTTGAAAAAAACAAAATAACATGCTGTTATTTTAGATAATTTGAAAAAATGGAATTAGTGGCAGTTGCAGAAGAAATTCCTTATGATGGAAGTACATAGAGATAACAGACTGGGACTAAGAGGTACGAGTAATTACTTCCCGTGAACTTGGTCTGGTACCAGTGGCGTAACTCAAGGCCATTTCCAGGGGGAGGGGGTAGAGGTCCCCCCCCGAAATGTTTGTCCGACTCGTAAAAACGTAAAAAATGAATTTAAACAATTTTATATAGGTTTATTGAAGTTTTTTTGTACCCCTTCCCCTTGAAAATTTTTTACTAAATTTGGGTTTTGAACAAAACTTGATTTACGAATAAAAGGAATTGTTTGACCGAGACCGGTGCATAAACGGTATGGAAAGGTGCATACTGCTTGACCGAGACCTTAAAACAGTGGAGACACTAGCACTTTATATTACCTACTATGGTCTATAGCATGGGTCGGCAACCTTTTGTTGTAAAAGCGCCAAAATTTTACTTGGGGTGATTACTCGGGCCGCACTTAGGTCACATGTCATTGCACTGTAATGTAGTATTGTAGGTACACCATAATCATTAGAGTATATCTACAATATTTATATACAAATATCTTAGGTTTTAAATAAAATACTTAATGTACATTTTTACGATATTTATTGTAGTTAATACAATCAATGAGATTTTTTTGTTGTTGCATTTGACTTACAATTTCTCTTTACATTAGCTCGCATTTTTGCAGTAGAGACGCGTAGTATTGCGTCTAATTTTACATCCTATTACCGAGAACAGTGTTTGTTTTTCGGTAATTCAGAATTGAAAAAGTTTGCGCACAAATATACGTAGTACCAAACATTGTAGTTATTTGCTGAGTAACACTTTTTAGATCCTAATAGTTGTCAGAGGGCAAACTTCAATAGAAATTTACAAAGTTTGATTTTTCTTTTAAAGCTATTTTAAGTGTTGTATCACTTTGCAAATTTATCGCATTGATTTGTAAATCACTTGGTACATTATTGACATACATTGCGAAGGGGTTTCAAAAATATGCATTTTATGTGAGATCTTTTTGAAATCCGCAAACCGCTTTTCAAAATCAGATTGAAGTTGTATTTATGCACTTTTCATTTAGTATTTTGCCCAACAAAATTTAAATTATGTTCTTCTATTGCTTTCTTGCAATTTGGAAAATGATCGAGCTTTCTTTCATCTATATGCTTGATAAATAATGTTAGTTTCATTTCATTTGCATTAACATCTGAATACATCGAGCATTTAAATTTAATTTTTGCTTGTAAGCGTGTATCGAGTAGATTCGATTCTGTAATCAAATCAGTTAAAAAAACCCTAGATCTACAACCCACTGGTTGTTGTAGGGATCGGGTATTACCTTCTCTTTCATCTCCATGAAGTTACATATTTGTTTCTTTAAATATAAAAATTGTCGAAGTACTGGCCATCGGTTTCGCCATCTTATTTCACAGTAATACATCACGTCATCATATTCATCTTCCTCATCTTCAGAAAACTTTCTAAACTGGCGGTGAATAAGCCAATTTTTTCTTATAAAATTAATAGCAGATATAACGATATCCATTATTTTTCTCCCCGATAGAACCTTGCAACACAATGCTTATTCATAGACATGATAGTGAAACGTATATGGAACTTTAGATCCAGACTCTAGAAGTTTGCTGTTGACTCTTCCAACGACACCTTTATTATGACCACTCATGTTTTTTCCGCTGTCCGTAATGATGCTGATTAATTTATCGCAGCTCAAGCCGCATAAGACTCAAGCTTGTTTCGAGTGGTGAAATAAATCCTCCCCCTTTTTAGTTCCATTTATAAAGCGCATTTTTAATAACTCCTCATATATATGAAAGTTTTCATCAATACCTCGTACAAATATTATGAATTGTGCCGTATCCCACACGTCTGTACTTTTATTCATCACAAGAGAGAAGTAAGTCAAGTTGTTCACTCAAGTTAGCATCCAAGTCTTCGGTGCAGAGGGTGCAAGTTCTAGCAGAGAGATTAAAGTTTTCAAATATTTTTCTTTTCCGGGCATACTTCCTCCGCAGAAAGCTAAGACAAGTCAATAGACTCATTGACAAGTTCACTGTCGGTAAATGGGCGATAATCAATAAGTGCACGTACAGCTGATTTGCTTTTGTTTGTCACAACTTTAAAGATTTTCTGCTGATTTTTGAGTGACGATTTCAAGTTGATGATTTTGTTTTTTCAATATTCACATCCAAGACCATCAAATTTAGTTTTGTGCTCAGTATCGTAATGTTGCTTCAATTTATATTCCTTTACTACGGAAATACTCTTTTGAGATAATTCAACACAAAAGTTTTTCTTTCTTCAATAAAAAAATATAAATTTGTCCATGCTTTATTAAAAATCCGTCTTTCATCAACGATCTTTCTGTTTTTAGAAGCCGTCCTGGGTGTGCAAAAATAAGAAATAAATTATAGGCCTATGTGTATCTATTCGTTTTTCTGGAGCCTACCAGCCAGTTTATCCCTATCTCTTTGGCATAGCTCTAGTTCTGAGTGATTGTCTTGTTGTTTGCTGTAGCAAAGTAGTTGATGCTGTCAATGTTACATGCACTGGCAATTGTAGGTACAAGTTCTTAGGGTTTCAGTCGCAATCAGTCACAGTCAGAAGTATATGCAGTTGCAAGTAGTCACATATTCAAACAGTTAAAAGCAGTCACAACTTGAAAATTCACACTAGCAGTAGTACTAATTGCATAAGTAGTAGTTGCAGTAGTAGTTTATTTAGTAGTAGAAAAAAATTACCCTCGATTTTGTAGATGGGTGTCAACTGGTACATACTGGGATATATTTTCTATTGCGTACCATTTTTTCCTGTCCCACTATATACCAGATCTACAAAATCCAGCGTTAATTTTCTTTTGAATATTTTGCCACAAGATGGCAACATAACATGGCAAGGTAATTTGGCTTTTTTTTCGTACCACAAGCATTAAATTCTACTGAATTAAAAAAGAATAAACAAAGAAAATCTGAAGGCAAAATGTTTTTTTGCGGGTGTTTCCAAAAACTTTGAGGTAGGTTTACTACAAAAAAAAAATAAATTGTAATATACCTAATTAATTGCTCTGGGGGGTTGAAAATCAAACTAACTATGCTAGATGGTGTTTACGGATTTATTTCGAGAATGCAAGATGGTGCCCCCTTCCACTTCGTTGTGTATTGATATGGTATGTAATGTGGTCCGTCGGGTGCGGTTCGGCGACGATTTTGCCGGCCACACCAAGACGCCTTAAGGGCCGCATGCGGCCCGTGGGTTGCCGACCCATGGTCTATAATTACGACTGACCAATTTGTCTTATTTAAAAATATTACCTTCTTAACTTGTTTTGTGCCATCTGTTTTTTGCCTCAAGTTTGTTATCATGTCCCAAAATGAAACAAAAATATTAAAATGTATAATTTTTTTGGATATTATAAATAAACAGGGGGGAAAGTAAAGTTTACAACCTATATGCCAGAATTATTGTATATTTAGACAAAGGAGATTACATAAAAAGAGGCCACAGCTTGCTTATTTAAGTTTTAAATATTACATTATATTTTATAAATTTTTAAATATATATTAAAGGCTATCGTACTTTTTGAGTTATAGCTTCTTTTACAATTTAAGTTTTATTTAGATAGGATCAATAAGTGCCCTTTGAAGTTTGAATAACACAAGTTTGTCATTCTAGTCATCACTAAACAACCCAAAAACACTGACCGATAGATATTTTCAAAAATATAAAAAAATAAATATAAAGAATTTTTTAATATAAGAAATACAATATAAAGAAATATATATATTTTTTTATATGAAGACCATATCAAAAATAAAGACCAAAAAATATTATTTAAGACTTGAAAAGACGAAAAAAATGAAGACAATAAGACGAAGACAAGAAAAAAATGAAAAAAAAAAAAAATCGAATAGTGAATAGACGAATAGACTTGAATACTGATCTTCTTAACGTCTTGACTTGAACATTAAAAGAACAATAACAGAACATAGAACACAGAACAATTCAGATAGGAAGAATTAAAAAACCTAACAAAGAAAAAACCAACAACAGATAAAATGAATTTAACCTGGAGTCAAACTATAAGTTAGAACCTAATAAATTTAAAATAGATAGAACTTCTTATACCAAGTAGTTTATTTTATACCTTATATATATTTTTATATTTTATACCTTATATGTTATTACCTTATACCTTATACCAAGCAATAGTTTAATCAAAAAAGAATAAGAAACTGAAGAAAAGAAAATCGAGAATGGGTTTTTTATAAGGCTTATGAAAATTTTAGAAGAAACAGGACGAATATTTCGGGAGGAAAACCGCTCCCCTTCTCCCCCCCCCCCCGTAGAAAATCCCCCGTGAAAAATGTCCGAATCTTTCTCAATAGCATCTACTATGTGTAAAAAAGTGACAAATTGCAAAACTTAAATCCCTAGGACCAGTGCAGGTCACGTCATCCCCAGAAGCGTATTCAAAAATGCTGAACACCAAATGGCTAGTTCAAAATTTCCGTCAGATGTCTTTGGGAATAAGGGGCGTGGGAAGGAGGTTAGTTTTTCCCTCCAATCAGTCTTTTTACTTAAAAGGGGACTAAAACTTTTAGTTTTGTTTGAATGAGCCCTCTCCCGATCTTCTAGGATTCTAGGCAATTCTAGGGTTTTGATGCAATTTCAGATTTTCCAAAAACTTTTCCAAAACCAATTTCAGATTCTTCCTTTCTTCGCGATTTTGTTTTATCATGATTAGCCAGTGTGGTCTCAGAAATTATTTACTAAATCAACCAAAATATCACTTTCTTGTCTGCAAAATGAACACGCAGAAATTTATGCACAAAATTCATCTTTTAACTTTTAAATTGCTTTTTTTTAAATACATTTTTTGTGTGTTTTTGTAGGTAGAAAATTTCTTAAGATACTACCCTAATATTAACAGTACTAATGGTGAAAAATATATTGCTTTCTGAATTCAATTTTTTCTAATTAATACACAAAAATTCTTTTGTGGGAACAACTTATGTTTTTGTGATGAATGTCATTTTTGTAATGAGATCCAAAAAGCGTTAAAAAAAAAGTTCTTCCCTGGATTTGCCATAAATTTGCTGCTTACACTGAATAACCAAGTAAGCAAATATATCAAAGAAAAGAAGACGCCTGTAAGGGTATTTCAGTTGTTTAGGTGCATGCATGGGCGCCCATAAGGGGGCGGGGGAGAATGGCAGAATGACAGTGTCATATATTTGTATTAATAAAAAAAAAACTTTCCACAGAA
>CM051275.1:47820183-47895183 GCA_027921565.1 Artemia sinica
CCGATTGGGTCTAGGTCAGCCTTGATACAGGCGAGCCACGTTTTCTTTTGTCCCCCATGTCACTTTTTCCATCCCAAAAGAGGTGTACATCTGGTGTGGGTGTGGGCGGCGAAGTGTATGGCCGAATTATCGGAGTCTTTTTTGTTTAATTACAGTGGCCAAGTCAGAACGCTGATAGCAGATTTTGTGGAGTTCGACATTGCTGACACGATCACGGAGTTTAGTGCCAATGATTCTCCTTAAACATGAGTAGTAACCTATCTAGTACTTTGAAATATACATTGAATTACACGTGGATATGTGTGCAGTTTAACCGGTACATTGGCTTACCAGGGTCACTCACCTATTACTATGAACGGTACATTGGCTTAGCAGACGGGTTTTTATGAGGTAACACCCATTTTTTTGGGGTCAAACGATGAGAGAGCGGTGGTTAGTCTATATGGAGTAACTTGATTAGTAGTTGGATTCAAATATAAGGAGTAATTTTCATTGTAGTTTATATTAGTAAGAAAATAGAATTCAGAGAGAGAATAGTTTATTTGAGAGGATATTAGTGGAGAAAAAAAGGGGGGGGGGGGGGGGGGGGGGGGCGGGGGGAGGGGAGGGGGGGGGGGGGGGGGGGGGGGGGGGGGGGGGGGGGGGGGGGGGGGGGGGGAGGGGGGGAAAAGGGAAATGAGTGGTGCATTTACATTATTGGAGATTAATGATGGAACCGACAGCAGCAGCAGCAACGATATACGAGTAGCCAATGTAGCTGTGGAAATAACCGCTGGCTGTAGACTATGTCTTGAATGGGATAGTATGTATGCTAGATACGCGATATCATTAAGCAAGTTTAAGCAGGAGGAGCAACTATGTTTTGCTGGAAAAGTGAATATTCTCCATATAAATAAATTTCGGTCAGCATTAGATGTCCTATCGAAATATATTGATGAGAACAAAATGCATCAGTGAATATTATTATTGTAATTATGTTCAATAAAAATGTTTCTAAATCAATGGTAATTGTTCTTTCTATAGTAGACTAGCGTATATTTTCTAGAGTACAAAAAGAAATTCTGGTTAGTCTGAAGTTGGTTGTGAGAGAGTTAGGACTCTAAAAAAAAAAAAATGGATAGATTCGAGAAAGAGCAAATCATGAGGAATCTAGTTCTTATGGAAAAACGTTTGATTCTAGATGATGATTTTCTAGAGTTGTCTATTCAAAGGAAGATATTTTCTCGGGGAATGCTTGTTGATATAATGAAAACTGATTCTCCATCATTAGACTATTGTATGAAGCTTCTACGTCGTGGTCCAAATGCATTTACACAATTTATTGATATATTGATCAAGACACGGCAAAATGATATTGTGGATATGCTTTTAAACATTAGTTTTGAAATTTAGGACTTTTTTTTTTTCGTGAGAAAGATGGTGCTCAAGGATGATTTACTCCTGTCTCTCTCTCTCTCTATCTCAGACAATTTTTGTTGTTGCTAGCTCAGTTTCATTGTGGTAGTGAGAGTGTCAACACATGACAAAATGTTCCATACATGTCCGTTATGTATGTACTCACTGGGCAGCTGGTCATCATCATATGAGAATTGCACAATGATTGAGGAGTATGATTAAAAGTGTAGATTATGCAACCGTGTAAATTGCATAGAGGATATGCTGTACAAATTAAAGGTTGTAATTCCTGTCTTGAAGAGGTGTGTGACTCTCATCCTAGAGGCCACCTATGCTCCAATTGGTCATTATGATAAATGTAATCAGTGGGAGAATACATATCCCGGTATGATTGGAAAGAATCCTAACCGTGATTTTAGTTTATTGCTACGAGATTGGTATCGTCGTGGTTTTAGATTGTTCTGGGAGGAGGAACCGGGTCAACGATTCAACTGTTGGAACAACAAAAGAATATGGTTTCTACGTCATCGTTGTGAAGACACTGGGTGTGATGATTATAAGCCCACTGATTTTTATTTGGCTGTGACGGAATGTGATTCGAAACTTGAGGAAACTGTTTGTGAAATTGCTTCAAATAAGCAAATTGAAACACGTGAATTCTATAGAATGAATGGGAATAGTATCATTGACTATACAAAGAGATATGACAAGAGTGAAGTCACACTCTACTGTAGAAAATGTGACCCTGACATTGCAGTACATCAGGATCAGTACACTGTGAATTCAGATAATCTACCTGCACTAGTTGTTGTAGACAAATACCTAGTAGTGGATGAAATCTAAAGAGTAGAAAAGTCGTTTTATCATGTATTTTTTTATTAATAAACAATTTCACATACATCTTTAGAAACATTTTATTCTTAGGGCACTAAAATCAATATTAAATACACTTGTAAGTATATTCTCGACTAGAAAGTCGTTCAATTGAGGTAAGTCAACGTAGATGTTGAGAAACTGCTTGTAGGTGTAGCCACGACATCTGAACATGAAAGAGTAGTGCATGAAAGCCACATGTCTTAGTCGTTAAATCCTGTACTCTTCGTTGATTTTGAATAATGGTTCTCCCCCTGCTTTCAATAAAGTTGCTGATGTATGGAGCGTAGAATTTATACGATAGGCCAAGAGGATCAAAAAATTCAATATTCTTCGCTGTTTGAAATATGCATAGCCAATGACCGGTCTTCAAAGTCGATGGACTGCTATTAACAATGATTAGGGTATTGTTAACACTTGGAATTTTTTCAATGAAGTCCGAAGGTATGCAATAGGACTTGTACTGGGACATGTATGGATAAATATACGTTGATTATTTGGTTTGTGTTCATGGTGCTAGGTCTAGTAGAACACTGCCGTCGGGTGTGATTTCCCAATAGGTTTCAAATTGACTCAGTGATATTAGCGTGATACTCTCAGTCAGAGCATTGGCAAATGTACACTCTAAACGTACATTCCCTGTTCGTACTATTCTCATATCCCGTGTGCCAGACAAGTCCAAAAAAATAACCCCATGATTTTTTGAAAACATTGAATCGGTTATTCCATTTTCAAATAGTTGAGAGTCATGATCTAGGGATTGCATGGTCAACTCGTACAGAGTTCTATAGGATTTTTTGTCAAATGATAGAGTGTACAGTGGAATACCATTCACTTTGCACATGAGGCTAGATAGACCGAAAAAATTAAAATCATGGGGGATCCAGTCCAGGATCCAACGGCACTACCACTCTTCACAAAGGCTAAAGCCAATTTTGATGGGATTTCTCCATTGATAAATGATGAATCGCTATAGCTACGAGAGCCGGTGGCAATGTGACGTTGATTGGTGATCGTATGGGGAACAAGAAGTTTAATGTTGTTACCATTGGCTCATAGCTTTTCCACTGCCAATGCAACAGAGCTCATAACTTGTTGTTTTCGGACGTGGAGAATTGCCGATGTGATAATGACATTTGCATCGGGTGCTGCAGGAAGTGTTTTTTCTCAAAATGAAATTCGATGGGGCCATCTGTAGCTTTATGTCAATCTTGACATTGGGGGGTAGCCATTGGGATATATTGAATATCTCATGATTTAATTTTCCAACTAGATGATACTCCTGGGTCACTGCAGTAGTCAACTCACCGTCAGTATCAACACCTGATCGATATTCATATCCCAATGATTGTCCTCTCAACTCTTTGTATGCCTTTGGCGTCATCATCATAAATTGTATGTAACTTGCATAGTTTGATTAATTATTGCTAGTGCTCACCAATGTTCCATTAATAAATACATTAATTTGTTTGAATAGGTTGTGTAGAATACAGTTTTCATAGGAGAGACCATCGCCGGCATTTGGAGTTGTATTATCTGACTTTTTCTTCACCACAACATTTAAATCAATAAATGTTGACGACAAATCAATGAAATAGTCTTCATTGGAAAATATTTGAAAGTGTATATTTTCCGAGAGGGGTTGTTGGGGGTGAAATTGTTCATAGTAGCCATGCTTGACACTGACATCAACATTTTCAGCATTGAATAGATTCCAATGAGGACTAATTGATGGATATGATTCCTTGTGGGGGAGATAAGTCATCTTAAGAGAAGAAATCCTTCTTTGATCTAACAATCTTTTTCTTTTTCTTCTTCTTCTGCTTATTGTCTTCCTTGTTTTATTCCTCAAAGTCCTTGTCTATGTCCTTTGCTTCCTGCCTGGGTGGAGACTGATGAGTGAATGAAGCGAACGCATCCTTTTCAACCCCTCCCCATTTTGTCGAGATTTTAGTTGCTCACCAACGGCTCTTGCTGAAGATCTAATATTTTTCCTTAACACTCTCCTTGAAATTCTTGCCCGACCCCCAGTCCTGTAGTGTGGAGGCAGCAAAATTTGATGCAGCAGGTACAAGATATTTTCTGGCAAGGGGTAGTGCAGAACGAAATAGCCTAGCAAACCAGCTACCAAGACCATAGCCAGACATTGTAGTACGCCCGTTGTAGTAGTCCAATCCATTGCCTATTTGACGTGGACTCAAAGCACCAACATAGCAATCGATATCGGGACAGACAAATGGAATTCTCCTATTGTTCATTTTAGGTGATTGTGCTGTCGTTGACAATGGGTCGAAAATGACATGTAATCACTGCTAAGCCTTTTGTTATTGCTAGAGGATCACCCAATTCACTTCTTAGTGTTAACTGACAGAGTTCCAAATATGAAGTGTTTACAGGAACATACTGAAGATTCTTTATATATAGTGATGAACAAGTTCATGAGTTGTTTTTTCGTTCAAGAACACGTAGGAGGGGGACATTTGAATTACCGACTCTCGATGTTTCCACAAAGGATGCATAGAGAAATATGCAAGAGTCCGAGGCAAAACCAGGTGGATAATCAGCAAACATAACTTGATCCATCCCGTAAACGGTGCCAGTATTTTTCCAATTGATCATATTCTGTTTAAAGCCAAGAACATCTCTCAGATTATCATTGAGAATAATTGTTTCAGTGTCAACAGGTGAGCTAATGTAAATCCTATCATGTTCCAATGAATAATTAAAATGGAATGTGCCATTCCTGCGATATGAGATTTTTCTATTGATTGTACGACACAAATCCCCCATATTATCATATTCAATATATTTCAATTTGACATGTGGATAGTCACTAGATTTAAGTACTTCAACCCATTCATAGTCGACATAGCCAACCCATTCATAGTCCAATCGAATGGTATAACTTTTATATCATACACACGATCCTTTCTCAGGATGTCATAGGTATTTTTTGAGAATACAGTCGACAAGAGCCACTTCATATGCACCGTCAAATTTGATGGCGGGGGAGAGTTTTGTCCAAAAATCACTTGTCGTATTCAAGTCATTGTAGAGAGGATCGGAAACGTTGGACATGAATATTACATAGAAATCATGGGTCATTGTCAATATCTTCAACACCGATCCAAGAATCAAAATCAGAGTTGTATCCTAGCCACCGAACAAGTAACTGTTTTCTTACCCCTGCGAGTACGTGTCTTTAATATCTTTTGAATTGATAGATTTCACTAGCATTTTTAACTTTTTGTAATTCATAGTCATAAAAGCCGCCGAGAATCTCTTCATCTTTGGTATCACGCAGGCGATAAGTTATGGGTTTAGTGTCTAGGATTTTTTGCCACTTTTAAAAAGTTCCGTGGACCACAAGTAATTCCCCTTTTCAAAAACATTAGTTTGTTCTATTAATTCGAACAGTATCACCAACATTGAATTTATTTTTTCTTCTTCTTCTTGACAACCGATTCATTGGAATACTGTTTTAAGAAAGGTGTCAATTGTATCATGATCAGAATGATGAACTTCCGTTGGCGTAGAGTTGGACAATGATCGATGAGGTCGTTGATTATAAATCAACATGATTTTATCAAGATCATGAATAAAAGCCGGTGTATTTTTCAATGTACAATATCTGAAATTAAAAGTCGAATAGTTCTTATCAATCGTTTGGCCATTGCAGCCTTTATAGGACTGCGACTATGATAGAGCAGTGTACTATATTTCTCTAGTACTTTTGCAACATGGGTATTAACAAATTCACTACCGCGATCCGTTTGAATTTTTTTATATGAATCCTGTTCGAGAATACTTTCAATGGCCTGAGCAACTTCAACACCTCTCTTTGATCGCAATGGAATTGCATATGCATAACGACTATAAACACTGATTGCAAGTAGAATGTAATTGTACGGTGTATTGTGACGTCTTTGAAGCTCATCTAGAGTCAGAAGATCTACTTGCATTATATGCAATGGGTAAAAGGCTTTAGTTTTTCGATATTGATTGGCACGAAGTCTATGATTTCTATGCAGAGTGTAACTTGATTCATTTTGTAGATAGTCTTGTACACTTTTAGTGTGAACACCAGTGACTTTGGAAAGAGTGGTGGGGGAACTTAAACTCCCCACCTCACCAATATTTTCATAAACACCTTTCAGAACTTCAACCATTTTGAACGTAAAACGTTATGTAACGTCCGCTACCCTTTTGTATACTGGCTGTTGGTGGTGGTGGTGGTGACGTTGACTTGATACGTCTTCGCTTTTGTCTAGCTATCAGCGGTGTGCTTGTATTTTCCAAAATTGATTTAAAATCTTCTTCTTCTTCAAGTTCATATTTAATGGTGTCAATGTTGTTGATGATGCATGTTCATTTAATTTTTTTAGAATTTGTCTATTGCCAATAAGACTTTTGGGGAAGTTTAATGTATTTAGAAAGTTGTATAGATGACTGTCAAATGATAATAGTCCTTTACGATTTGTAACCATATCAAAGATTAAATCAAGTAGATTATAGCTCTTGCCCCGAATTATAATCCCTTCCCCATTGCTCTCAACTTGAATATGATCTTGACCACTTTCCAAGAGATAGGTTAGGAGTCGTTTACTTTGTTCACGATATGAGTGGGACATTAGATTTCCAATTTTCAATACAATTTAATCGAATTCCTCCTTCTTTAATTGTGTTCCAGCAGCAGACTCTTGAGGAGATGATTCTTTTTTGGGATCAATACCAGCAGCAGTGGGCTTCAACCGATAGGACTTGTGTTTGTCCACTCGGCGAAGTGCATCTTGAAGTAAAAGCAGTTTTTTTATCATCCTCAATATTCTCATTGTCAAGGAATTTACTCAGATTGTTCTCAAATTGTTCGACGGGTGAGAGAGCGAGTTCTATTGGAGTCAATTTATAGGGTTTTGCCATTCTCTTTCTAGAGAAAACTGTTTACAAGTCCTGCAATTATTGGCAGTAAAAGTGTGAAAAAGCTACCGCCCGCCTGAAGAAGTCGTTTCCTTTTAAAAATTCTTTCCTTTCTTTTTAGAGGCCAATGTACGTACAATGGAACGATGTTGCTTTGCCTGTTGCTTAACTACTTCTGGCACTTGAACATTACCCTCGGTCAAATTTAAACAAAGTTCGGATATTAGACTAATGAAATCATTGTCAATACCGTGTTTGAGTATTGCTTTCCTAAGCGGAGGTTTTGAAGTACTTAGAACTGAAAACAAATGTCTATTTTCATGTAGTTTCTTCGGTGTCATGATAGCAACTAATAGGTCTTTTTAGTGTTCACGGGGAGATATACTGTAATTTCTTTGTCAAAAATATCTGTGACTACACGCAGATCCTCGGGTGTATTTTGATTAAGATCCAATAGGATGTAGCCGTAGGTTTATTAGTTGCCTGATTGTATGCTGAGAGCAGAAATTTGGGGGCTCCTGGATAGATTTGTTTATTGAGAGTTATTAGCGAGCTAGAATCACGAACAACTCGGTCACGTTGCTGGATAAAATATTAGCAGAGCAGAAAAGTTTTTTCTGTCTCAATAATTTCCCTTCAAGATGAAGTTAGGCAAATATCAGCGGAAAATGCGAATCTACGAGAGGAATCTAAAAAGCTTCGAAATGATCTAGAGCAAGAAAAATTGCGGAATAACGATTTGGAGAGTAAGCTTTCTGGACATTGAAGTGAGAGAAAGAAAGTTGAATTTAATTGTTCATGGTCTGCCTACTGAAAAGCATAATCAATCAGTGACTAGCAACGTAAAGTCTCTTCTTTCTGACAAATTGCAAGTTACCGAGGACATTTCTCTTACCAAGTGTTATCGCCTTGCTAGAAATAGCAGTTCAAACATCACTAGTAGGAAAACTAGTGTTCGACCGGCCCCTGTGTTTATATCGCTAGAAACAGATCATAGCATTCAGGCGATTCTCAGTGAGGTGAATAAGTTGAAGGGTAGTGGAATTCGCATTTGCACTGATCTCCCACCAAAGCTAAATTTCCTACGGAATGATCTATTATCCAAGGGAAAGGACATGCGTGATTCGGGTTCGGTTCATCTTACGCGTATTAAACAAAAAGGGAGTAAATTATGGCTCGAGTGTAAAAAGTCTCCGTCTTCACAGTGGGCTAAGATTGACTAGTTACGGTGATTAATAATGACATTCGTTTGGTGAGATTATTTTTATTACTTTATGTAATGTTTCTCTGTTCATAGGATCTATTATTTTTATTTCTTGTGAGGTTTTTTGCCCCTCTGTAGACTTATTATAAGTTTATTTTCTGTCGTTTTTGTGTGTTTCTATTATTTTTTATTTCTTGTGAGGTTTTTTGTCCCTCTGTAGCTTATTATAAGTTTATTTCTGTCTTTTTTGTGTGTTTCTATTTATATGAAGTAATTGAGTACAATAATTTTTTCTGTATCCGCATTTCATGTTACAGTGAATAAGTTCAGTTTCTTTCTCTTGTTTCTATTTATTTTCAAGCGGTTTCTTTTTCTTTCATCATTATTTTCGAGTTTTCGCTGGTTTAGTCGTTTTTTGCTACGTTAAGACTCAGACGGTGTGCATTTTGCGTAGGTTTCTGCTAGTCCTGATCATAATTCTGATTATTTACATTGGATGATAATTGCATTTGGGATAGACTGAGAGACCTAGAGTCTAACCCTTTTGATTTTTCCATTTTCCAGAGCCATGATAAATTTTTTGGAAATGAGATAAATGATGGTGGGCTAATTAATTTTCCAAAATGTAGATATAAATTACCTTCCGAGGTTTCTGATCTTCCCAGTACCGGGGTTGTGAGAACAGGATTTTTAAATTGTAGAGGTTTTTTTAGTTCACAGGATGATCTTGTCGATGTAGTTCATAAGCTATCTTGTCATGTCGTTTGGATTCTGTGAGACTTTTCTCATAGACATGGCTCCTCATATTGCTTTTCCTGGATATCAATTTACTTTCAAAAAACCGACTGACAAGGCGCCAAGGTGGTTTGGCAGTATTAGTTAAAGATGGTATCTCTTTTCGACGCCTTGTAAATCTAGAAGGTTCTCATGAGGAAATGCTTTTTGAAGTAATGGTAACTGAAATTAGTCTTGGAAAAAAAGATATAGTTTTTTGCGTAGTATACCGACCTCCTTCTTCTCCAGTCAAGTCTTTTCCTCTCTAAACTCCATGATTTTTTGCATCAACCTCATTTTCAAAATAAAGATGTTATCCTCTCCGGAGATTTCAACATTGACCTTCTAGAAGCTTCAAATGAAGCTTCGGTTGATTTATTGTCTTCTTGCTTTTCTACATATCTGCTTCCTACTTGCCTGATACCTACAAGAATTTCACCTAGTTCTGCTTCTCTCATTGATAATATTTTTACATCTTTACCAATTAAGCAAATTTTGCTGTTTTAACTGATATATCGGAATCATTTCCTGCTGGTTTCAGATTTAGCTTTTACTTATAAAATACCGCAGGTAAGTAGGGAACGTCAAGTACGGTTAATAAATAAAATAACATTAAAGCACCTGAATGAAAGCCTTGGTCTATTGGATTGGCAGGATGTAATATCCACGGAGGATACAGATGTGGCAACTGATACTTTCCTAAGAAATTTCAATTGCTGCCTTGATTCTAGTTGCCCATTTGTTACGAAGAGAAAATGTGCAGAGAAAAATTTCCTATAAGGCCGTGGATAACGTCTGGAATTTTTTGATATCAGTTAATAAAAAAAATCAGTTATTTAAAAAGCAGTTAAAGAATCCAACTGATTATAATATTAAAAATTTTAAAATCTTCAAAAATAATTTAACCGCACTGATACGATTGTCGAAACATAGGTATTATAAAGAGTCTTTCGAAGAAGCTCAAAATTCTCCTCGCAAAACGTGGTCTTTAATTAATTCTATTATTAAAAAACAAAGGAATTCTAAGTTGCCTGAGGTTATTAGTTTAGAAGATGGATCGACGACTAACAAATTGGAGAAAGTGGCTGATGTTTTGAATACTTATTTCGCTAGTATAGGAGAGAAAATTGTTTCATCAGTAATGAACCAGTTTGATTCACGCAGTAATAAACATTTTTCTTCATACCTTCCATCTCCTCAAAGTAATTCAATTTTTCTTGCGCCTATTTCTCGGTCTGAAATAACAAAAATAGTGTGTGATCTAAATCCAGGTAATTCAGCAGGAATTGACGGGTCTAGTTTCTATAATTGTTAATGAAATATTGTCTGCAGTAATTTTGCCATTACAGCATATAATTAATCTTTCATTTAAAAATGGAGTTTTCCCGTCTGCTTTTAAAGAAGCGAAGATAATTCCGCTTCACAAAGGTGACTCTCCTGAAAACCCATCAAATTACCGCCCTATTTCTATTTTGTCAGCATTTTCTAAATATTTGAGAAGGCAATTTATAAGAGGATTTATAATTTTCTTAAATCGTTTAATTTTTTCACAAATTCCCAGTTTGGTTTTAGGTCTGGACACAATACTGAGCACGCTATCCTTGCTCTCATCCAATATATTCATGAATGCTTAGATAGAGGTGAAATTCCAGCAACAATTTACTTGGATTTTAAAAAAGCATTCGATACAATATCCCATTGTATTCTTTTTCGTAAATTGGATAATTGTGGTGTACGGGGACCGGCGTTGGATCTAGTTAAATCTTATCTTGATAAGAGAAAGCAACGAATAGATGGAGGTTATTTTCTCTCTTCGCCTGTTCCTCAGTCCTCCATGGTTGGGTGCCTCAGGGCTCTGTCCTAGGTCCTCTGCTTTTTCTAGTTTATATAAATGATTTTCACCGCGCTTTGGCAATCCCATGTCTCAGCACACATTTTGCTGATGATACGGCAGTTTCAATTTCTGAGAGGAATGACGAGGAGTTGGAGGCAAAACTTGATACTGCATTTTCTAATGTTCTTGAATGGTGTTCCGCAAATTTTATTGCTTTGAATTTATCAAAAACTAATTTCATAATTTACGGCAGGAAGTCAATATATGCCCTCGTATTACCCGAGTTACTTCTTCAAAGTATCTATTATCAATATCTCGGGCGAATGTGATAAAGTACCTTGGACTTATGATGGATGAAAGATTATCTTTTAAAACACACATTCAAAATATACGCTTAAAGATTTCAAGGTATGTTGGTTTAATGCGGAGGTTGAAGCATTATTTGCCCTACTCTGCTTTACGAAGCATTTATTTTGCTCTGATTCAGTCTAATATTAATTATTGTTCTCTAGTATATTTATCTACATTTAAAAGCCATATTAAACCAATACAGATTTTACAAAATAAAGCTGTAAGAATCCTCAAACTTTTTATTTCATCGCCTATTTCACTTCCAAATAAGTCTTCTACAGCATCTTTATATACTTATTTAGATATACTTCCAGTTTCTCAACAATTTACTTTTGGAGCAATTATTTTCAAATTTAATTATGACATTAAGAAATTACCGCCATATTACCTCAATCAAAGTTTGTTCTCCCGATCACAAGATTTACATCGTTATAACACGCGACAAAACAAGAGTATCTACATTGACAAGTATAGTACTGAGAGATCTAAATTCGCCCCGTTTGTGTCAATAGCCCGGTGCTGGGATGCTCACAAGGATTTTATTGATAAATTTTCTTCCATACATTTAATAAAAAGGAATCTTAAATTTCATTTAGTTCAGGATTATTTTTAATTAAGTGTCTTTTTAATATGATTAAGTTTATTTGTTTGGATTTTTGTTCTATGTGAATGTGGGCCTCTCGGCTATCTTTTAGTATGAATTTATATTTAATAATATTGGTCTCTCTTTTTTTTTTTTTATTTATATTTATATTTGGATCCTGGGCTAGCTGCTACTTTCATATTATTTTTGTATTATTGTATCTTTGCCGTCGTAATTATCTTTGTATTGTAGCGTAAAATTTTTTTATTGTATCTTTGTCTAGGCCTAGTTTTTTCGAGCTTGTCTCCCCATGGGCCTATGTCAATTATATACATGTATATGTTAATAATAAAATGATTGAACTTGAACTTGAACTAGAATCACGAACAACTCTGTAGATGATATAGTAGGTGCAGTTCAATACAAGTGTTCGCATACATTTGCTCTGATGAAAGAGATTGTGTAGAACCAGAGTAACGGAAATCTGTTCATGATGAGAGCGAACAGTGAACAGTTTTAGCATTTCCTGGGACCATTGTTCAATAGATTCAGCCAGATCGTCAATGATCAACCAAGAGTTTTGTTCAATAATTCTGAAAACATCAAGTCCCTGTATGAATTGTATCTGCACCAGTCCCATCGTGGCAATTGCTTTTATTTTATCATATGACTCCTGCATAATACTGTAACAATAGTAGATTTTTTTCGGCTTTACCACAAACATTTTATCACAATTTTTAATTATTTTAGTTAAGAGTGTTGTTTTGCCCGACATTGACGGTCCACACAGAAACGATCTGAATGGTGTTTTAAATTGATACATGTTCCCTTCAACAGTTCACCTAGACAACTAACTGTAGACTATGGCTGTCTAATGACTAAATAATTCCCTATTACTACTCCGTTCAAGAAAAATAATAATAATAATAACAAGAAGACGAATAAAGAATAATATTTTCTTTTATTAGACATAAAAAGGTAACAATACTTTTAAAAAATACTACATTGAAAAACGCACATTAAACATGAAAAAAAATACACTTTTTTAATTTATTTATAATAAAAAATACAACATTTACATAACCACTAGAGAAAACACTTAAATAAATACAATTTTTTTTTATTTATAAAAAAATACAACATTTATTGGAATAAAGCACTGAAAATATCACTATTATTTACAGCGTTTTAAATTTTGGGGTCCCCCCTCCCCCCGGGGGCGGCCGCTGCGGCGGCCGGGGGCGGGCCGGGAAGCGCCAGGGGCCCGCTGCGGCGGGCCCGGGCCGGGGCTGGCATTAAATAGTGGAAATTGATCTGCCTTGCACACACACACATTGAAAATTGTTTGTGATATAGAATTAAAAAGAATTTAAAAACACTCCATTACCCAAAAAACCCTCCCACCCAATTTATACTTTTTTTTTTAATGAATTTAAGTTAGTTTTCTAGACCGAGTTGTTTTCTGTACTCTATACATTCAACTCGGTCTGAAATTAAATAATGACCGTGTGGTATTACCTTCACACCATCCTCAAGTACATACACTTTGTTCGATATGGCAGACATGGCGTTTTTCTCAACTCTAACTGTGTAGTTTTTAAATTGTAAAGAGTGAATCGCCATGACTTTCGCCCTTGGCACTAAACTACGTTCCACACAGTTTCTATACACACTCATGTCGAAATTATTTTTTACAAAGTGTGTAGGTACCCCCCTTGCAAACGTGTTTGATATCCTTGCCGTGTGTTTCCACACAGTATACCTTCGGACCAGGAAACACACCACTGGATATCAGATCGCTACCCGTTTTAGATTTTAACATTAACAATAGATTTGGGGCCTGGCGTTTCACTAGCTCTGGGTAGAGGGATTCGTCCCAATTAGTGTAGTCCATTCGTGAGCTAATGTACTCGCCATTTTCCAAATCATTCAATAGATTTTCAGTTTTTGAATTTGAACAGGAGTGAATCAGTGTCCCCGTAATACACTTGAACTTGTCCCTCAATCGGCCACTGTACCTTGCATACATTATAATAAAATGACAACATGAGTTTCTTGGATATTTCAGTTATTGCACTTCCGCCTGCAATATTTTTATTTAATACAATGTTTCTTTGCTTGCGATGTAGGAGCACCATATCAGAGTCTATGATTGTGAACGATGTGAAGTTTGGATCCGCAATGATTCGAGCACAATCTTTGGGGTTGGTTACAATGTCACATCGACTTCTGTGTCGTACGCTCTCGCACATTTTACCGAAAGCTGAGTTCAAAATGAGTTTATAGACTTCTTTTTCAACTTTCGTTTTCGCTTCTGAACGCTTACTGACAAAGGTGTCAATAAACGTTTTCATGTAAGGCTTTTGATCAAATTGGAGGGCTCTATGAATCTTTGTGACCTTGAAACCATTGGACACCATCCATTTCAATAGCACGTGATGAACAACGATATTCTGTTTCGGGTTGAGGTCGGCAATTAGTTTTTGTTTTGAAGGTACCCAGTGCATACTCCCGTCCTCTACTAAAGATAAATTGTAGGGGTCAGAGAGTCCTTACCCACCGGTCTATTTATGCACGGAAAAACAAAGTCTTTTACCGAGTCATGGATTTCCATGGGTATTTCACCGTCAATTTCAAAAAACCATCCCTGCGCCCCATTCTCCTCAACACTGGCAATGTCGGGGAAATTCGAAGCACACGGATTGTCAAGCCATTTATAATTGCCACACGGCAAACAGTAGTGAGACATTGCCGATGGGTAAAGAGAATTCATATCCAAAAAAACGGCGTCCGACTTTTCATCGGTGTGCTGCCCACTCGGATCAGTTTTTTATGATACGATCCCCGTGAAAAACATACCCACCCCTCATTGATCTCTCTACAAACAGATGCTGATCCACATCGGTGATCAGACCTATTTCTTCTTTGCTGATTTTAAGTATCAAGTCCATCACCAAATGGGGAGTGGAAAAATAACAACCTAAATCCAGCCCAAATTCCCCATAGATTTTATCCGTATTTTTGCACACAATGTCCAGAAGAGTGAGTACGTCACTGGCTAAGTAAAGTTTACAATAATCCCAACCATTTTTACATCCGCCCTTTGCCCAAACCCTCTTAGCAAATTCGTAGTCGCTAGTGGTGCACTCACTCTCAGTAAGAGAATTGTAAAAAGCTTCAATGGGCGGTAGTGACACCTCATCTAGCCTCGAGCCAGAGTTGTAATAATCATATGGATATATACCCTTACACATTAATAAATCATACATTTCATCATCGGGGAAGCGCTGTTTGAGGAGGGGGAAGCTATCAAAATTATCACTTTTCTGTACCTGAATCAATTGACTTAAAGATTTGGGGAAGAAGCTGAAAGAGTCTAAAAAACGGATTTTATTCAGGCACGTGTTACCCTTGTCAACTGTTTTCCACATGAATTCTAGCAGCAGTAGCTTCTCCGATGATTTGGGTATGATATTATATGAAAAAGAACCATCTATCCATGCGTCATCTACAACTCCTCCCTTGGCAATGCGGGCCAACGCCGGAAGAACAAACTTTAAGTCGTAATTGGAATTGTGTATAAAAACAGGTACGAAATATTGTTGTCTAACGTTTAAATTGCATGACTGGTGTGCTACCCCTCTAAAGTTACTCCCCCCCCCCGATGTAATTTCCTGCCACCAATGATCATGGTCGATCACCTTCCTCCTCCCACCATTCCCAACACCATCATCAAATTCTCCCTTGCAAACCCAACACATTTTACGATTTTTCATGGCCACTATGTCATCTGGTGATAGGCGCATAGGATAGCTTGTATAACGAAGGCACGAAATTGCATCGTTCGCTGTTTTGATTAGACTGACCAATGCCGAGCGCATGCAGTCTTCACTGTCACTCAACATCTCAACTACATCCAACACTTGCATGGTATTATTGGAATCTCGTTGCGCGTGAGCGTAAGAGACCCCTATGGCTTCATGTATTTTAACACGATTTGAATTTGACGGATCGCACACGTCTGTCAGTTTAGCTTCACAGTCTAAAGCGATCTTATTGCTCTGCAGGAGCGTGTTTTGAAAATTTTTAAACGTAAGATCGCTCTATCTCCGCTTACCGTCTCCACAGCCTGGTATCCATGACGTTTACAGTGTTTCATGTGATGCTTTAACTTTAAATCAGTCCAAAATCTTGAGAGACATGTTGGACAGTAATAACACACACCACCTCGCTTTTTACCCCTCACATAGAGCCCTACTAATATCCGTAATTGGATTGAAATGACCAATTGAATCGGAGTCTGTGGGTGGGGTGTATAGAAGCCACACCCAATGTTCTACTGATTCAATTGAAGGAGCTCGCACTGGGAATAATATACCCTTCTTATCGGAACGCTGACCCTCTTCAAATTCTGTTTCATACTGTAACACCGTGACACCAATCTTTAAATGTGCATTAGCCCGCTCAAAAATATCTATTCCTTTTAGTGTCACGGGAAATTGACCATTTAAATAATTAAAATTTACTTTGGGGAACTTTGAACCCACCCTACCATTAACTGCCATTTTATCCAACTTTTTCTTAGTGGCATCTATTCGAAGTGGTCTGTATGCTGCAATCATAAATGCATACTTGAAACACTGCAGCCTCGTATCGAAACAGATTCGTTGTATCCCCCCTACACCCCTCTAAATCAGAATGATATTTTAATTCAATTGCCCTCTCCCCATGCCCACCTCTTACAATAAAATCCTTTTTAAACCTACATATATTAACATTTAAACTTTCAATAAATAAAACCACAGATCCACTACCCCCCTCGTTATAATTTTCCCACTTACTTTGAATACTATTAGCCCAATTTAGAAAAACCTCCCCATAATTTGATAAATGCGGGTGAATTGCCAACATCTCTGTGTGCAAGTATTTCGAATACATCTCACCCGCATTTTCATTTTAAAAAAAATATTTTTAGTGCTATTGATGCTTTTAAACTGACCCCACTCCCCACACCCCCATTTGTTGTTCAAGAATGGCTCGAATCTTATCAGTATATGAATGTGTAATGGCCAAGGGATCTGTTATTATATCCCCCGACACTAGAGAGTTGAAGGGGTCACCGAATTTGGCGCTGTAGACCAATATGTGGTGCAAGGCAGAGTTGGACAGAACAAAATCTGGAAGAGGGGGTACTGTTGCTGTTGTTGTTGTATTACTACTAGTACTAGTTATATCATTAAGTCGAATGGTGGAGGAGGGTGACAGGGAATTGTCAATAGCACCGCCACTCCCAGTCTGTTCAATAACATTGGTTGGATATGGCGTGAGGCAGTCCCCTAGTACATATTCCAAGGTGTTTGGGGACAATTGGTCGAGCCAGCCTGTATTGTCCTGTGATGGAATTTCGTTATGAGGACCCGGTTCAGATGCACTAGTAACATCCCCTAAATGCTCACGCATAAAACTATCTGCCCACCCCGGATCCTCAAGCATGTCAATATCACAGGTTAAGTCGTCTTGGCTAGCCATTTCCCCAAAAACATCATTAAGGAAACCCCTATGCCACTCCATATTCTCTAGAACTAATGTAGGTTCATCACTGAACTCCGTTGGTGGTGAAAGAATTGGTTCTGTAAATATACTTGTTTTATCACTCAATGGTGGCGGTGGTGCTATATCATTAATCTGTAGAAAAAAAAAAGTTTTATTTCTTATGTAAAAATAACCATTATTTTATAAAGTTAATAAACTATGTCAATTTTTCATAGTCATTGACCCACCACCTGAACAATTAAAAGAAGAAGAAAAAAAAAAGTTACATTGCCATATGTCTTTCATAATGACAAATGAACATGTTAAAAATATATATTGTTTTTAGTCAGGAAAATGTAGTCATTCTTAGAGGATAAGTTAGAGCAAGAGAATGATATATAAAACTAATGGTTTTATTCCAAAAATTTTCAGAATAAAAACGCAAAATATGGGTCCAACTCTAGTGCTTGGCCCTCTTGAATATAACTCTCAATGAAATTCGACCATCGTTCAACCGATGCAGTATTCTGTATGAACACTTGCTCTTCAGCTTCAGTTAATGGACACGAAGCTCATACATCGGTTGCTGGTGTAACTCGCTCAACAATCCGAATTTTCCTATGTCCTTTGGCAACGGATTTGTTTGAAGTGCCGGATGTAGTTGACCTGGACTAAATAAATCATTGTAAGAGAGAAGAACTTTTTTTCTCCTTCCATATCAACAATTAAAGTATAATTAAAATGCCGGATGGTCCTTTTTAGAGCCCCCCCCCCCCCGGAAGGACCTTTGGGAACCGGGAGCTTCATTCGGGGTAGGAGGATCGAAGCCCTTTCGAGTTGGGATATCGGACTTCACAACACTGTTCAAATAGAACAGCCTCAAATTCTTTCTCGAAAACATCTTTTAAAATGCCCCTAACTGTTTCGTCGAAATAATTGCTTGAAATGATCAAAAACAGGTTCGCCCAAATAATGGTTTTTGACATCACTGTGAAGAGATATTTGGAAATTATTAAAAAAACTTTTTTCCTGTGTTAATTGCTTATCGAAGGTAGACATCCTGTTATTTAAAGCTCACTTTGCAAGGGGCACTTAAAATTCAAATTATACTGTCGACATATTAAAAATTCAGGTGTACTGATGGGACATTTTGATAAGCGACGGATACGCGCGAAAGGTTACTGCAAAAACATATACCAGTTTAAGAGTGGTTGCCAACTGTGAAATAGTGAATTTTTTTTATATATATAGTTAGTTTGTTTAAAGAAATAGTGGATTATTGCATTAGAAAACATCTTGGCTAAAAGAGAAGTTACAGGTGAGGTTCTATAGAAATGTATGATAAGCTATATGCTACTTCAGTGTTATAAACATTCTTTTATATACTGCTAATTTGGTTAATGAAAGAAAATGAAATAGGATAGTTTAGAAACAAATTTAAGTTTTACTCATCAAAATTATACGCTTGAGAAAATTTACCTTATTTTTGAAAATACGGAAAGAAAAAAAATTATATATATATATGCTTACAAATTCTGACTGGGCTTCTACACCTGAAGTCCCTGGCATAGCATGAAGGGGGTCAACCTCACGATCTTGAGTAGTCTGGGCTGAGGCATTATGTGAAGTAGCCCACTCTCTCTTCAATTTCCTCCCAGGTTGGGTAGAGCTAACAGTGGCGTGAGAGACTCCTGGCATTAAAAGTTGCGTGGCCATTTGCTGGTCCAAAGCATGTATAATTGAACCAGTATATTTGATGATGGAGGGCCTTGCGGCTTGCATCAATGTGGATTCGTTCCACCTTGGTTTCTTTTCCGGAGGGGGATAATTGCAAGAATTCTCTTCCTTAAAAAGATGGCAAAATTTAGCATGAAAAAAAAAAACAATCCCCCTTTTTCATATAGCTATAGGTGCTTTATATATATATAGCCCGTTGCAGCCATTATGAGAGAAGCCAAGGGTAACTTGTAAATAAAAGAAGACAAAATTTAGCATGAAAAAAAAAACAACCCCTTTTACAGAAGGAAAATTAGCACCCCCTTTTCATCGGAGGAGGGATTTTGAATTGAAAGTTAAGTATTTTCCAGTATAAAAACACTTCCTAGGAATATGCCAATTGCCTTTAAAAACAATCAAGAAACGAAAGAAGGCTGATCACAAGGAAAGAAATGGCGACAAGAAAACTACGAGATGTCCCCAAGAATGTTTGAAAAGTTCAAAAGAAAGAAATAAGGAAGCTGCTCGAAATTACAGAATAAAGAAGCGAATCCGGAATCAAGATCTTGAAACAGAGGTAGAATTTTTGAAAAAGAAAATTGCGCTGCTGGAAGAAGAATTGAAATGTCTGAAATCTCGTAAATAGAGCAGAAAAAAGTCAAAATTCTAATTTTCAAAATTATTTATTCCAAAATTATTTTATCCACAATTGATGGGGGAGGGGGTTTTCTTTCATCGGAGGAGGGATTTGAATTGAAAGTTAAGTATTTTCCAGTAGAAAAACACTTCTGAGGAATATACCAATTGCCTTTAAAAACAATCAAGAAACAAAAGAAGGCTGATCACAAGGAAAGAAATGGCGAAAAGAAAAGTACGAGATGTCCCCAAGAATGTTTGAAAAGTTCAAAAGAAAGAAATATGGAAGCTGCTCGAAATTACAGAATAAAGAAGCGAATCCGGAAGCAAGATCTTGAAACAGAGGTAGAATTTTTGAAAAAGAAAATTGCGCTGCTGGAAGAAGAATTGAAATGTCTGAAATCTCGTAAATAGAGCAGAAAAAGTCAAAATTCTAATTTTCATAATTATTTATTCCAAAATTATTTTATCCACAATTGATGGGGGAGGCGGGCGAAAGGATTTTTCCCTCCACCTTTAGTAAGAATTCTTACCCAAGAAAATCTAAATAAAGTTTAAGAATTCTTATATTTCAGAGGAATTTCCATTTTACATTAACCTAGTAACAAAAATTTACTTTCCATTTCATATTAATCTAGTAACATCATTCCTCGTCACCTTCAGCTTGCCATTAGAAACGACGAAGAACTGAACAAGCTCCGGTCGGGGGTTACCATTGCCCAAGGAGGCATTTTGCCCAACATTCAAGCAGTCCTTCTACCCAAGAAGACTGAAAAAGCGGCAAAGGCTTAAGTGAATCTAACTTTGACCCTACCCCAAATTAACCAACAGCCCTTTTAAGGGCTACAAATTAATTGAATGACACTATAGCATGTGACCACGTGGGAAGGACAAAGCTGTAAAATTAAGGAAACGGAATGTAAAAAGGGGCCTTTCACATTTATCTAGTAACAAAGTTTAAGAATTTACTGGAAGCGATGGAGATATTTTCCTTAAAAATCGCTAAATTATACCCCAACAAAATCTAAATATATATATTTGAAGCTTGCCCTTTTGTTACAAGCAATAAAGTTTGCTTTCACATTGATCTAGTTGCAAAGCATAGGAATTATAGAAGGGGGCCGCCATGAGCGCATTATATTAAATACATAACCTAACCAAAATACCAGATATAGAATGAAATTGTACTCACATTGAAAATTGACGAATCCATTGTTTTCAAAGTTAATAAAATGTAATGTACTATAATCAATGTCTTAAAACATAATGAAGATAGGAATGTAGTGTGTGAACATCTTATAGAGTTTTTGCTCGAGTACATCATACGTAGCCAAGTTTTAAAAAAAAAAAAAAAGTAATCAAGTTACTCCATATAGACTAACCACCGCTATCTCACCGTTTGACCCCAAAAAAATGGGTGTTACCTCATAAAAACCCGTCTGCTAAGCCAATGTACCGTTCATAGTAATAGGTGAGTGACCCTGGTAAGCCAATGTACCGGTTAAACTGCACACATATCCACGTGTAATTCATGTATATTTCAAAGTACTAGATAGGTTACTACTAACATGAATGGTCAAATACGTTGAGGGCTTGAATTTTGAATGCTTTTATAGTCCATGTCTCACATCCGTATAGTAAGACAGACCGAACAAGGGCCTGGTAAATCCTTATTCTTGTCTTCAGACGAACATTTTTCTGGTTCCATAGAGTGATTCAGCTGGGTGAAGACTCCAGTTTCTGAAGCAATTCTTGACTGTATTTCTGATGTGCATCCTCCTATTTGGGTTTACCAGAGATCCTAGGTACTTGAATTCATGTATCTCGTCTATGGGCGACTGTTCTAGTAAAATTGGGGGGTCTTGAGATGATATATCGGACGCCATGACTTTTGTCTTCAGGGAGCTTATTTTTGGCCGATCATAGAGGATTCTTCAGCACCTTCGATAGCATAGATTGGGTTTCTGGACGAGATTCAGCTAACAAACAAATATCATCGGCGTAGTCCAGATCGGTGATCACAAAATTGGGACTTACTTCAACGCCTGAAACAACACATTTAGGTCATCAACAAATTTCCATCGGTCAGGCAATTCCTTTGCGAGGCTGTTGATCATGACTGTAAAAAAAAGGGAACCTAAAAGAGCACTTTGGAGTATGCCATTGTGGACAGGGAGATGATTTGAATAATGATTCTGGTATTTGACAACCTGCGATATATTTGTTAAGAAGGAGGCAACCAGGTCAAATGCTTTCTGAAGGTTGATGGAAATTGAATTTAGCCAGGAATTAGGCTTTTCGAGGATTTTCCCGATGTGGTCAAAAAGAAAACGAGGTAGTGGGAACTAGAGGTGGATTTTAGATTCCCGAATTGCTTCAAGTCAGTAAGAGGTAAGATTTTTTTCCTTTAGCCAGTCTTCAAGGAATCCTTCATAAAGTTTCGAGAAAATAGGAGTAAGAGTAATAGGACGAACTCCTTCAAAACCAGGCTTTCCTTCTTTTTGTAGTACGATCGTGCCAATTTCTGGATTTCTCTTTTAATTGATTTTCTTAGTTTATTGGCTTCATCCGGTTTACCATTTTTGAAAAGCTTCAATTTGGTTCTAATTAGTATTTTTATAGTTATATTAATAAAGGGTTAATCACTGGAGCACTTTTTAATTTTTCTTTCAGGGAAACAAATTTGATATTTATCAATTACCCTTTTGTGGAACATAGTCATTTTTCTCATCAAGATTTTTTAAACTATAAATATCGGACCAATCTTCAGTATTCAGCCACATACCAAAAGAAAGAAGACCAGAATTTTGAAGAGGGCGATAAGCGCCATAAGTTATTGAGAAAGAATGCTTAAAACTTGAGGAGGGGGATAAAAGAATCGAAAGATGATAACTCCCACCTAATGAAGGCAAAGCTGAAGAAGGGCTGTAAAAATTATACATATTAGCGAAAATAACATCAAGAGGTATTTCCCCGAGTCGTTGGTATTTTAACAATTTGCTTTACTTTAAGTGAGGAGCAAAAAGAATCCATTTTAAGGTCGTTGGCATCACCAACTAAAAAAGACCAGCATTGGGGTACTTAGAAATAACAAAATCAGCACTTGTCTGTAATTGCTGGATGAATTTACGTTTTGACTCGATATTTTGATTTGGGGAGTAATAGAAAACGGCTATTGCAATAATATAAATGGACGAGGGATAACTTTTGGTCTAATACTTAGCCAGAGGATTTCATCATACTCGGATAAACTAGGGACTCGAATAACTTTTGGGTAAAGGTTACTCTTAGTAAAGAACAAAACACCGCCACCTTTTTTCCGAGTGGGTGGTCTAAAGGACGGAGTTTAATAAAACTCTGAATAATTTTTCAGGCGCAGGGACCGCGGGTCTTGGGATTGTACTTCAGTAATAGCTATAATATCTATTAGATTTGATTCTGAAAGAACCTCGAGTTCGGTAAGCTTTTCAAAATTAAGACTTTCCGCATTAGTAACTAAAAGTTTAGGAAAATCAAAACGATTGGGGAATCTCGACAGGGAGACTTGATGAGTTTGAGAATTTCCTGGGTGGGGTTCTAAATTTATATTATGATGCTGTCGAGAAGAAGGGTAAGTGAAGCATTTACCTTGGGGATTGTCCCCTATCCCCTCCTCAACGCCTCGCTCTTTACGCTAAAGCTTGACTTTCTCACAACTCTATTTTTTTTCAAAAAATAAACAATTTTAGCGTAAAGAGCGAGGCGTTGAGGAGAGGACAGCCCCTTTTCACGTACGGAATAATCTCTGTTCGTTTTAAGTTTTAACGTCGTTCCTTACTTTCAGTTAAAAAAACCTTGTTTTTTTTTTATTTAATTCCTATACAGGGCTTAGACCTACTGATTCCTAGACATTAACAATAAGAACAAAAAAAATGGAAACGTGTCTTTTATATCACGCACGATAGCAATAATAAATGTTATTTATATGGTATTAGATAACAATAATCACGGGTTTTCAAGAGAAAGTAAAGAGCGGCTTTCAAACAAAGAAAATTACCTTACATGCTGCGGGCTCCCATGCATCTAAATCACCTCTTTCTTTACGCTATAGACGTATTATTACATACAAAAATTTTTTTAACCAAAAATGATTAACTTGTTTTTATATATTTTGAACTGTATATTCTAGGGAACATACTGAATAAGGCTTTTATATCATTTCTTTTTCCACTTTTAATCGAATGTATTTGTAGTTGAATTGAGAATCGTCGCAAGAACTTTTGAAAAAATTACGACAACCTATATTGAACAGTATTTGGTTCAAAAAAGGAGCTTGAGCCCTGAATTGACCAATTCAAGTAATTTTTTAATTGTATACCTCTGTTTGAAATTATGCACGATAACGTAAACAAATACTACCAATACATGACTTACATTCATTTCGTCGTCGGGTAAAGCTATAATAGAACAATGGAAAGGTTCCTCTTTGGATGCAGCATGCTGATCTAACATTTTGTTCTGGTCAAGATCATCTCCATCCTTGTCATTGAAATCGCCATCCGTTGCCAATGTCGTTTCTTCTTTTCTTTGATTCGTGGAGTCAACACAAAACACCATGATCGGCTCCGTTCTTTTCATTCTTGTCATTAGCGTTGCCATCAGTCGCCAATGTCGTTTCTTCAATTCCTTGATTCTTGTAGTTAACACCTGCAACTCAAAGAATAGTTATATCTGATTAATTGGTGAAAAAACATTTACATTCAAAATAGAACTCAGAAAATAATTCATCTTATGAATGGGGGAAAATCATCCTGGGGAAAAATATATGCACGTTTTATTTATGTTCAGGTGAAGCCCCCGGGCGTTTAAGACGAGCCCGGGAACTGAATTTCCATTTCCTCAGAAATTTCTTTATTTTTTAATTTTACTATAATTATTATAGTCATAATTTTACTATAATTATTTTATTTGTCGTGCAATGCATTTTTTCTTAAATATTGAAATTCTAACTTCTTGAAATGTCTTCCTCTCTCCTCTCCTTACAAAGATTCCTGTGCATACAAATAACTCTATGAAACATCCCTTTTCAAAAAATAAAAAATGAAAAATAATCACGATGATAATAGAAAAAAGTAGTTGTTCTAATCCGACATAAAATCACAGTTTTACCAATATTTTTCAACAAATATCGAAAAGAGAAGAGAAGCTTCGTAGAATCAGTTAAACAATTTTCTTTAGTAGGGAAATTTTTTCCAGAAAAAACTGCTTTCTTCATTGACACCAGATCAAACCGGTACTGTATTGTAAAACAGTACCGGTTTGAAAGTCCTGGACTAGAAATTCCTGGGAAAATTCCTGAGACTAGGGATGAACCATAAGCACTTTTTCCGCAGGTTTATGATAATTGTAATTAAGTGTAATTAATTGTAATTGTAATTAATTAATTAATTAGTTGTAAATGTAATTAATTAGATATAATTGTAACTAATTTTAATTAATTGTAAGTAATCAAGTACTGTCTTTTATTGGTTTGCATTTGCTTAATTTGTCACATCCCTTGTCGGCTTTTGCACAAAAAATTGTAGTTTAAACTTTGCTTTTATTTCGTTTTTAATTTCATGCTCAGAGTGTTTCGGGGACTAGTGGAAAGCTGCCTGACCGGTATCTGAGAGAAGACAGAAACTGGATAGACTCGAAAGTGAACCAATCCTGCTAGTTGATTTTTTGTTGTTGCTCCTGGCTAAAGATTTTTAGTGCCATACTCAAATTTGTACACTTACAGCTTTAAAACAGCCTATAAATGTCACAGTTCACTTTTTGCAAAAAAACAAAAAAAAAAAACACCATAACAATATAAATAAGTAGTTGTTGTAACTCGACAAAAAAAAAAACAAAAAAAAAAAACATTTTTTACCCATATTTTTCAACAAATACCATATAGTAGGAAGAAAAGTAAAGCTTTATAGAATTAAATAGATAAAAAACAAGTTTTTTTTAACTGAAAGTAAGGAGCGACATTAAAACTTAAAACAAACAGAAATTATTCTGTATATGAAAAGGGCTGTCCCCTCCCAAACGCCTCTCTCTTTACGCTAAAGTGTTTTATGGTTTTGAAAAATAGTCGTGAGAAAGAGACAAACTGTAGCGTAAAGAGCGAGGCGTTGAGGAGGGGACAGTCCCTTTCATATACAGAATAATTTCTGTTCGTTTTAAGGTTTAATGTCGCTCCTTACTTTCAGTTAAAAAAAAAAAAAAACTTGTTTTTTATTTAATTACTGAACGTTTTTAAACTAATGCAGGTTTTGATTTTGGCTCACCGTACATAAATAATTAGAACGAAATTTGCATATTAGTTTTTTTTGGCTAAATGGCTTTTTCGAAAGTTACTTAAATTTTTCTACGAACGTTTCTATTACTAATAAATATACGCAACTTCCGTAACGAACTTCTATATTCGTATATTTTTAATTATGTATATTAGGGGGTTCGCCCCCTAGTCAATACTTTGCTCTTTACACTAAAGTTCGAATTTTTTTCAATTCTTTAAGAATAACCCCTTAATCACAAAGGCCGTTAATTAGGATAAATAGCTCTTATGAAAGTACTTAAAAAAAACTTTAGCGTAAAGAGCGAAGCATTGACTAGAGGACGAACCCTATCATATACGTAATGGTTTCTGTTCGTTTTAAGTTTTTCAGTTGAAAAGTTTGTTGTTTTTTATTTAATTTCTGATCGTTTTTTAAATAATACAGGGAAATCCGGCGCCCCCTTCATAGCAATATCCCTTCCCCATGAAAACTTCCTCCATGGATAGATCCTCCCATGTAATCCCTGACTCGCCCCCCCCACTACCAGCAAAGAAATTCCCCCTGAAAACGTCTGTATCCCAATAACCAATACTATATGCAAACATTGGGCAAAGTTCATAACTTACAGCCTTTCCCCCGGGGACTGTGGGGGATTAAGACATAGTTACTATATTTTTCGACCATGCTGAACAAAATGGCTGTCTCAAAATTTTGATCGGGTGCCTTTGGGAAAAAAATGTGCGTGGGAGGGGCCTAGTTGCCCTCCATTTTTTTGTCATTTAAAAAGGGCACTAGAACTTTCAATTTCCGTTTAAATCAGCCCTCCCGTGATATTCTAAGACCAGTGGGTCGATAAGATCACCCCTTGTAAAGAAAGAAAAATAAATAAATAAACACGCATCCGTGATCTTTCTTCTGGCAAAAAATACAAATTCCGCATTTTTACAGATAGGAGCTTGAAACCTCTTTAGTAGGGTTCTCTGATGCGCTGAATCTGGCGGTGTGATTTTCATTAAGGTTCTATGACTCTTAGAAGGTGCTTCCCCCTTTTTTCGAAAATAAGGCACATTTTCTCAGGCGAGTAACTTTTGACGGGTAAAACTAAACTTCATGAAACGTATATATTTGAAGTCATCATAAAAATCTGATTATTTTGATGTATCTTTTGGTAACAAAATTCCTTTTCTTTGAGTTTCGGTTACTGTTGAGCCGGGTCGCTCCATACTTACAGTTCGTTACCACGAACTGTTTGATCAGGTAAACAACTTTATCTAGTAGAGAAATTTTCTTCGGGAAAAAAAACTGCTTTCTTCATTGACACCAGAGCAAACCGGTATTGTATTTTAATACAGTACTGGTTTGAAATTCCTAGACATGAAATTCCTAGAAACTAGGGCAAGAACCATAAGCTCCTTTTCCGCAGGTTTACGATAATTGCATATACGTGTTTGATATTAAGTACCGTCACTTATTGATTTGCATTGGTTCAATGGCTTTTGCACAAAAAATTATGTTTTGTTTTTAATTTCATTCTCAAGGTATTTCGGGGAGTTTTCCTCCATGCACATAATGTTTTCCAATATTAGAAAGCCTTTAGTTGTTACTTTCGAGGGCAAGGAGCTGTAAGATTGGGATGTTGAGTGGCAACTTTGTTGCAGCAGGCAAACTTTGTCCTTTTTGCTTCTTATGTCTTACCTTCAGACATATGCATTCATTGACGTTTTTGGATAACAGGACGCATCATAACAGATAACAGGACGCATCAATTCATTGGAAGGAGGGAGGAGGAAAGAAGAGAATAAAGGAAAGGAAAGGAGGAAAGGAAAGAATAGAAGAGAAGAAGAGACAGCCAACAAGCGGAATTTACGGAAACGCAAGTCACGCCGGGGTAACATAAAAAAAAGTATAAAACAGGCTAAATATTTGGAAACAGTCTCACTTACCTCTATGTATCCTAGTAATAGGAATTTCTGGAGAAACCTGGAACTTTTCCTGGAGAGAAACCTGGAGAAACCACTTGCAATAACAACCCCAACATCTGAAATTTTTCAAGTAAACGATTTCAACATTCAAAAGATCAAACGATTTCAATATTTGAAATATTTCAAGAAAAATAATGATTAACTTCATTGACCCCCCCCCCCGCCCCAAAAAAAAAACAAAAAGTAAAGAGTTTTAGTTTTTGCGTCATTTGATTTCAGCAAAGTTACAAGTTACAATAGAGAAACAGATAAAAGCAAAATAAAAAAAAATAAAAAAAATCAACGTCGACGTGTGTAACGTTGTACATTAGTAGGGTGTATCTTTTGAATTTGCTTACGCCCCCGTACCAAACAGGTTTTTCTGGTAGGTATTCTATTCTACTGGTCATTACATCTTTCTTTGCCAAGAGATTTACGCAATTTCAAAGTTCAATGTCTTTTTTTAGTGATAAACCAAAACCAGCATGTCTTGTTTCGCTGTTATGCAATTATTTTTTGTATATATTCAGGTTTCAAATTAGATTCTTCAACAGTTTTGAATAGTTTATTCAACTTAACACTACTGACACATTTTTGTAAACATTTACATAGAAAATGGATAATTCTAAGCAATTTCTGGTGAGTAAAATTTTCTCATTATTATAATAAAAAGAAATTGTCTTGTCATTAAGTTAAGGAAGAAATTCTTTCCTTACACTGTGTGGTTACCTCTTTTAAAATGGCTTAATCTTTTTGACTACTTAAGACAGACACTAGAAACTAAGGGTACTTATGCACTTAGAAGCCTATTGTTAGGAGCTGAAACCTCTACATAGTTCTCTTATAGGCTGAAATTTACGGTGCGATTTTTATCAAGATCGGTGTGGCCTTTTTAGGGATGTTTTTGAAAAAGTGCTTAGCTTTCGATCGGTAATTTGGGATTAGAATAAAATGTTGATTCTTTTAATGTATTAATTGTTACAAAAGCTTCCTTTTTATCAAGATCAGTGGCTTTTTTTTTGGGATGTTTTTTGAAAATACTTCCAGGCCAGTCTGCGTTGAAGAATCTCTTCCTGAAATTTAATGCGTTCAAACCCTCACCCCCCCCCCATTTCCTCAGAAATAAAATTTGTTACCTTATAACCCTATTTAATAAATAACATTGTTAGCTTAGCTATCCTTTTTATTTGACGGGCCTTATTATCTCATAGGGGATTGACTGAGCCATGTTAATTAACTTTTCCACTTCTTAAATTTCTATTATTATGTCTACATTTGATTGAAATCTGACAGTTTAAAGAGAAAAAAAGGCTGTTATACCAAAGAGTTTAATAATTTCTTACTAAATTCGGGGGGGGGGGGGGGGTGGGGTAGCTTCCCCCCTAGACCTTCAAATTTGCATTAAATATGGTTGAAAAAGCAGATGGTTGGAAAAGCAGTTTATAAAAGGCCCTCCATCACACTATCAAAACCCCTGATTTTGAAATCAAGATGTTTTTTACACTACTTTAGATGCCTAACATAAACTGAATTATTTTCCAAACTCAAAATGCATTTTTTTTTTCATGCTAAATTTTTGCCTTTTTTTTAAAGGAAGAAGATACGTGCTATAATGCCCCTCTAGAAAAGAAAGCGAGATCGAGCGAACCTGCATTAATGCAAGCCACAAGGCCATCTATTATCAAATACGCTGGTAGAATTACACATGACCTGGACCAGCCAATGGCCGCGAATCTTTTAATGGCAGGGTCCTCTGACCCCAGTGTTAGCTCCATGCAAGCTGGAAGGAAGTTGAAAAGGGAATGGGCTGCTTCATATAATGCCTCAACCTCATCAGATCAAGATAGGAGGGACACTCCCCTTCAAGCCATACCAGAGACTTCTGATGTGCAGCCAGAACTTGTAAATGTATATATTTTTTTCCTTATTTTTTCAAAAAAAATAAGACAAAATTTTCTCAGGCGCATAGCTTTTGATGAGTAAAACTTAAAATTTGTTTCTAAACTATTTCATTTTCTTTCATTAACCAAATTAGCGGTATATAAAGGAAAGCTTATAACGCTGAAATAGTTTATCACGCATTTCTATAAAAAAACACCTTACCTTGTAACTTCTAACCAAGACGCATTCTAATGCAATAATTCCAATATTCCTTTTAAACAAAAAACTAACTATTTGAAAAACAAAAAAAAAACAAAAACGATTTGCTATTTCACCGTTGGCAAGCACTCTTTAAACTGGTATTATTACGCTAAGCTTTCGCATACATCCGGGCTCTTCTCAAATTACTCCATCGCCACTTAATCCGCTTTGAATTTTAAGTAGGGGTTTCCTTGTAACAGGATGTCTTTTTGCGATAAGAAAGTCCTTTTAATAATCCCCAATTATGTCTTTCACAACGATACGAAGAAACATTAGTTTGGGCCAATTCAGGCAATTATTTTCGTTGAAAAAAAGATGCATTTGAGAAAAGAATTTGAGACTGTGTTCTATTTGAACAGTGTTGTGAAGTCCGATACCCCCAACTCGTAATGGTATCGATCCTCCTCCTACCTCGAAGGAAGCTCCCGGTTCCCAAGGGTCCTCCCCGGGAGGGGTTTGGGGAGGGGGAGGGGTAACTTTTTAGTTTAAAAAAAAATTGCTTGATAAAAAAGAAAAGTGTGTTATAATTGTGATAAAACTTTCGTAAGAATTTTTGAAGTATAAATTCAAAACATCGCATAAATTGTTTCCACAGTGCATTTCTATCTGACGCTGTTTTTCGCAGCATTCTATAGACTAAGGGGTTAGAAACGCAATTTCAAGCTGTAAGAATATTTCAGCTTGTGTGTGTGTGTGTGTTATTAACAAAATTTGTAATTTATTATACATTGTTTTGATAAAAAAAAAAAAAAAGAAAAGTGTGTTATAATTGTGATAAAACTTTCGTAAGAATTTTTGAAGTATAAATTCGAAACATCGCATAAATTGTTTCCACAGTGCATTTCTATCTGACGCTGTTTTCACAGCACGCTATAGACTAATTGAATATAGGCTAAGGGGTTAGCAACGCAATTTCAACCTGTAAGAATATTTCAGCATGTGTGTGTGTGTGTGTGTGTGTTTGTGTGTGTGTGTGCGCCGTCTCTGTGCGTGTGTGAGTGTGTGTGTGTGTTTGTGTGTCTCAGTGTGTTATTAACAAAATTTGTAATTTATTATACATTGTTTGATAAAAAAGAAAAAAAAAAAGTGTGTTATAATTGTGATAACACTTTCGTAAAAAAAACTTAATCCATTCATTTTCTAGTTTCAGGGGGAAGCTGTGAAAACTTCTGCCTTCCTGGTCCAGGACTTCAAAGTATTATGGGTAATTGCCCCCTCTCGCCAGATGTTAGTGAAGGTACGTTATTTGATATCCCCCTGGATTTTCAATTTACAGCTGAAGAAATGGACAGTCTTATTCAAATTGTTGGCCCTAATTCTTCCGGGGATATTTTTTAACGATAACTTTACTATTAGTGAATTGAGTCCTGAACAAAACAGGGTCAGGACATGAAAATAGTGCAATATCCCCGGAATTGCCTGATTTTTATTTGTTAGAATCTGCTCTAAGCCATTTGCAAACATACAGGGTAGATTTTAGCTCCCCCGAGGAAAACGCTGGCATTATTTTAACTGACCCCGTGAAAGTTCTCCATAGCTATATCGACAGAATTCGAGCAAAAATTGAGATTCAGATCCAGAATTGGGGAGGTCGAGGGGGAATTAAAGCATCGGTGAATCAAAAAGTTTATTTACAAAAGGGGACATCCGGGGACATTTTTTTATTTTCATTTTTCGACAGGCAACCAGACTTTTTATCCAGGTCTAAACGAATTTGAAGACAACTTTTTCAACTGGGTGAATAAACTAATTTCAACTTTGGATATATTTAATGAGATGGGTAGTGGGTCCACACATTTTTATACATTGAACGCATGGATCTGAATCTCAGTAGATTTAAAAAAAACTTTATTTAAGGGGTGGGAGGGGTAAAGGAATAAAATGCCACCCAGATTTGTCGGCTACAGGAGGGGTTCAAGGTTTCAGATTTGACACTGGACTGCAATGTTTTAAGTACGCGTTTTTAGCAGCAGCCCATAAGACATTAAACAGAGAGTCAAGAATGAAAAATCTCGACGAACTTGCACGTAACGGTGGAAAAAATTTCCCTAAAGTAAATTTTGATTGTTTAGAGGGAAAGTATCCGGTGTCCTTTAAAGAAATAAGCATATTCGAGAAAGCAAATGAAAATCTTGGGGTGGGGGTGGTTGTTCTCCAGTATGACACTGAATTTGTAGATGGGGGGAAAAACCGAATAAAAAAGGAGTTTTTGTATTCAGTGAGGACACCGATGGTGGAAAATGTTAAAAATTGGGTATGGATTATTTACGAACCTCCCAAAGATGTAAATTCTTATGGTCATTTTTTTCCCGTTACTGCAATAAGTCGACTCCTATCTCAAGGCAGAAAATTTGGAGAACGTTTCTATTGCCCCATGTGCCTTTCCCCATTCACATCTGAGCGAACATTCTCAGATCACATGAACCATTGCAAAATTCATGGAAATCAAAGAATAGAAATGCCGGCAGAAGGCAAAGACACTTTACAATTTAAAAATTTTCAAAATTCCCTTCTGCAATCTGATAAAGTGTCTTTGGATTGTGAAACAAGACTGGTTGAGGTATCGGACCCATCAAAGCCAAATATAGTCAAGGAACACAAACTAGTTGCGTGTTCCTATGCGCATGCTCGTCGCGACTGCAACAATAAAATGCAATTGGAAGAGTTTTTTTTTACTATGAACGAGGAGGGCAGTATGGAAAAGCTATTGGTTTCTTTAATAAAAACGGCAAACAAGGCAATTTCACGATTACGTCATACCAATTATCCAATGACATTGTCGGATAAAGAGCAACTGGCGCTGGAAAAGGGGACAATTTGCTGGGTGTGTAGGGGTGCCCTTGCTCCAAAAGACGCGGTCCAGGACCACAATCACCTTATTGACCCCAATTCAACGGGAAAAAGTAACTTTCGTGGGTGGGCTCACAATTCGTGTAATTTAAAAATTAAACAACAACTTTTTCTACCGGTTTTTATACATAACTCTAACTACGATCTGAAGTATGTGCTACCAGCATTGGCTCATCTTCAAAGAAATGGAACAGTAGATGATGATGCATGGGTGATAGACAGCTTTACGTACAAAATCATACCTAAATCATCGGAAAAGTTGCTTGTTTTGGAATATATGTGGAAATTTGTTGAAGCCGACGTTGAGTACACGAATAAAATTCGCTTTTTTAGATTCCTACGGTTTTTTTTTTTTTTTTTTTCCTAAATCATTGAGTGAATTAATTCAAGTGCAGAAAAACGATGACGGCTGCAATGCTTTCCCCCTTCTCAAGCAACAATTTCCAAATGATTTATATGATTTGTTAACGGTCAAGGGCATCTATCCTTATGATTATTATTGTTCCATGTCGAGATTCGCCGAGGAATCTATTCCTCCAATTGAATAATTTTACGACAGTCTTCACGATCGTAGTTGCACCCCCGAGGAATACAGTTTTGCTAAAAAGTTTGGGGCAGAGGGAGGGTGTAAAAATGGGTTTGACTACTGCAAGCTGTATTTGTCGAGTGACGTGTTAACCCTGTTAGACATTATGTGTAAAAATACGGATAAAATCTATGAGGAGTTGAATCTTGATTTGGGTTATTATTTTTCTTCGCCTCATCTAGTGATGTTCCTCATCCTGAAAATTAGTGGGGAAAAAATTGGGCTAATCACTGACATTGATCAGCATCTGTTCATCGAGAGGTCAATGAGGGGGGGTTTTGTTTTTCACGGGGACCGTATCTTAGAAACTGATCCAACAGGAGAGAAGACGGGGACAAAATCGAATGCAGTTTTCCTCGATATGAATTCTCTCTTTCCCTCAGCCATGTCCCATTATGCACTACCTTGCGGCGACTATAAATGGCTCAATGACCCTCAAGCTCCCCATTTCCCCAACATTAACAGTGTTGAGGAGAATGGGCCGGTTGGATGGTTTTTGACATTGATGGAGAGATACCAGTCGAGCTTCGCGATTCAGTAAAGGATTTTGTTTTCCCGTGTATCAATAGACCTGTGACTAAGGACTCTTTGAGCCCTCGCAATAGCCGTTTAGTCAAGGTGGACGGATTGCATTGGACACCTTCAAAACAAAAACTTATTGCTGACCTTCTGCCGAAAAAAAACATAGTTGTACATCCTGTAGCGTTAAAATGGATGTGTAACAATGGTTTCAACGTCACAAAGGTTCACCGAGCACTCGAGTTTAGTCAAAAAACCCTATTTGAAAACATTTGTTGACACTTTTGTCAGCATACGTTCTGCAGCACTGACGAAAGCCGAAAAAGAAATTTATAAACTCATTTTGAATTCGGCTTTCGGCAAAATGTGTGAGAGTGTTCGCAACAGGAATCGTTGTGACGTTGTGACCGATCCAGAACAATGTGCTCGAATTATTGTTGATCCCAATTACACTTCCTTACAATCATTGGCCCGGACATGGTACTTTTGAATAGGAAAAAAAGACGCATTGTCTTGAATAAAAATATTGCTGCAGGCAGTGCTATCTTGGAGATCTCAAAAAAGCTCATGTTGGAATCTACTACAATGTGGCTAGGGTACAGTGGCCGGAAAAGGGGCAAGTAGAGGTCTGCTACGGTGACACGGATTCTCTACTGTTAAAAGTAAAAACACCAAATCTAATTGATGATTTGGCGCACGGTGAAATTATCAGCTCACGGATGGACTACACCAATTGGAGTAGTGGTCTTTACCCTGAGCTAGTGAAACGTCGGGGCGCCCAATCAGCTTTTATTTTTTAAATCTGAAACAGGAAGCGACTTGATTTCCCGTGGTATGTTTGTAGGTCCGAAGGTGTACTTTATACAGACATACGACGAGGAAATCAAGAAACGTTGCAAAGGAGTACCCATGCGCTATGTGGACAAGAATTTCGACATGGACATTTATAGGAATTGTATTGTTGAAAATACAATTCCACGAGCCAAATTGTTGGCAATTCGTTCATTGAACTACAGGAACTTTACTGTAAATGTAGAAAAAGTAGCCATGAGTACCATTTCCGACAAGGTCTATGTTTGTCAAGATGGTGTGACCACACTCCCCCTTGGACACTATTTAACTTCAGACCGGACCGAATGTATTGCCCACAGGGAAAGTCTCGGTTTAAATAAAGTCCTGTAAATAATTTCCTAAAAAAAAACCTTTGGGGGGGGGGGGGCTCGCGGGGGGGCGGGGGGGGGGGGGCCTCGCGGCCCGGGGAGGGGGGGGGGGGGCCGGCCGCCGCCAGCGCGGGGGGCGCACCGTCACCAAAGTTATCTTTTTTTTTGGACTTAGAGCAGATTTTTTTTTTTTTTTTGTAAATGTTTCAAGTGCTCTCTCTAATTTAATGTTGTATTTTTTCTCTATAAATAAACAAAAAAAAAAGTGTTTTTTCTCTGTATCCCCATGTAAATGGTTTATTTTTTATTATGAATAAATTTAAAAAAAGTGTATTTTTTTTTCAAGTGCTCTCTCTTTAATTTAATGTTGTATTTTTTTTCTCAATAAATAAACAAAAAAAAAGTGTTTTTTCTCTGTATCCCCATGTAAATGTTGTATTTTTTATTATGAATAAATTTAAAAAAGTGTATTTTTTTTTTCAATGTATTGTTACTTTTTATGTGCATATAATAAAAGAAAAAAAATATGATTCTTTATTCGTCTTTTTGTCTTAGTCTTCTTGAAGAACAGATTTGTAGTAGTAGTAGTAGCAGGGGAATTATTTAGTCATTAGACAATTAGGGTCTACAGTTAGTTGTCCAGGTGAACTGTTGAAAGGAACATGTATCAATTTAAAACACCGTTCAGATCGTTTCTGTGTGGGCCCTCAATGTCGGGCAAAACAAAATAATTAAACTAAAGAAACAAACTAAAATAATTAAAAATTGTGATAAAATGTTTGCGGAAAAAGCCGAAAAAAATCTACTATTGCTATAGTATTTGGCAGGAGTCATACAATAAAATAAAAGCAATTGCTGCTGCCATGGGATCGGTACAGATACAGTTCATACAGGGACTTGATGTTTTCAACATTATTGAACCAAAACTCTTGGCTGATCATTGACGATCTGGCTGAATCTATTGAACAATGGTCCCAGCAAATGCTGCAATTGTTCACTGTTCGCTCTCATCATGAACAGATTTCCGTTACTCTGGTTCTACACAATCTCTTCATCAGAGCAAATGTATGCGAACACTTGCTTTGAAACTGTACCTACTATATCATCTACAGAGTTGTTCGTGATTCTAGCTCCCTAATAACCCTCAATAAACAAATCTATCCAGGTGCCCCTAAATTTCTGCTCTCAGCATACAATCAGGCAACTAATAAACCCCACGGTTATATCCTATTGGATCTAAATCAAAATACACCCGAGGATCTGCGTGTAGTCACAGATATTTTCGACAATGAAATTACAGTATATCTCCCGGTGAACACTAAAAAGACCTATTAGTCGCTATCATGATACTGAAGAAACTACATGAAAATAGACATTTGTTTTCAGTTCTAAGCACTTCAAAACCTCAGCTTAGAAAAGCAATACTCAAACATGGTATTGACAATGATTTCATTAATCTAATATCTGAACTTTGCTTAAATTTGACCGAGGGTAATGTTCAACTACCAGAAGTAGTTAAGCAACAGGCAAAGCAACATCGTTCCATTGTACGTACATTGGCCTCTAAAAAGAAAGGAAAGAATTTTAAAAGGAAACGACTTCTTCAGACAGGCGGTAGCTTTTTTTCACACTTTTACTGCCAATAATTGCAGGACTTGTAAACAGTTTTTTCTCTAGTGAGAATGGCAAAACCCTATAAATTGACTCCAATAGAACTCGCTCTCTCACCCGTCGAACACTTTGAGGACAATCTGAGTAAATTCCTCGACAATGAAACTATTGATGATGATAAAAAACTGATTTTACTTCAAGATGCACTTCGCCGAGTGGACAAACACTATCGATCAAAGCCCACTGCTGCTGATCCCAAAAAAGAATCATCTCCTCAAGAATCTACTGCTGCTGCTGGAACACAATTAAAGAAAGGAGGAATTGGATTCAATTGTATTGAAAATTGGAAATCTAATGCCCCACTCATATCGTGAACAAAGTAAACGACTCTTAACTTACCTCTTGGAAAGTGATCAAATTCAAGTTGAGAGCAATGGGGAAAGGATTATAATTCAAGGCAAGAGCTATAATCTACTTGATTTAATGTATGACATGGTTACAAATCGTAAAGGACTATTATCATTTGACACTCGTCTATACAACTTTCTAAATGCATTAAACTTCCCCAAAAGTCTTATCTGCAATAGACAAATTCTAAAAAAATTAAATGAACGTGCATCATCATCATCAACATTAAAATATGAACTTGAAGAAGAAGAAGAAGATTTTAAATCAATTTTGGAAAATACTAGCACACCACTGATAGCTAGACAAAAGCGAAGACGTATCAAGTCAACGTCACCACCAGCAGCCAGTATACAAAAGGGTAGCGGACGTTACACAAACGTGTTTACGTTCAAAATGGCTGAAGTTCTGAAAGGTGTTTATGAAAATATTGGCGAGGCGGGGAGTTTTAAGTTCCCCCACAACTCTTTCCAAAGTCACGGGTGTTCGCACTAAAAGTGTACAAGACTATCTACAAAATGAAGCAAGTTACACTCTGCATAGAAATCATAGACTTCGTGCCAATCAATATCGAAAAACTAAAGCCTTTTACCCATTGCATATAATGCAAGCAGATCTCCTGACTCTAGATGAGCTTCAAAGACGTCACAATACACCGTACAAGTACATTCTACTTGCAATCAGTGTTTTTAGTCGCTATGCATATGCAATTCCATTGCGATCAAAGAGAGGTGTTGAAGTTGCTCAGGCCATTGAAAGTATTCTCGAAAAGGATTCATATAAAAAAAAATTCAAACGGATCGCGGTAGTGAATTTGTTAATCCTCATGTTGCAAAAGTACTAGAGAAATATAGTACACTGCTCTATCATAGTCACAGTCCTATAAAGGCTGCATTGGCCGAACGATTGATAAGAACTATTCGACTTTTAATTTCAAGATATTGTACATTGAAAAATACGCCGGCTTTTATTCATGATCTAGATAAAATCATGTTGATTATAATCAACGACCTCATCGATCATTGTCCAACTCTACACCAACGGAAGTTCATCATTCGGATCATAATACAATTGACACCTTTCTTAAACAATATTCCAATGAATCAAAAGTCAAGAAGAAGAAAAATAAATTCAATGTTGGTGATACTGTTCGAATTAATAGAACAAGTAATGTTTTTGAAAAGGGGAATTACTTGTGGTCCACTGAACTTTTTAAAGTGGCAAAAATGCTAGACACTAAACCCATAACTTATCGCCTGCGTGATACCAAAGATGAAGAGATTCTCGGTGGCTTTTATGACTATGAATTGCAAAAAGTTAAAAATGCTAGTGAAATCTATCAAATTGAAAAGATATTAAAGACACGTACTCGCAGGGGTAAGAAACAGTTACTTGTTCGGTGGCTAGGATACAACTCTGATTTTTGATTCTTGGATTGGTGTTGAAGATATTGACAATGCCCAATGATTTCTATGTAACTTTCATGTCCAACGTTTCCGATCCTCTCTACAATGACTTGAATACAACAAGTGATTTTTGGACAAAACTCTCCCCCGCCTTCAAATTTGACGGTGCATATGAAGTGGCTCTTGTCGACTGTATTCTCAAAAATACCTATGACATCCTGAGAAAGGATCGTAAATATGAAATAAAAATTAGACCCTATGATTGGCCGCCACCACCAGGTGATCAAGAACAAATTCAAAAAATCAATTGGATGGATTATCCATATATTGAATTACCCTACGAGGAGCTCACCTCCATGAATGATTTATGTCGTACTATCAATAAAAGAATTTCTGCTCGTAAAAAAGGAGCTTTTCATTTCAACTATTCAAAGGAGGAGGGCAAGATCTACATTAGTTCACCTATTGCCAATGAAAAGATTATTCTCAATGATAACTTAAAGGACGTTCTTGGCTTTAAGCTCAATATAATCAATGGTAGAAGTGCTGGAAACACTAATTTCATTTTTGCTGACTACCCACCTGCCTTCACCTGCCTTCTCCACGGACACTTGTATATTTCTCTACGCTTCATTTGTGGAAACATCTCGGGTTGGTAATTCAAATGTTCCCCTCCTACGAGTTCTTGAACGAAAAAAAAACCAATCAAGAACATGTTCATCACTACAATATAAAGCATCTTCAGTATATTCCCGTAAACACTTCCTATTTGGAACTCTGTCAGTTAACACTAAGAACTGAATTAGGTGATTCTCTAGCAATTTCAAAAGGCTTAGCAGTGATTACATGTCATTTTCAACCCATTGTCAACGACGGTACAATCACCTAAAAAATGAACAATAGAAGAATTCCATTTGTCTGTCCGATATCGATTGTTATCTTGGTGCTTTGAGTCCACGTCAAATAGGCAATGGATTGGACTACTACAAGAGGCGTACTAAAATGTCTGGCTATGGTCTTGGTAGCTGGTTTGCTAGGCTATTTCGTTCTGCACTACCCTTGCCAGAAAATATCTTGTACCTGCTGCATCAAATTTTGCTGCCTCCACACTACAGGACTGGGGGTCGGGCAAGAATTTCAAGGAGAGTGTTAAGGAAAATATTAGATCTTCAGCAAGAGCCGTTGGTGAACAATTAAAATCTCGACAAAATGGGGGAGGATTGAAAAAGGATGCGTTCGCGTCATTCACTCATCAGTCTCCACCCAGGCAGGAAGCAAAGGACATCAACAAGGACTTTGAGAAATAAAACAACGAAGGCCAATAAAAGCAGAAGAAGAAAAAGAAAAAGATTGTTAGATCAAAGAAGGATTTCTTCTCTTAAGATGACTTATCTCCCCACAAGGAATCATATCCATCAATCAGTTCCTCATTGAATCTATTCAATGCTGAAAATGTTGATGTCAGTGTCAAGTATGGCTACTATGAACAATTTCACCCTCAACAACCCCTCTCGGAAAATGTACACTTTCAAATATTTTCCAATGAAGACTATTTCATTGATTTGTCGTCAACATTTATTGATTTAAATGTTTGTTGTGAAGAAAAGTCAGATAATACAACTCCAAATGCCGGCGATGGTCTCTCCTATGAAAAACTGCATTCTACACAACCTATTCAAACAAATTAATGTATTGATTAATGGAACATTGGTGAGCACTAGCAATAATTTATCCAACTATGCAAGCTACATACAATTTATGATGATGACGCCAAAGGCGTACAAGGAGATGAGAGGACAATCATTGGGCTATGAATATCGAACAGGTGTTGATACTGACGGTGAGTTGACTACTGCAGTGACCCAGGAGTATCATCTAGTTTGGAAAAATTAAATCATGAGATATTCAATATATCCCAATGGCTACCCCCCAATGTCAAGATTGACATAAAGTTACAGATGGCCCCATCGAATTTCATTTTGAGAAAAACACTTCCTGCAGCACCCGATGCAAATGTTATTATCACATCGGCAATTCTCCACGTCCGAAAACAACAAGTTATGAGCTCTGTTGCATTGGCAGTGGAAAAGCTAAGAGCCAATGGTAACAACATTAAACTTCTTGTCCCTCATACAATCACCAATCAACGTCACATTGCCACCGGCTCTCGTAGCTATAGCGATTCATCATTTATCAATGGAGAAATCCCATCAAAATTGGCTTTGGCCTTTGTGAAGAGTGGCAGTGCCGTTGGATCCTGGACTGAATCCCCCCATGATTTTAATTTTTTCCATCTATCTAGCCTTGTGTGCAAAGTGAATGGTATTCCACTGTACACTCTATCATTTGACAAAAAAAATTCTATAGAACTCTGTACGAGTTGACCATGCAATCCCTAGATCATAACTCTCAACTATTTGAAAATGGAATAACCGATTCAATGTTTTCAAAAAATCATGGGGTTATTGTTTTGGATTTGTCAGGCACACAGGATATGACCATAGTACGAACAGGGAATGTACGTTTAGAGTGTACATTTGCCAATGCTCTGACTGAGAGTATCACGCTAATATCACTGAGTCAATTTGAGTCCTATGGGAAATCACGCCCGACGGCAGTGTTCTACTAGACCTAGCACCATGAACACAAACCAAATAATCAACGTATTTAGTATGGATCCATACATGTCCCAGTACAAGTCCTATTGCATACCCTCGGACTTCATTGAAAAATTCCAAGTGTTAACAATATCCTAATCATTGTTAATAGCAGTCCATCGACTTTGAAGACCGGTCATTGGCTATGCATCTTTCAAACAGCGAAGAATATTGAATTTTTTGATCCTCTTGGCCTATCGTATAAATTCTACGCTCCATACATCAGTAACTTTATTGAAAGCAGGGGGAAAACCATTATTCAAAATCAACGAAGAGTACAGGATTTAACGACTAAGACATGGTGCTTTCATGCACTACTCTTTTTCATGTTCAGATGTCGTGGCTACACCTACAAGCAGTTTTTCTCAACATCTACGTTGACTTACCTCAATTGAACGACTTTCTAGTGGAGAATATACTTACAAGTGTATTTAATATTGATTTTAGTGCCCTAAGAATAAAATGTTCTAAAGATGTCTGTGAAATTGTTTATTAATAAAAAAAATTTATATACATGATAAAACGACTTTTCTACTCTTTAGATTTCATCCACTACTAGGTATTTGTCGACAACAACTAGTGCAGGTAGATTATCTGAATTCACAGTGTACTGATCCTGATGTACTGCAATGTCAGGGTCACATTTTCTACAGTAGAGTGTGACTTCACTCTTGTCATATCTCTTTGTATAGTCAATGATACTATTCTCATTCATTCTATAGAATTCACATGTTTCAATTTGCTTATTTGAAGCAATTTCACAAACAGTGTCCTCAAGTGTCGAATCACATTCCGTCACAGCCAAATAAAAATCAGTGGGCTTATAATCAAAACACCCAGTGTCTTCACAACAATGACGTAGAAACCATATTCTCTTGTTGTTCCAACAGTTGAATCGTTGACCCGGTTCCTCCTCCCAGAACAATCTAAAACCACGACGATACCAACCTCGTAGCAATAAACTAAAATCACGGTTAGGATTCTTTCCAATCATACCGGTATATGTACTCTCCCACTGCTTACATTTATCATAATGACAATTGGAGCATAGGTTGCCTCTAGGATGAGAGTCACACACCTCTTCAAGACAGGAATTACAACCTTTAATTTGTACAGCATATCCTCTATGCAATTTACACGGGTTGCATAATCTACACATTTCATCATACTCCTCAATCATTGTGCAATTCTCACATGATGATGATGACCAGTTGTTCAGTGAGTACATACATAGTGGACATGTATGGAACATTTTGTCATGTGTTGACGCTCTCACTGCCACAATGAAACTGAGCTAGCAACATCAAAAAATTGTCTGAGATAGAGAGAGAGAGGAGTAAATCATCCTTGAGCACCATCTTTCTCATGAAAAAAAAGTCCTAAATTTCTCTAACTAATGTTTAAAAGCATATCCACAATATCATTTTGCCGTGTCGTGATCAATATATCAATAAATTGTGTAAATGCATTTGGACCACAATGTAGAAGCTTCATACAATAGTCTAATGATGGAGAATCAGTTTTCATTATATCGACAAGCATTCCCCGAGAAAATATCTTCCTTTGAATAGACAACTCTAGAAAATCATCGTCTAGAACTAAACGTTTTTCCATAAGAACGAGATTCCTCATGATTCGCTCTTTCTCGAATCTATCCATTTTTTAAGAGTCCTAACTCTCTCACAACCAACTTCAGACTAACCAGAATTTCTTTTTTCTACTCTAAAAAATATACGCTAGTCTACTATAGAAAGAAAAAAAATACCATTGATTTAGAAACAGTTTTATTGAACATAATTACAATAATAATATTCACTGATGCATTTTGTTCTCATCAATATATTTCGATAGGACATCTAATGCTGACCGAAGTTTATTTATATGGAGAATATTCATTTTTCCAGCAAAACATAGCTGCTCCTCCTGCTTAAATTTGCTTAATGATATCACGTATCTCGCATACATAATGTCCCATTCAAGACATAGTCTACAACCAGTAGTTATTTCCACAGCTACATTGGGTACTCGTGCATCACTGCTGCTGTCGGTTCCATCATTAATCTCAAATAGTGTAAATGCACCACTCATTTTTTTTTTCTACTAATATCCTCTCAAATAAACTATTCTCTTTGAATTCAATTCTTTTACTAATATGAATTGTAAAGAAAACTATTCCTTTTATTCAAATCCTAATCACCAATCAAGTTATACTCGTTCCTCTTTGAAAGAGTGTAATGACCTGTAGAATAGAATACCTACCAGAAAAACCTGTTTGGTACGGGGGCGTACGCAAATTCAAAAGATACACCCTACTTACATTTTCTTTACTGTTAAAAATATCCTGCATTTTAAAAATTATTTCAAAATTTTTAAAACCAAAATATAAATATACATTGATTTGACTGAAAATAAACGAATGGAAACAGACACTTATGCTTTCCAGTAATTTCCCCCCTCCTGGCTGCTAGTTTTGGTGGGATCTTAAGTCTAAAGGTTTGTAAAGAGATCTCTCTGATCTGTGGAGAGATACATGTTCACGCATGTAGAGATCATGCGTGAAAGCCCGTGGAAGAGTGCTATCACTGAGTAAAGTCTTAACCAAATAAGAAGAAAGAGAAATACTTTAACCAGCTTTTGAAGATCTGAGACGTCAGTTCCGTTTTCCTATGGAGGAGTACAGGAGGAGGCTCAGTGTTTAGTAGAGGAGGCTAGGTTTAAGGAATTGAGCGAAACGGCAAAAACGTGTTCTTTTAAAATAAAATGCCAAATTTCCGTTACCATCTTTTTCCGACCCATCATACAAATAGGAAGTCCTTACAAATTTACAGTTTAAGCAAGGTGGGACTTAATTTTAAGCTACAAAGTTGGTGATGAGGGCGGATGTTAGAGGGGTAAAGAGCCCAATTTTTGCATCAAATCATTAACTTAAAATTCATTTTACGATCTTGATTTTAGATACCTACAACATTCTTACTTTTTCTACAAAATGTACATGTGAACGATGGAATATTTGAATAATTTTGGGCCCTTATGCAAGAGGCGTAGTTAGCATTTTCAGCGCCCGGGATAGTGCCCCCCCCATTACTACCACAACATAATTAGATTATATCATTGGCGAAAAAACTTAGTTTGGCGCATCTTGAGAGGGTGCACCTGGGAAGAGCCGTCCCCCTTGTCCCCCTAGCTACGCTGCTGCCTTACAACTGATGTTGTGGGGGTTATACATTCCCTGAGCGCACATTTGTTGTAGCCTTTAGTAATTTTGATTAAATAGTTATTTCAAAGTTTGTATCAAGAGTATAGGGGGGGGGGGGCTCAGGGGAATGCTGGTTGCATCCGAAGTATTTTCAACCCTTAGGAAACGTTTGACTTCTATTCGAATAAGGAACTTTTGACTGCTAATAGAATAAACGATCCCACATAGGTATAAGCAGACACATAGGTCTTAATTAACGTGTAGACTACTGCTCAGGCACTATCACAACAATGAGTATACTATTTTCCCGCTATCCATTATCGATCACTGTCAAACCTTAAAACGGGCACTAGAACTTCCATCTTCTGATTGAGCGAAGCAATTACGAATATTACGGTTATCTCTTCTATACGATGAAGCCAGAAAAAAAAAAATAACATACGGGAGACACAACATTCTTAACTTAGTCTATCTTAACGCGTAGAAGGCGAAACACTTGGACACTTTGCACCTCATGAAGGCACAACCTACTAATCACCCTCTTAACAACCTCTTAAGTGAAAAACGAAGCAATGATTTTCTGGGTAGTAAAAAAAGCACATGAAAAAAGAACAGTCATTCTCAAACTTCTTGCTTCCGATACGATGGTGGGTAGAAGCAAGTGTTTGAACGTCTGTTCTGCAAAGTTACGAGATTCCTTACCGGGGAATCTAGAGTAGTATTAGATAAATATAGTGAAGAATGGTTTTTAGACATACATCTGCAGTTAAACTTGAGGTGGTTAACAGTTATGTTCTTAGAATGTGTTGATCCTTCACAGCATTCAAGTGGCAAATGATATTCGGTTCAAAATAACAAAATATTTTGTCTTTCTATTTTGAAGTTACAGGTTTGGTTACTCAGCCAGTTTTTTTCAAAAAATCAATGATTGATGTTTTTTAATTACACAAATTTTTTTCAGCTATTTTAACAAATACCATTGAAATAGTGGTTTTAAGCAATTAACAACCTTTAAGTACATATTTTTATTTAAACTTTTATCTTATTTTCATTTTGACGGTTGTCTTTTTATGCGGGTTTCCATCTATACTTTTTTATTCTTCTTCCTACACTGAGGACGGTAGAGTGAACAGAACACATTATATTAAATGCCTAACATAAGACAACCAAAATACCATCTCTGTATATTAAATATTTAATAAAAATGTACCTACAACGTAGATTTCAATTAAGCCTAATTTATAAAGCTTTGCTTGAGAAATCAAAAATGTACACAAACTCTCGGTGGGATATTTTCTCATTGCATTATACCATTTTTACAATTGAAAAATATTGGAGGTTCTTTGTGCGGGGTCACCACTTTTAAAGGCGAAAATGGCGCAAAGAGTCGCTATGCCACTTACTGGAGGGGGACGATCCCTCTTTGGCCCCAAATTAGTGGGATTTCCGCTACTACTCCAACGGTTCCTTTATACTAACGTGATCGGATGGTCTATGGCCACATTTAAAGCCAAAGTTTACCGATAAGATTTCTAATTAACTCTTTTAGATTCATCCTAAGCTGAAAATTTAAAAAGAGTACATAGAAAAAGGCTTACTATATTTCACAGTCACGAGTATAAAATGAACTCACTAAAAAATGGATTTGGGCTAGCCGCAGCACGCGGTGGGGTTACTAGGGGTGGTAAAAACTCTTTCCAGCCAATCCCAGAGCTCCTCCCATACTGGCCAATCTCCCTAACTGCGCACTTTTTTCCCTCGTGGTCAATTAAGCACGTACGCAGTTAAAAGGACCCAAAATGGCGTCAAAGAAAATAATAGGAAAATTAATATTTATTATTTAAAGAAGGAAAATAATGAAGGGGCCCAAAGAAATGAATCTGGGAGGGACATTTATCTGACAAAACTGGGACTAAGGGTTCCAACACCTCCCCCCTAAGATAAATGGCCCACATCCCCGTTGGATTGGCTGGAAATACAAACACAATATCATAACACTAAACTCAAAATCATTAGACTTGTATCTTCTCTTTTACCAATGCCTGTGCTTCCTCTGCTTGGCTCTGGATCCGTCGTCCTCGAAACGTCTCCATTGTAGGACCACCATGGTCTAGATCGTCTAACATGCGCATTCGGTTTTGAAAATCCAAGTCCCCAAGATTCGTAGGAATTAATTTTGCACAGCACAAATCAAAAACAACAAATTTTCTCGCTCTCACGAATTTACATTTGAGAGGAGCAGAGAATCAGTTTCTGGCACTTTCGATTATGCCAGCCATCGTGAAAAATTGACTGCACTAGCCTCTTAATTTCCATCTGTGGAAACAACCCCACATCTCAATCAAAAAGTAATTTGCCCCTTGGCATAATTTCAAATAATCTAAGGCCGAAAATACAAAGGCCTGTGAAAACGATAAGGGTACTGGAAATGAAGTAAAATTTTTCGCGAACCATGAATCGCCTTTTTTCTGGGTTCCCTCCCCTGGGATAATTAACTGAAGAATATACGTTGATGCTAATTGAAAATAAAATTTGGGTACATATCCCACTGAATACAATTTGCCGGAAATAATTGTCGACTCCCATGAAGAATAACAGCTATGAATAGGGTTGCTGGACAAGGTTTGGGTGAAGTATGAAGTGACTGGGAGAGAGTATCCCCCATGGACTTCAGATCAGAAAGGCAAAATCTCGGTAAAGGGATCACAAACTTGTCCGCCAGTTGTGCATTGAGGAAAATGGCTATCTTTTGCAACTTCCCGCAGGGGATCTTCCCCAAGGGATTCCTCCCCCTCATAAAGGATCGACATATCTTTTGAATTGATAATACTAATCTCAGATTCATTTCCAAATTTTTCCAGTCCGACTCGACATTCAATATCTCCAAACTTTCCCCAAACTCGTTGTAGGTCATTCATCATCTCTCTTTGTAACCATCTTCTTTTATTCCCCATGGGTCTTTGACCTCTTTTTTCCCCTTATTATTTATGTTTTCAAGGCCAAGCCCATCCAACATTTTTTTATTTTTCTCCCTATTATTTATTTTAGCTAGGCACAGCCCAGATAATTTTTTATTTTTCGCCACTGCAGGCTGAATCTCACAATTTTGTCTCTTCTTTGCATTCCTCTTTTCGTCTCTACTTTTCTCAATTCTGTCATTCGCGCAAAATAATAAATTACCGTTATATCTAATTTGGACTCCAGTGTCCACTATCTTTGACTGCATTACTTCATTGTAGCTCTGTTTAATATCTCTTTTCTCTCTTCTAGTCTTCTTTATTTTTACCGCCGAAACAAATATTTCGTTATCAAATGGGAATTGAACTCCGACATTTGGTTTTTCATATTCTACCAAATTTCTCGAACTTTCCGAGGAAAATCGCGTACAATAAATTTCGTCTCCTTATTCTCTGGTACAATCAGCGTTTCATTTTGGCCTGTACTTGTTATCGTCTCATATTCATTAAAAGTGTTCTCAAGTTTTCTATTTTCTGAAAATTTTCCTGAAGTAGCATATTCTCCCGTAAAAGTGTTTAATGTCTGGTAATTTTCTTTTTCTCGCGTTTGATTCTTAGACAAATTATTATGGCTATCTGACAGCCTACAAGTAACTTGTGATAAAACGTCACTTTGCGAATTTCCCCAACGAGTTTTCATTTCTTTTCTTTTCACGTTTCTTTTCTTTCATTTCTTTTCTTTATAGGCTACTCTAGCCCTTTCGTCCTGTTTTCTATTCTTTCTAATTTCATCTTTCTCAGCCTGCATTTTCCCCTCATATTCTCGGTGCTCTCTCTCAAAGGCCTCCATATTAGCCTTTCTTTCTATTTTCCTACTTTTTCTATGGGCTTCAATCGCCCTTTTCGGTCTAGAGTTAATCTCATCTCTGTCCGACATAATTTCAAAATTCCATTTGTCATTATTTCTTTTTAATTCCTTTTCTGAATTCATTTGTTCTATATCTGTCCTGTCTCTATCCGTATTTTCTTTTATTCGTAATTCCCCTTCATTTGGCACAGCCTCTGAGGGGTTAGTTTGTTTTGTTTTTTCATATATACTTCCTAAGTTTTTTTCGTACCCCCTCATTTTACCGCGTCTACTTCTCTTTGATTATATTATCTCTTATTCAATTAGTCAATCTTGGTAAATTCAAAATTGTCACGCAAAAATTATGGTATGCAATTACTATTGTGAATTATCAGCTCCGTGTAATGAGATTCAACAATTTTTCACATAACCGGAATGTCTAGACTTAATTAGGGAATAACGACTTCTTTCTCAACAAGCAGTTTTTCGCGAGTGAATTATATCTCCGAAAAAGAATTAACAGGGGTTGGACAAGAAAATAATCAAAAAACCGCGAAAATATTTCACTAGTGAATTAGCTGGACTAAACTCAAACAGGGGAACTATCCTGCAAAACAAATCACGTATCCCTCCTGGATAGAAAGATAATATTAGTTGGATGGAAGATAATGCTTGTTTACTTTAACATTATGGGAACGGCACTGGAGTCCCGAGTCAAATTGCAAATTTTCCCCTTTCTTTGTCATAACCGTTATTGCCAAATAAGAAATAACTAGGAAATAAGTGTATATTCTTTCTTTTTCAGAGTACGAGTTCAAATTCCTTCCCGAATTTTTCTGCGGGTTAAGGGGTTGAAATTCTTCACAAAAACAAAGAAGAAAAAAGAATACGAATTGAATACTCTTAATTTTTCATAACTGAGAAACTTAAGTCGTGTTGAACAAAAATTTCGGTCAGAGAAGCAAATTTGTCAACTATAGTCTACTTTACAACAGAGGCGAATCGAATATTATTTTTTTCTGGAGACTTTTTTTTTTCGACGGGTGGCGAAAGATCAGGGAAACGAAGCAAATTTCACAAAAAAAAATAAAAAAATTATATTTAAAAAGAATGCCAATTGAATACTTTTAATTTTACCTAATGAAGAATTTTAGTTCATTTTAAAACAAAAGTTTCGGCCAGAGATGCAAATTTGTCGACTATTGCTACAACATAGGCGAATCGAATAGTTTTTTTCCGGAGACTTTTCTTTCTGCGGGTGGCGAAAGATCCGGCAGACGAAGCAAACTTCACAAAAACAAGAGGAAAAAAAGAATACATATTTAAAAAAAATACCAATTGAATACTTTTAATTTTTCATAAATGAGAAACTTGACTCGTGTTGAACAAAAGTTTTCGATCAGAGAAGCAAATTTTTCAACAATAGTCTACTCTACAACAGAAGCAAATCGAATAGTATTTTTTTTCTATAGACTTTTTTACTGCAGGTGACGAAAGATCCGGCAGACGAAGCAAATTACACAAAAAAGAAAAAAAAAACAGTACCTATTTAAAAAGAATATCAATTGAATACTTTTAATTTTGCCTAATGAAGAGCTTTAATTCATTTTAAACAAAAGTGTCGGCCAGAGAGGCAAATTTGTCAACTACTGTCTACAACATAGGCAAAACGGGTAGTTTTTTTTTTTTGTTTTTGTTTTTTTTTCGGAGACCTCTTTCTGCGGATGGCGAAAGGTCAGGCAGACGAAGCAAATTTCACAAAAAAAAAAGAAAAAGAGAATACCTATTTAAAAAGAGTACCAATGGAATACTTTTGAAGAACTCTAACTTATTTTAAACAAGAGTTTCACAAATTTGTCAAATCTAGTCCAAAACAGAAGCAAATCGGACAGCCATTGCATTAAGACCTTTTTTTCTCGGGGGACGAAAAAACCGGCAGACGAAGCAAAATCAACAACAGTCAAAGCTCGTCTTACCTCTTAAATCACTCAAAACCTTGATATGTTCCTCCCCATTAATATGTTCATGAACAGAACTTCCAATGACGAGGATGTTGCAAATATTACATTTTAGATGTTTCTCTGTTGGAGATCTTGAATTGTTGGAGATTATACGTACATTGGCCTCTAAAAAGAAAGGAAAGAATTTTAAAAGGAAACGACTTCTTCAGACAGGCGGTAGCTTTTTCACACTTTTACTGCCAATAATTGCAGGACTTGTAAACAGTTTTCTCTAGTGAGAATGGCAAAACCCTATAAATTGACTCCAATAGAACTCGCTCTCTCACCCGTCGAACACTTTGAGGACAATCTGAGTAAATTCCTCGACAATGAAACTATTGATGATGATAAAAACTGATTTTACTTCAAGATGCACTTCGTCGAGTGGACAAACACTATCGATCAAAGCCCACTGCTGCTGATCCCAAAAAAGAATCATCTCAAGAATCTACTGCTGCTGCTGGAACACAATTAAAGAAGGAGGAATTGGATTCAATTGTATTGAAAATTGGAAATCTAATGCCCCACTCATATCGTGAACAAAGTAAACGACTCTTAACTTATCTCTTGGAAAGTGATCAAATTCAAGTTGAGAGCAATGGGGGAAAGGATTATAATTCAGGGCAAGAGCTATAATCTACTTGATTTAATGTATGACATGGTTACAAATCGTAAAGGACTATTATCATTTGACACTCGTCTATACAACTTTCTAAATACATTAAACTTCCCCAAAAGTCTTATCTGCAATAGACAAATTCTAAAAAATTAAATGAACGTGCATCATCATCATCAACATTAAAATATGAACTTGAAGAAGAAGAAGAAGATTTTAAATCAATTTTGGAAAATACTAGCACACCACTGATAGCTAGACAAAAGCGAAGACGTATCAAGTCAACGTCACCACCAGCAGCCAGTATACAAAAGGGTAGCGGACGCTACACAACGTGTTTACGTTCAAAATGGCTGAAGTTCTGAAAGGTGTTTATGAAAATATTGGCGAGGCGGGGAGTTTAAGTTCCCCCACAACTCTTTCCAAAGTCACGGGTGTTCGCACTAAAAGTGTACAAGACTATCTACAAAATGAACCAAGTTACACTCTGCATAGAAATCATAGACTTCGTGCCAATCAATATCGAAAAACTAAAGCCTTTTACCCGTTGCATATAATGCAAGCAGATCTCCTGACTCTAGATGAGCTTCAAAGACGTCACAATACACCGTACAAGTACATTCTACTTGCAATCAGTGTTCTTAGTCGCTATGCATATGCAATTCCATTGCGATCAAAGAGAGGTGTAGAAGTTGCTCAGGCCATTGAAAGTATTCTCGAAAAGGATTCATATAAAAAAATTCAAACGGATCGCGGTAGTGAATTTGTTAATCCTCATGTTGCAAAAGTACTAGAGAAATATAGTACACTGCTCTATCATAGTCACAGTCCTATAAAGGCTGCATTGGCCGAACGATTGATAAGAAACTATTCGACTTTTAATTTCAAGATATTGTACATTGAAAAATACGCCGGCTTTTATTCATGATCTGGATAAAATCATGTTGATTTATAATCAACGACCTCATCGATCATTGTCCAGCTCTACACCAACGGAAGTTCATCATTAGGATCATAATACAATTGACACCTTTCTTAAACAACATTCCAATGAATCAAAAGTCAAGAAGAAGAAAAATAAATTCAATGTTGGTGATACTGTTCGAATTAATAGAACAAGTAATGTTTTTGAAAAGGGGAATTACTTGTGGTCCACTGAACTTTTTAAAGTGGCAAAAATCCTAGACACTAAACCCATAACTTATCGCCTGCGTGATACCAAAGATGAAGAGATTCTCGGTGGCTTTTATGACTATGAATTGCAAAAAGTTAAAAATGCTAGTGAAATCTATCAAATTGAAAAGATATTAAAGACACGTACTCGCAGGGGTAAGAAACAGTTACTTGTTCGGTGGCTAGGATACAATTCTGATTTTGATTCTTGGATTGGTGTTGAAGATATTGACAATGCCCAATGATTTCTATGTAACTTTCATGTCCAACGTTTCCGATCCTCTCTACAATGACTTGAATACGACAAGTGATTTTTGGACAAAACTCTCCCCCGCCTTCAAATTTGACGGTGCATATGAAGTGGCTCTTGTCGACTGTATTCTCAAAAAATACCTATGACATCCTGAGAGAGGATCGTAAATATGAAATAAAAATTAGACCCTATGATTGGCCGCCACCACCAGGTGATCAAGAACAAATTCAAAAAATCAATTGGATGGATTATCCATATATTGAATTACCCTACGAGGAGCTCACCTCCATGAATGATTTATGTCGTACTATCAATAAAAGAATTTCTGCTCGTAAAAAAGGAGCTTTTCATTTCAACTATTCAAAGGAGGAGGGCAAGATCTACATTAGTTCACCTATTGCCAATGAAAAGACTATTCTCAATGATAACTTAAAGGACGTTCTTGGCTTTAAGCTCAATATAATCAATGGTAGAAGTGCTGGAAACACTAATTTCATTTTTGCTGACTACCCACCTGCCTTCACCTGCCTTCTCCACGGACACTTGTATATTTCTCTACGCTTCATTTGTGGAAACATCTCGGGTTGGTAATTCAAATGTTCCCCTCCTACGAGTTCTTGAACGAAAAACCAATCAAGAACATGTTCATCACTACAATATAAAGCATCTTCAGTATATTCCCGTAAACACTTCCTATTTGGAACTCTGTCAGTTAACACTAAGAACTGAATTAGGTGATTCTCTAGCAATTTCAAAAGGCTTAGCAGTGATTACATGTCATTTTCGACCCATTGTCAACGACGGTACAATCACCTAAAAAATGAACAATAGAAGAATTCCATTTGTCTGTCCCGATATCGATTGTTATCTTGGTGCTTTGAGTCCACGTCAAATAGGCAATGGATTGGACTACTACAAGGGGCGTGCTACAATGTCTGGCTATGGTCTTGGTAGCTGGTTTGCTAGGCTATTTCGTTCTGCACTACCCCTTGCCAGAAAATATCTTGTACCTGCTGCATCAAATTTTGCTGCCTCCACACTACAGGACTGGGGGTCGGGATAGAATTTCAAGGAGAGTGTTAACGAAAAATATTAGATCTTCAGCAAGAGCCGTTGGTGAACAATTGAAATCTCGACAAAATGGGGAGGGATTGAAAAGGATGCGTTCGCGTCATTCACTCATCAGTCTCCACCCAGGCAGGAAGCAAAGGACATCAACAAGGACTTTGAGAAATAAAACAACGAAGGCCAATAAGCAGCAGAAGAAGAAAAAGAAAAAGATTGTTAGATCAAAGAAGGATTTCTTCTCTTAAGATGACTTATCTCCCCCACAAGGAATCATATCCATCAATCAGTTCCTCATTGAATCTATTCAATGCTGAAAATGTTGATGTCAGTGTCAAGTATGGCTACTATGAACAATTTCACCCTCAACAACCCCTCTCGGAAAATATACACTTTCAAATATTTTCCAATGAAGACTATTTCATTGATTTGTCGTCAACATTTATTGATTTAAATGTTGTTGTGAAGAAAAAAGTCAGATAATACAACTCCAAATGCCGGCGATGGTCTCTCCTATGAAAACTGCATTCTACACAACCTATTCAAACAAATTAATGTATTTATTAATGGAACATTGGTGAGCAGTAGCAATAATTTATCCAACTATGCAAGCTACATACAATTTATGATGATGACGCCAAAGGCGTACAAGGAGATGAGAGGACAATCATTGGGCTATGAATATCGAACAGGTGTTGATACTGACGGTGAGTTGACTACTGCAGTGACCCAGGAGTATCATCTAGTTGGAAAATTAAATCATGAGATATTCAATATATCCCAATGGCTACCCCCCAATGTCAAGATTGACATAAAGTTACAGATGGCCCCATCGAATTTCATTTTGAGAAAAACACTTCCTGCAGCACCCGATGCAAATGTTATTATCACATCGGCAATTCTCCACGTCCGAAAACAACAAGTTATGAGCTCTGTTGCATTGGCAGTGGAAAAGCTAAGAGCCAATGGTAACAACATTAAACTTCTTGTCCCTCATACAATCACCAATCAACGTCGCATTGCCACCGGCTCTCGTAGCTATAGCGATTCATCATTTATCAATGGAGAAATCCCATCAAAATTGGCTTTGGCCTTTGTGAAGAGTGGCAGTGCCGTTGGATCCTGGACTGAATCCCCCCATGATTTTAATTTTTTCGATCTATCTAGCCTTGTGTGCAAAGTGAATGGTATTCCACTGTACACTCTATCATTTGACAAAAAATTCTATAGAACTCTGTACGAGTTGACCATGCAATCCCTAGATCATAACTCTCAACTATTTGAAAATGGAATAACCGATTCAATGTTTTTCAAAAAATCATGGGGTTATTGTTTTGGATTGTCAGGCACACAGGATATGACCATAGTACGAACAGGGAATGTACGTTTAGAGTGTACATTTGCCAATGCTCTGACTGAGAGTATCACGCTCATATCACTGAGTCAATTTGAGTCCTATTGGGAAATCACGCCCGACGGCAGTGTTCTACTAGACCTAGCACCATGAACACAAACCAAATAATCAACGTATTTGGTATGGATCCATACATGTCCCAGTACAAGTCCTATTGCATACCCTCGGACTTCATTGAAAAAAATTCCAAGTGTTAACAATATCCTAATCATTGTTAATAGCAGTCCATCGACTTTGAAGACCGGTCATTGGCTATGCATCTTTCAAACAGCGAAGAATATTGAATTTTTTGATCCTCTTGGCCTATCGTATAAATTCTACGCTCCATACATCAGCAACTTTATTGAAAGCAGGGGGGAAAACCATTATTCAAAATCAACGAAGAGTACAGGATTTAACGACTAAGACATGTGGCTTTCATGCACTACTCTTTTTCATGTTCAGATGTCGTGGCTACACCTACAAGCAGTTTTCTCAACATCTACGTTGACTTACCTCAATTGAACGACTTTCTAGTGGAGAATATACTTACAAGTGTATTTAATATTGATTTTAGTGCCCTAAGAATAAAATGTTCTAAAGATATATGTGAAATTGTTTATTAATAAAAAAAAATTTATATACATGATAAAACGACTTTTCTACTCTTTAGATTTCATCCACTACTAGGTATTTGTCGACAACAACTAGTGCAGGTAGATTATCTGAATTCACAGTGTACTGATCCTGATGTACTGCAATGTCAGGGTCACATTTTCTACAGTAGAGTGTGACTTCACTCTTGTCATATCTCTTTGTATAGTCAATCAATCAATCAATCAATCAATTTATTAATACTAAAAAAAAACAATACAATTACAAACTTAAAAATTTAAACACGCCCAAGAAGCTAAGCTTGTACAGGGCCAACAAAACAAATAAGACACTATTATAAAGCACTTAAAAAAAAAAAAAAAAAAAAAAAAAAAAAAAAAAAAAAAAAAATTAGATAAGAGACATTTATGAAAATAGGAGAAATAATAGGAGAAAATAGGAGAATTATTTGAAATATATTGAATGAAAAAAAAAAAGACATAAATGTGGATAGAATGCAAAAAATGAAGAAAAAAGGGGGAAATACTATACTGGAAATACCCAGCGAGAAAGTGCCTTTGCAGAAAGAGATAGAGGGACATCAGGAGGGATGGAGTTCCATAGTAAAATAGATTGATAAACAGGAGACCTCTGACCTGCTGTCGATGAACGCTTAGGTAAAATGAACCTGCGATAAGAGCTACGTAAAAAAGAAGAGTACCTACCTGAGCCTGACAGAAAGAAAAACTGCTGCAGAGATGGTGGGAGTCTACCTAGAAAAGCAGAATGTGCTAAATAAAGGTAACTTTTACCCACAATATGATCCAGCGGAGCTATTCCAGTATCATATAAAGATCAGAGGAAGGGTAAAAACGAGGAAGAAGAAAAGTAGCCTTCACTGCCCTATTTTGGGCTCTTTGAAGTGAGCAGAGAAGAGATTTATTAGTACTACCCCAGACAGAACAGCAATAAGAAAGGTAAGGAAAAATAAAAGCATAATAAAGAGAAAGCATAACATCAGGGGGAAGAAATGAGTTAACCCTGTATAACATTGAAGATTGGCGGAGGACAAGGGAACGGGTATGAGTTATATGGGGTTTAAAAGAAAGAAAAAAAACAGTCAAGATACACACCAAGAAATTTCACTATAGTAGCTTGCGGTATAATATCATTCCCATAAGTCAGGATGGTTGGTTCCCCTGCGTCTCTCATACGATAAGGGGTTCTAAAGTGTACAATGGCACTTTTTTGGCTGTTGAGAGTCATACCATTTGACCAGCACCAATCTTTTACTTTATCAAGAAGACCTTGAGCTAGGGAAATGGCAGATGGCAGGTCCACTGCAGCAATGAAGAAGTTACTGTCATCAGCAAAAACTATAGGGTGCACAAGGGATGAAGACCATCAACAAGATCATTAATATAAATTAAAAACAAAAGTGGTCCAAGCACAGAGCCCTGTGGGACACCTTTCACAATAGGCAAGGAAGAGGAAGAAGTACCATTAACCGAAACATACTGAGATCTCCCTGAGAGGTAAGACCTAAACCATTCAAGTGGGACTCCATGCACTCCAAATGAAGATAATTTAGACAAAAGAACAGAGTGAACGACCATATCAAATGCCTTTGAAAAGTCAAGAAATAGACCCAAAACACACAAGCCCTTGTCAAGATTAACACGCACAAACTCTGTTGCATCTGAAAGTGCATGCAAGGTAGAGAAACTGGGACGAAAGCCATACTGATGGTTAGTTATGAGAGAATTACCTGCAGTCGTATTAGTACTAAATAAAAATGAAGAGAGTCTACAATACACTACTTTTTCAACAACCTTAGAAATTACAGGAAGGAGAGAAATAGGTCTATAGTTTGAAATTAGAGATGAATCACCTTTTTTAAACAAAGGTACAACATTAGCAACCTTAAATAAATGAGGAAAAACACCAGAAGAAAGAGAGAGGTTAGTTATGTGTGAGATTGGGTTAGAAACAAACTGACCAATTTTTTTTAAGAACATTACAGCTCAAACCAAAACCATCAACTGTACGGCTACTTGAAAGCTGAGAAATAACGTTAGAAACTTCGGTATCACTGCATGGAAAAAGGAAAAAAATGACTTTTCTGCTAAGGGAAAACTACTTACTCTGCTGTAGGGTGGATTAGGAACTGAAGGAAGTGAGGTGAAATACGAATTGAAGGCGCTTGCTGAAGAATTTTTGTCCACGAAAGATCCATCAGCTTTCCTGTAGTGACAAGGGGAGGACTGTTTGAGTTTCTTGCGGGAAAGAGCTTCATTAACTACAGTCCAAACCTTTCGCAAATTCCCCTTACACTCATCAATTCGACGCGAAAAATATAGCTTTTTGGCTGCACGGACTGAAGAAGTAAGCACATTTTTATAAAGTTTATACTTCAAAAGATCATCCTGTGTCTTACTTTTACATGCAGCCTTAAACAGAGACGCCTTCATATGTGTAGCATTGATCAGACCTCTAGACATCCATGGACATTTAGGTATGGAATTCCTTGGCCTCTTTCTAAGAGGAAAATGCTTATCCAACAGAGCTCCCATACGACACAAAATAAACTCGTTGCACAATCAACATCATTAGCTTCAAGAACACTAGACCAATCATTACTCTGAAGACAATGTATTAAATTAGAAATTTCTTTATCTGTGAAAGTTCTAAAAGAAAACTCACCCTGCTCATCCACAACAATCTCAGTTTGAGGCACAAAAAGTGAAACATAAATAGGGAAGTGATCAGAAAGATCAGTGAAAACAAGACCAGAAGTAAACTTCAAATTAGAAGAATGAGAAATGAAAATATTGTCTATTAAAGTGGCAGAATTTCTAGTAGGGTCAACACGAGAAGGAAAAAAAATTGAAGGAAGTAGACCAGCAGAAGAAAGCACATCAAAGAGATGGTCATATTCATCACTTGATCCAATATTTAACATATTACAATTAAAATCTCCCAAAACACAAATACGTTTTTTAGAGAAAGACCCCACACAAGAAAGTTGATCAAGCAAATCACAGAACAAATGTGTTGGAAAAGGAGGGGGCTTATAAAAAAACAGTGTCACATGCAAACTGGCTTTTCAGATCAATAACAAGAGAATAAACTGTCCTACTATTTGACACTACTGATGTAAACAAGGATTCAAGGTCAGACCTTCTTCTAAACTCAATATCAGACTTTATAAATAAAGAAATACCTCCTGAGCACTTTGTTACCATTCTGGGGATATGGACAGCAACATAACCATGCATATCATAGGCTGTAAAATTTTCACCATCAGATAACCATGTTTCTGTTAAACCAATTACATCAAAAGGGCAAGAATTATCAGACCACAAATACGATTTCAGACTATCCCATTTATCTCTTATCCCACGCACATTCAAACAAAATACATTAAAGCTACTATTTAAAGACAGTGAGGGTATAATTTTATCACAATAATCAATGGTAGTGTGATAATTACAGCTAGAATTAACCATAGATTCAAGGAGAGGGGTCAAGCGTGTGAGTCTCTTGTTTACCAGCCCTAATTGGTTGATCAATATAACCGAATTAAGAATAGAAGAATTCAAAAGAAAAGAGAAATCACCCATAATTATCACAAATAATAAATATACACATAGAAATATAAGTGGGATGGCACAAATTATCCAAAGTATTGGACCAAAGTATAATGTGACACCAGTTGCTATTACATGAGCTGCAAGTGTGCTGGACTGACAAAAAAATAATAGAAGTTAGGCTACATGAAGGTGAGAGGATCACAAAAAGCATAATGAGATATCAGTAAAATCAAAGTAGAATCAAAGTATTGGCCCAATTTATAATGTGGGACCAGAAAATTATGTAAGCTGTAACTGACATGAGAAAGAAAGAGAGAAAAAAAAATATAATAGTAGTCAGCCTACCTGAAGGTGATAGGATCACAGACAAATATAAATGAATATCAATGGAATGACACATATTATTCCAAATATTAGCCCAGAGTATACTATGGGTAGTAAAAAATTATGAGAGCTGCATATATACTGACATGACAAAAATTTGATTGAATTCAGGGTACACAAGGGTGATAGCATCAAAAAATAAGATAAAGAAATATCAATGAGATGGCATATATTATTCAAAATAATGACCAAAAATATAATATGGGACCAGTCAAAATTATGCAAGTTGCATGTGTGCTGACATGAAAAAAATATGATAGAATTCAGGTTACAGGAAGGTGATAGGATCACTAACCCAGATAAGGGAATAATAGTGGCATGGCACATATTCATCAAAATATTGGCCCCAAGTATAATGTGGAACCAGTCAAAATTATATGAGCTGCAATTATGCTGAAATGACAAAAATATGAAAGAAATCAGCCTGCATAAAGGTGATAGGATCACAAACAAACATAAAAAAAAAATAAATAAATAAATAAATAACAGTGGGATAACATATATGATTCATAACATTTGCCCAAAATGCAATATAGGACCAGTGAAAATTATATGAGCTGCAAATGTGCTGACATGACAAAAACATTATAGAAGCCAAGCTACATGATGGTGAAAGGATCATAAACAAACATAAAGAAAAATCAGTGGGAAGGCACATATTATTATAAGTATTAGCACAAACTATAATGTGTGACCAGTTGATATTATGGGGGTTACAAGTATAATGACACAACAAGAATATAATGTAAATCAGACAACGTGAAGGTGACAGAATCACAAACAGACATAAAGAAATATTAGTGGGAAGGGACATATCGTCCAAACTATTGGCACAAAGTGTAATATGGTACCAGTCTAAATTATGTGAGGACAGTAAAGAATAATAGAGGAATATTTTAAGAACAGCAAGTAAATCCCTACAGAAACAATGCAATATATTATAAGAAAATAAATCTAAATCCATCACTTTAATTTATCTGCATTTGCAGCACATAAATCAATTTCACTCTCATTATTAAACTTAACCACTCTTCCAGATTGGGTTTTATACAGGATATCACCTTTACTGGGACCAAACATTACGTAAGCCAAGCTTTGACTTGGCATATGAAAGAAGTTGTAAGCGTGGTTTTGTAAGTGTCTCAGAAAATAGAATCCCTGATCCTTTCAAATCCTTCTTTTGTCTGAGAAGCAGTTGACGAACTCGTAAGTTGCAAAATTCAACAACTATGGGTCTGGGTTTTGCAGATGTTTGCCAATTCTTTTGGCTGATACAACATCAGACTGAATAATTGGTATGCCAGGAAATTTCCCAGCACATAGTGACAGGAATTGACTTTCAGTGTTTTCAATGGAGGTCTCCTCTTTCACCCCAAAGACAATAATTTGGTTGCTCAAAGCCTGCTGTTCAAAACGGTCATTTAATCTTGCCAGGTTAGACTGGATAGGCTGGAAAGAGTTTTTTAAGGTCTATCATGGATGACTCTAAAGTAGCCAATGAAGATTCAACAGAAAATATGCGTCTGTTATAGCTTTCAAGAGTTTTATCCACTAAATTACTAAGATCTAGGTTGAGGCCAGCATACACCTCCTGCTTGATTGCATCCAGCTTATCTGAAGAGATAGTGACATTATGTTGCATGAATGTCTGTTCCTCTTTCATTTTAACCACTGCCTCATCTACCTGGGAAGAGATCTTAGTCAATATAAGGTCATCAAGTAACCCTTTTACTGAAGATTTAAGATTGTCAGGTTGTAGTGAATCTGCTAGCATTTTATGTTTGATTTTTATGCTATTTATGTGGTTAGTGAGCATGAGTAGCTGCTCTGAAACAGATTCTGATCCAGAGAATTGGATTGAGCTGTCAGACCTTAGTTCACGAGGTGGCTTGAGTTGACTTTTCATTTCTTATCTGAAGTAAACAACAAAACAGGACCAGAAATAAGCAGTGGTATAAGACAGTTTGGGTATAAGGCAGGATGTAGTCCACAATGAAGCAACAAATTTCAAATACCAAAGCAGGGGATTGTGAAATTTGAAGAATAGAAAGCAATCAGCAAAAAACATCAAGCATCAACAGTAGCAGTGGCATAAACCCAAGGATTGGTTACTGTAGTCAAATTACAAGTTAAAATTGGTATAGGTCTCACCTGATGAGTCCCCTCTTACACCCCAGGGGTGGGGGCTGCTATGTGTGCCTGCCTTTACCCACTGGTAGGCAGGTAGAACCAGTACTTCAGGAGGCTTAAAGTGTTGCTGGTTATGCCAGAAAACCTCAAATTCTGATCTGATCTGATACCCACGTCTTTTCAATTTTCAATTTTCAATTTTCAAAATCAGTGGGCTTATAATCAAAACACCCAGTGTCTTCACAACAATGACGTAGAAACCATATTCTCTTGTTTGTTCCAACAGTTGAATCGTTGACCCGGTTCCTCCTCCCAGAACAATCTAAAACCACGACGATACCAATCTCGTAGCAATAAACTAAAATCACGGTTAGGATTCTTTCCAATCATACCGGGATATGTACTCTCCCACTGCTTACATTTATCATAATGACAATTGGAGCATAGGTGGCCTCTATGGATGAGAGTCACACACCTCTTCAAGACAGGAATTACAACCTTTAATTTGTACAGCATATCCTCTATGCAATTTACACGGGTTGCATAATCTACACTTTTCATCATACTCCTCAATCATTGTGCAATTCTCACATGATGATGATGACCAGTTGTTCAGTGAGTACATACATAGTGGACATGTATGGAACATTTGTCATGTGTTGACGCTCTCACTGCCACAATGAAACTGAGCTAGCAACATCAAAAAATTGTCTGAGATATAGAGAGAGAGGAGTAAATCATCCTTGAGCACCATCTTTCTCATGAAAAAAAAAAGTCCTAAATTTCTCTAACTAATGTTTAAAAGCATATCCACAATATCATTTTGCCGTGTCGTGATCAATATATCAATAAATTGTGTAAATGCATTTGGACCACAATGTAGAAGCTTCATACAATAGTCTAATGATGGAGAATCAGTTTTCATTATATCGACAAGCATTCCCCGAGAAAATATCTTCCTTTGAATAGACAACTCTAGAAAATCATCGTCTAGAACTAAACGTTTTTCCATAAGAACTAGATTCCTCATGATTCGCTCTTTCTCGAATCTATCCATTTTTTAGAGTCCTAACTCTCTCACAACCAACTTCAGACTAACCAGAATTTCTTTTTTCTACTCTAAAAAATATACGCTAGTCTACTATAGAAAGAAAAAAAATACCATTGATTTAGAAACAGTTTTATTGAACATAATTACAATAATAATATTCACTGATGCATTTTGTTCTCATCAATATATTTCGATAGGACATCTAATGCTGACCGAAGTTTATTTATATGGAGAATATTCACTTTTCCAGCAAAACAAAGCTGCTCCTCCTGCTTAAATTTGCTTAATGATATCACGTATCTCGCATACATAATGTCCCATTCAAGACATAGTCTACAACCAGTAGTTATTTCCACAGCTACATTGGGTACTCGTGCATCACTGCTGCTGTCGGTTCCATCATTAATCTCCAATAGTGTAAATGCACCACTCATTTTTTTTCTCTACTAATATCCTCTCAAATAAACTATTCTCTTTGAATTCAATTCTTTTACTAATATGAATTGTAAAGAAAAACTATTCCTTTTATTCAAATCCTAATCACCAATCAAGTTATACTCGTTCCTCTTTGAAAGAGTGTAATGACCTGTAGAATAGAATACCTACCAGAAAAACCTGTTTGGTACGGGGGCGTACGCAAATTCAAAAGATACACCCTACTTACATTTTCTTTACTGTTAAAAATATCCTGCATTTTAAAAATTATTTCAAAATTTTTAAAACCAAAATATAAATATACATTGATTTGACTGAAAATAAACGAATGGAAACAGACACTTATGCTTTCCAGTAATTTCCCCCCTCCTGGCTGCTAGTTTTGGTGGGATCTTAAGTCTAAGGTTTGTAAAGAGATCTCTCTGATCTGTGGAGAGATACATGTTCACGCATGTAGAGATCATGCGTGAAAGCCCGTGGAAGAGTGCTATCACTGAGTAAAGTCATAACCAAATAAGAAGAAAGAGAAATACTTTAACCAGCTTTTGAAGATCTGAGACGTCAGTTCCGTTTTCCTATGGAGGAGTACAGGAGGAGGCTCAGTGTTTAGTAGAGGAGGCTAGGTTTAAGGAATTGAGCGAAACGGCAAAACGTGTTCTTTTTAAAATAAAATGCCAAATTTCCGTTACCATCTTTTTCCGACCCATCATACAAATAGGAAGTCCTTACAAATTTACAGTTTAAGCAAGGTGGGACTTAATTTTAAGCTACAAAGTTGGTGATGAGGGCGGATGTTAGAGGGGTAAAGAGCCCAATTTTTGCATCAAATCATTAACTTAAAATTCATTTTACGATCTTGATTTTAGATACCTACAACATTCTTATTTTTTCTACAAAATGTACATGTGAACGATGGAATATTTGAATAATTTTGGGCCCTTATGCAAGAGGCGTAGTTAGCATTTTCAGCGCCCGGGACAGTGCCCCCCCCCATTACTACCACAACATAATTAGATTATATCATTGGCGAAAAAAAAAAACTTAGTTTGGCGCATCTTGAGAGGGTGCACCTGGGAAGAGCCGTCCCCCTTGTCCCCCTAGCTACGCTGCTGCCTTACAACTGATGTTGTGGGGGTTATACATTCCCCTGAGCGCACATTTGTTGTAGCCTTTAGTAATTTTGATTAAAATAGTTATTTCAAAGTTTGTATCAAGAGCTCAGGGGAATGCTGGTTGCATCCGAAGTATTTTCAACCCTTAGGAAACTTTTGACTTCTATTCGAATAAGGAACTTTTGACTGCTAATAGAATAAACGATCCCACATAGGTATAAGCAGACACATAGGTCTTAATTAACGTGTAGACTACTGCTCAGGCACTATCAAAAATGAGTATACTATTTTCCCGCTATCCATTATCGATCACTGTCAAACCTTAAAACGGGCACTAGAACCTCAATCTTCTGATTGAGCGAAGCAATTACGAATATTTACGGTTATCTCTTCTATACGATGAAGCCAGAAAAAAAATAACATACGGGAGACACAACATTCTTAACTTAGTCTATCTTAACGCGTAGAAGGCAAAACACTTGGACACTTTGCACCTCATGAAGGCACAACCTACTAATCACCCTCTTAACAACCTCTTAAGTGAAAAACGAAGCAATGATTTTCTGGGTAGTAAAAAAGCACATGAAAAAAGAACAGTCATTCTCAAACTTCTTGCTTCCGATACGATGGTTGGTAGAAGCAAGTGTTTGAACGTCTGTTCTGCAAAGTTACGAGATTCCTTACCGGGGAATCTAGAGTAGCATTAGATAAATATAGCGAAGAATGGTTTTTAGACATACATCTGCAGTTAAACTTGAGGTGGTTAACAGTTATGTTCTTAGAATGTGTTGATCCTACACAGCATTCAAGTGGCAAATGATATTCGGTTCAAAATAACAAAATATTTTGTCTTTCTATTTTGAAGTTACAGGTTTGGTTACTCAGCCAGTTTTTTTCAAAAAATCAATGATTGATGTTTTTTAATTACACAAATTTTTTTCAGCTATTTTAACAAACACCATTGAAATAGTGGTTTTAAGCAATTAACAACCTTTAAGTACATATTTTTATTTAAACTTTTATCTTATTTTCATTTTGACGGTTGTCTTTTTATGCGGGTTTCCATCTATACTTTTTTATTCTTCTTCCTACACTGAGGACGGTAGAGTGAACAGAACACATTATATTAAATGCCTAACATAAAGGACAACCAAAATACCATCTCTGTATATTAAATATTTAATAAAAATGTACCTACAACGTAGATTTCAATTAAGCCTAATTTATAAAGCTTTGCTTGAGAAATCAAAATGTACACAAACTCTCGGTGGGATATTTTCTCATTGCATTATACCATTTTTACAATTGAAAAATATTGGAGGTTCTTTGTGCGGGGTCACCACTTTTAAAGGCAAAAATGGCGCAAAGAGTCGCTATGCCACTTACTGAGGGGGACGATCCCTCTTTGGCCCCAAATTAGTGGGATTTCCGCTACTACTCCAACGGTTCCTTTATACTAACGTGATCGGATGGTCTATGGCCACATTTAAAGCCAAAGTTTACCGATAAGATTTCTAATTAACTCTTTTAGATTGGCCCCAAGCTGAAAATTTAAAAAGAGTACATAGAAAAAGGCTTACTATATTTCACAGTCACGAGTATAAAATGAACTCACTAAAAAATGGATTTGGGCTAGCCGCAGCACGCGGTGGGTTACTAGGGGTGGTAAAAACTCTTTCCAGCCAATCCCAGAGCTCCTCCCATACTGGCCAATCTCCCTAACTGCGCACTTTATTCCCTCGTGGTCAATTAAGCACGTACGCAGTTAAAAGGACCCAAAATGGCGTCAAAGAAAATAATAGGAAAATTAATATTTATTATTTAAAGAAGGAAAATAATGAAGGGGCCCAAAGAAATGAATCTGGGAGGGACATTTATCTGACAAAACTGGGACTAAGGGTTCCAACACCTCCCCCTAAGATAAATGGCCCACATCCCCGTTGGATTGGCTGGAAATTCAAACACAATATCATAACACTAAACTCAAAATCATTAGACTTGTATCTTCTCTTTTACCAATGCCTGTGCTTCCTCTGCTTGGCTCTGGATCCGTCGTCCTCGAAACGTCTCCATTGTAGGACCACCATGGTCTAGATCGTCTAACATGCGCATTCGGTTTTTGAAAATCCAAGTCCCCAAGATTCGTAGGAATTAATTTTGCACAGCACAAATCAAAAACAAACAAATTTTCTCGCTCTCACGAATTTACATTTGAGAGGAGCAGAGAATCAGTTTCTGGCACTTTCGATTATGCCAGCCATCGTGAAAAATTGACTGCACTAGCCTCTTAATTTCCATCTGTGGAAACAGCCCCACATCTCAATCAAAAAGTAATTTGCCCCTTGGCATAATTTCAAATAATCTAAGGCCGAAAATACAAAGGCCTGTGAAAACGATAAGGGTACTGGAAATGAAGTAAAATTTTTCGCGAACCATGAATCGCCTTTTTTCTGGGTTCCCTCCCCTGGGATAATTAACTGAAGAATATACGTTGATGCTAATTGAAAATAAAATTTGGGTACATATCCCACTGAATACAATTTGCCGGAAATAATTGTCGACTCCCATGAAGAATAACAGCTCTGAATAGGGTTGCTGGACAAGGGTTTGGGTGAAGTATGAAGTGACTGGGAGAGAGTATCCCCATGGACTTCAGATCAGAAAGGCAAAATCTCGGTAAAGGGATCACAACTTGTCCGCCAGTTGTGCATTGAGGAAAATGGCTTCTTTTGCAACTTCCCGCAGGGGATCTTCCCCAAGGGATTCCTCCCCCTCATAAAGGATCGACATATCTTTTGAATTGATAATACTAATCTCAGATTCATTTCCTAATTTTTCCAGTCCGACTCGACATTCAATATCTCCCAACTTTCCCCAAACTCGTTGTAGGTCATTCATCTCTCTTTTGTAACCATCTTCTTTTATTCCCCATGGGTCTTTGACCTCTTTTTTCCCCTTATTATTTATGTTTTCAAGGCCAAGCCCATCCAACATTTTTTTATTTTTCTCCCTATTATTTATTTTAGCTAAGCACAGCCCAGATAATTTTTTATTTTTCGCCACTGCAGGCTGAATCTCACAATTTTTTTCTCTTCTTTGCATTCCTCTTTTCGTCTCTACTTTTCTCAATTCTGTCATTCGCGCAAAATAATAAATTACCGTTATATCTAATTTGGACTCCAGTGTCCACTATCTTTGACTGCATTACTTCATTGTAGCTCTGTTTAATATCTCTTTTCTCTCTTCTAGTCTTCTTTATTTTTACCGCCGAAACAAATATTTCGTTATCAAATGGGAATTGAACTCCGACATTGGTTTTTCATATTCTACCAAAATTCCTCGAACTTTCCGAGGAAAATCGCGTACAATAAATTTCGTCTCCTTATTCTCTGGTACAATCAGCGTTTCATTTTGGCCTGTACTTGTTATCGTCTCATATTCATTAAAAGTGTTCTCAAGTTTTCTATTTTCTGCAAATTTTCCTGAAGTAGCATATTCTCCCGTAAAAGTGTTTTAATGTCTGGTAATTTTCTTTTTTCTCGCGTTTGATTCTTAGACAAATTATTATGGCTATCTGACAGCCTACAAGTAACTTGTGATAAAACGTCACTTTGCGAATTTCCCCAACGATTTTTCATTAATCTGTCAATTGTTTTTGCAAAATCCTGGTAATATTTTTTATCGGCCTCCCTACGGGCCTGTCTTTCTTCCTCTTTTTTCTTTTTTATCTTTCTCTCTTTCTCGTCTCTCTTTTTCAATTTTGTCCATACGGGCCTGATGAAGTATTTTATTGGCTTGCCTATCTTTTTCAATTTGACCTATTCTTTCTTGTCTATCTTTCTCTCTTTGTTTCCTATCTTCCTTCTCTTTTTGCTCTCTGGCTTTTCTTTCAGCCTCTATGCGTTCTTGTCTTTCCTCCTCTATTTTCTCTTCTACTATTTTATGTAAAGTAGAGGTATATACTTTTTGTGGTCTAGAATTTTTCTCAATTAATAGAAGAACCCGACCAATAATTTCCATCTGAGCTTTGTCAACCCTTTTATTTAACTCTTCGTAGGGTTGAAAATTTTCTCTAAGTGCTGTTTTGTACATTCGAATATACAACAGTGCTAAGTTGTATATTCGCTTCCTTTCGTTTTCCTTAACAATTTCTTCATGTATTTCTAAGCTCTTTTTATCAGCCTCCGTAAGGATTTTGAAAGCATTATCTTCTGCCTTGCTAGTTCCGTTGAATTCTGCTACTCTTAACCAAAGCTCCGTATTGCTATGATTAATGTCTTTAGACAAGATTCTTTTTAGAAACTCTTGGTTGCTAAATATCTTAGAACGACTATTTAATCTATAGCTAGCCTTTTTAAGGTTAGTTGGTCTCCATACATCCGGAAGCCAGAAATGTTTCGGTTGATCTCTCTCAAAAGCCTCCAACTGGGCATTTTCCCCTCCACTTCTACGTTTCTTTTCTTTCATTTCTTTTCTTTATAGGCTACTCTAGCCCTTTCGTCCTGTTTTCTATTCTTTCTAATTTCATCTTTCTCAGCCTGCATTTTCCCCACATATTCTCGGTGCTCTCTCTCAAAGGCCTCCATATTAGCCTTTCTTTCTATTTTCCTACTTTTTCTATGGGCTTCAATCGCCCTTTTCGGTCTAGAGTTAATCTCATCTCTGTCCGACATAATTTCAAAATTCCATTTGTCATTATTTCTTTTCAATTCCTTTTCTGAATTCATTTGTTCTATATCTGTCCTGTCTCTATCCGTATTTTCTTTTATTCGTAATTCCCCTTCATTTGGCACAGCCTCTGAGGGGTTAGTTTTGTTTTGTTTTTTCATATATACTTCCTAAGTTTTTTTTCGTACCCCCTCATTTTACCGCGTCTACTTCTCTTTGATTATATTATCTCTTATTCAATTAGTCAATCTTGGTAAATTCAAAAATTGTCACGCAAAAATTATGGTATGCAATTACTATTGTGAATTATCAGCTCCGTGTAATAAGATTCAACAATTTTTCACATAACCGGAATGTCTAGACTTAATTAGGGAATAACGACTTCTTCAGTTTTTTTCGAGTGAATTATATCTCCGAAAAAAGAATTAACAGGGGTTGGACAAGAAATAATCAGAAAAACCGCGCGAATATTTCACTAGTGAATTAGCTGGACTAAACTCAACAGGGGAACTACCCTGCAAAACAAATCACGTATCCCTCCTGGGTAGAAAGATAATATTAGTTGGATGGAAGATAATGCTTGTTTACTTTAACATTATGGGGAACGGCACTGGAGTCCCGAGTCAAAATGCAAATTTTCCCCCTTTCTTTGTCATAACCGTTATTGCCAAATAAGAAATAACTAGGAAATAAGTGTATATTCTTTCTTTTTCAGAGTACGAGTTCAAATTCCTTCCCGAATTTTTCTGCGGGTTAAGGGTTGAAATTCTTCACAAAAACAAAGAAGAAAAAAGAATACGAATTGAATACTCTTAATTTTTCATAACTGAGAAACTTAAGTCGTGTTGAACAAAAAATTTCGGTCAGAGAAGCAAATTTGTCAACTATAGTCTACTTTACAACAGAGGCGAATCGAATATTATTTTTTTCTGGAGACTTTTTTTTCGACGGGTGGCGAAAGATCCGGGAAACGAAGCAAATTTCATAAAAAATAAAGAAATTATATTTAAAAAGAATGCCAATTGAATACTTTTAATTTTACCTAATGAAGAACTTTAGTTCATTTTAAACAAAAGTTTCGGCCAGAGATGCAAATTTGTCGACTATTGCTACAACATAGGCGATCGAATAGTTTTTTTCCGGAGACTTTTCTTTCTGCGGATGGCGAAAGATCCGGCAGACGAAGCAAACTTCACAAAAACAAGAGAAAAAAAAGAATACCTATTTAAAAAAATACCAATTGAATACTTTTAATTTTTCATAAATGAGAAACTTGACTCGTGTTGAACAAAAGTTTTCGATCAGAGAAGCAAATTTTTCAACAATAGTCTACTCTACAACAGAAGCAAATCGAATAGTATTTTTTTCTATAGACTTTTTTACTGCAGGTGACGAAAGATCCGGCAGACGAAGCAAATTACACAAAAAAGAAAAAAAAATAGTACCTATTTTAAAAGAATATCAATTGAATACTTTTAATTTTGCCTAATGAAGAGCTTTAATTCATTTTAAACAAAAGTGTCGGCCAGAGAAGCAAATTTGTCAACTACTGTCTACAACATAGGCAAAACGGGTAGTTTTTTTTGTTTTTTGTTTTTTTTTTTCGGAGACCTTTTTCTGCGGATGGCGAAAGGTCAGGCAGACGAAGCAAATTTCACAAAAAAAAAAAAAAGAGAATACCTATTTAAAAGAGTACCAATGGAATACTTTTGAAGAACTCTAACTTATTTTAAACAAGAGTTTCACAAATTTGTCAAATCTAGTCCAAAACAGAAGCGAATCGAACAGCCATTGCATTGAGACCTTTTTTTTCTCGGGGGACGAAAAAACCGGCAGACGAAGCAAAATCAACAACAGTCAAAGCTCGTCTTACCTCTTAAATCACTCAAAACCTTGATATGTTCCTCCCCATTAATATGTTCATCAACAGAACTTCCAATGACGAGGATGTTGCAAATATTACATTTTAGATGTTTCTCTGTTGGAGATCTAGAAAATATGGGACGGAAACTTCCATTTGGAAAAAGAGTGACATCGTTCAGTCGCTGGTCATCATATTCTTCTCCCTAAGAGTAAGCATGGAAAGCAAAGCATTAAACAAAATCTGGAACAAAACTTTAGCATATTAACCACAAAATATAAGAAACAGCATATGATGGGAATTAATAGAAGGCTGGTATTCTAGAACACTAATATAGCAACCCTTTGAAGGGTTAAACAGACTTAAGCAGATGAAGGGTTAAGCAGTTTTAGGCTTAAACGTTACAGAAAATATACAGGCTTGTCAGCTTCAAATGTTTATCAACTATAATTAAAACATGTTATATAGACAATGCGGTTTAAGTGCTCCAATGTGCCGTAAAGTAATTTTAAAAGTTTGGCCTACTCAGAGAATTAAAAAATGAGCAGCCGGGGATCCACCGGGGGAAAAATGAGCAACCGGGGATCCAAGCTCAGTTTTTGACCCAAACTGGAAAGTACGACTAATCAAGAACAAGCCTTAACCAGTCGTAAATCCTAAACTCACCAATTACCCCCTTGCGCTTCACTTGGGTTCATCCCTTTCACTTCCGAGACCTGCCAATTAATATGATTAATTAAAAAAATCTTTTTCCACAGAATAAGTTTTTCAAAAAAAGTAAAGAACTCCATTAAACCAAAAATGAACAAAAATAGAATCAATTAATCTACCAAGCATACAACTTCCACAAATCAGCATCAAGAGATAAATGAAACCCAAAATGAACAGAAATTAGAGTAAATAACAGGGTCGAACTCAAAACGAGCAGAAATTAATACGAGTAAGGTTCAAAACCCCTATGCTTTCTAAAAGCCAGAATATAATTTGTACTTAATTTAAAATATTCTTTTAAATATTTTCACTTTTATAACTTTAAGAAATCAAACATTAATTAAGATTTTAATATTAAACTATAATATACTATATTTTAATATTAAATTTTAAACTATAATATACATATATGTATATTAAACTGACAATGGACATTCATTTGAATTTTTCAAATTTAGAGTAATTTTAGCATTATATGAATCGAATTTAGTATTGTATCTAATTTCAATATAAACTGAAGGAGATTAAAATACCGTCAAAGTATATTTAAAGACCATGTCAGTTGTATTTGTCTTCTAAGTTGTAAAAGTTCTAGGTTGTATAATAAGTTGCAAAACGTGAGCAATTATTAAGGTCGTGAGCCCTGAGGGCTATTCGTGAGGAACCTTACTCCCCCTCCCTAAGGCCATTAGTCCACCCCCTCAAAAAAATGTTCTAAGATGTTCAATCTGAAACTAGAAAAACTCAGAGTCAAGCAAACTTCTCCAATTAACAGTATCAATCAATTTTCTTTAATTCTTCTCAGATTTTTTTTCTGAAATTATTTTTAAACTAGTTTGGATTTAACTAATCAATTGAATCTATTATTAAATTTATAATATATATATATATACGGAAAATAGTACACAGTTTGTAGAAAATACCTTACTTGTATTCTTCCAAAAGGGTCACAAATACCACAAAAAATATATATATCCCCGACTGGGGTCAGAACGCAGACTAAAACATCATAATAATTTGTACAGCACTGTTTGTATGGGTGGACCGTCACTTGGCCCAGCCAATCAGCTACCTCCTCCTTCAAACCCAATTTTACCTCTTAGATTTATCTTTCAATGACTCCCAAACCAGGAAGTAAAAAATAAACTTGCTTCACAGCTTACCTATTGCAAAACCACTATCGCTTAGTAACGGGAATTTAACCTGTCTTTTGAAATTATACTATAAGCAATTGTAATTAAAGAAACGAAAATAGGTCATTTATCTGAAAGGAAAAGAAACAGGGGTGGAACCCCAACAATATATATATATATATATATATATATATATATATATATATATATATATATATATATATATATATATACTACTACTACTACTAACAACTCATCGCAGCACCAAGCCGCCCGAGGCCAACACAGCCACGCACGCTCCTCCTCCACCCCAATCTATTCAAAGCCTCCCTTTTTACACCCGCCCACGAAGTTCCAATTTCCTTTAAATCTTTCTTTATGACGTCCTCCCAACCCAGACGGGGACGACCTGCTTTCCGTTTAGCCCTAGATGGTTGGCCGAAAAGAACAATCTTCGGCAATCTGTCATCCTTCATCCGAACAACATGCCCTAACCACCTCAACCTTTCTTTCATTATAGACCTAGAAAGTGGTATTGAACCACATTTTTCGTATAGCCTATTGTTTGAAATACGGTCAGTCAGCCGGGTACCCAGAACAATCCTTAAGCAATTTCTCTGGAAAACATCTAGCAAATCTTCATCCGCTTTTCGGAGCGTCCATGCTTCAGAGCCATATTTGACCACTGTCATCACTGTAGCTTCTAAGATTCTAATCTTGGTTTGCAGACTTATCTTCCTATTCTTCCAGACTTTTTTTAACTGTGAAAAAACACCCTGAGCCTTGGCTATTCTATTTTTAACATCTTCACTGCTCCCACCATCTTTACTAATAATACTACCAAGGTAAGTGAAACTGCCCACCTGATCAATCTTTTCATTACCCAACGTCACCTTTTCATCTTCACTTATTCCTAGCCTTAGTGACTTGGTCTTCCTAACATTAATTTTCAAACCAATACTAGCACCCTGAACTCGCAAAACCTCTAAAACTTCATTCATTTTGCTCACACTTTCATCTAGGATGCTTAAATCATCAGCATAATCCAAGTCCAGGAGACTTTTTCCTCCCCATTTGATTCCGTGGTCTCCCATTGCCTTTCCTGTGCTCCTTAAAACAAAGTCCATCAAAATAATCCATATAAAGGGGGATAGAACACAACCCTGCTTAACTCCTGATTTAATACAAAACCAGCTGCTAACCTCATTTCCTACCTTAACCGCAGCAGTGTTATTCTCGTACATAGCACTAATCACTTTAATGTATTTGTCTGGTATACCATACAAGGATAAAACCTTTACTAAAGCTCCTCTATCAACAGAATCGAACGCTTGCTCATAATCTATAAAACTAAGGACCAAAGGTGTTTGAAAACTTAGGCACTTCTCAATTATTAACCTAAGAGTGAAAATTTGGTCAACACATCCTCTACCTTTTCTAAAACCGCACTGCTCTTCTCTTAAAACTTTGTCTACGGCATCTCTCAGTCTAAAAAGTATCATATTACTAAGCAATTTGCTACCTACAGAGACCAGACTAATGCCTCGATAATTACCACACTCACTTTTATCACCTTTCTTATAAAGTGGCTTAATTAAGGTTTTCCTAAAATCATTAGGTACTTCCCCTTTTTCAAAAATCATATTCATAATCTCCAATAACTTATTTCTAACCTCAGAGCCACCATATTTAAGAAACTCATTTACTACCCTATCAGCACCTGGAGCCTTATTATTCTTTAATCCTTTTAGTACTGTTTCTAATTCCTCCTCACAAAACAAATCTTCCTTCACATCCAAGGTATCACAAACTTTTTCATTTTCCTCTATATTTTTTCCTGCAACTCTATCTCGGTTAAGCAAATTCTCAAAATGTTCGGCCCATCTCGCTTTAGCTTTTGTCTTATCGCTAATTGCCACCCCATTCCTATCTTTAACTGGGACAAGTCCGGATTGACTACTACCTCTCAATTTGTTAACGTGCCAGTACAATATTTTACTATTATGCCGTCTAGCTGCATCTTCTAAATCCTCGGCAATTTTATCCATGGCCTCCACTTCACACCTCCTTAGTTCATATTTCAATGCTTTCTCCACTTTCTTTACATTTCTTTTGTTTTCATATGATCTATCACTCAGATAATTCTTGTACAAGTCCTTTCTCCTTTCTATTAAACTTAAAGCTTTTTCACTAATATTCTTAGCTGCAGTTCTAGCTTTCTTCCCTAATACACCTTCAGCAACTTCACAAATTATTTTTCTAAAATTATTCCAACCATCTTCCACATTATCAAATTTTAAGCTCTCAAGTTTAGTATTCAAACTGTTCCTGGAAAGTTTCTCTCAAATTCTCATCCTGGAGTCTACTAACATCATAACTTCCCGGGAGGTAATTACCCTTCCGATATTTCAGCTTTAAATTAACCCTTG
>CM051275.1:47900183-48145183 GCA_027921565.1 Artemia sinica
TCAAACTAAGAAACGTGCAAAATTTCATCCAACTCCGACTTTATCTTCATGGGGTAAACTGGGCCGGAAGTTTCAACCCTCCCACCACAGTCCCCCTTTAACGTTGTCCGAATGGGCTGAAATTTAGAGGTTAAGCTTTCCTAGGGCCCGGAGCTTATCCTCGAAATTTCAACTCAATCCGATCACTCCTTCCCTGTTTTCAAAAAAACCAAATATAGCCACTTAAAATTCATTTCTCTTTTTTTTTTGTTATCCACGCCTACAGGCCACAGTTGGCAACTGATCCGGGTGAATGAGGACTCATTCGAAGCAGAATTCGACCTGTTAGGGCCTTTTGATATTTTCAGACCGAAAAAATTATCCCCCGAATTTACATTTACGAAAAACCTCGTTTTCCTATAATAGCCCATGTAAATTTTTCCCACCACAACCCCCTATAACGTTGTCTGATCGGGCTGAAATTTAGAGGATAAGCTTTCCTGGGGCCTGGGAGCTTATCCTCGAAATTTCAGCTCAATTTGATCACTCCTTCCCTGTTTTCCAAAAACCAAATATCAAGTTTTGTGGGGATTTGCTTGCGTCAAAAATAGATTCCCCTTACTAAAAAACAATTACAGTTGTGTCTCTTTATTCCAGCGGTCGAGACTCCTGACTGTCAGGCGGAAAACCTGGGTTCGATTCACCGTCAGAGGAAATTTTTTATATACTGAATTTAAAGTTTAAAAAAGAAACTCAGTTTCTTTTTTAAATAACTCCTGACACGATCAGCTAACAGTTAGTCAAGCAATAATAAGTAATAAACTGTACAAAAACGTGCAGAAATTATTTGAAAAAAGCTACGTTTTTCTAAAGGGTTAAAGAGGCTGAGTTACAAGGTCGAACCTTAAAACGTACAGGGATTAGGAGGCACAGTTGGGGGGCTGCCGCCCCCCAAACCCCCCGCTTTCGCAGCCTTTAAATAAAAAAAGTTTTTTTCAACTGAAAGTAAGGAGCGACATTATATCTTAAACCAACAGAAAATTATTCCGTATATGGAAGGGGCTGTGCCCTCCTCAACGCCTCGCTCATTACGCTAAAGTTTTTATTGTTTAAAAAAAAGAGTTGTGAGGAAGTCAAACTTTAGCGTAAAGAGCGAGGCGTTGAGGAGGGCACAGCCCCTTTCATATACGGAATAATTTCTGTTCGTTTTAAGATTTAATGTCGCTCCTTACTTTCAGTTTAAAAAACTTTTTTTTTTATTTAAAGGCTGCGAAAGCGGGGGGTTTGGGGGGCGGAAGCCCCAAACTGTGCCTCCTAATCCCTGTACGTTTTAAGGTTCGACCTTGTAACTCAGCCTCTTTAACTCTTTAGAAAACGTAGTTTTTTTTCAAATAATAGTTAAAATGACACAGTTCTATTATCTGCAAGACACGCAAGAAGGAAGTTTGGTTAATGCGAATTAAATAAAACAAAATAGGATGAAAATATAATAGTTTAGAAACAAATTTTGGCTGTACATTTGCACATCAGGGGGGTGAGGGGTAAAGCATAGCATATATTAAATACGCAACCTAACCTAACCTAGGTATCTTTTTTCCCCCTAAACCCCCCAAAAAAACAATAGTGTAAATATTGTAAACGCAATGACAAACCACGGTTTGCGATCGAATTTTCTATTGACAGATACCCGTTTGACTAGTTTTTCAAACCACCCCCCCCCCCCTAAACCCCCCCCACCACCCCAAACCCCCACCCAATATTTGTCATCTATCGTGTGTGTTACAGATAAAAGAACAATACCCGCAATACCTGTAATAAGACACCCTTCGGGCTTCTTGTCCAAGAAACTAAGTTGTACAGTTCTCACGCTCTTGTACAGTTCTTGTTTATAGTTATCCCTTCCGGTCTTTGAAGGGACTTTTATACGCTTCCATAATAAGATAAGATTTATTCATAGTCAATAGACATACCATAATAGACAATAACAATACCTCCAATGGTTCATTCACCAGTAAATTAGGGTCACATATAATGGTCACAAGCTCAGAGAAAAATTGTCACTGACTTACTGAGAGAAAAGAAAGAAAAAAAATACATACGTAGAGTAAATATTCTTTATTTACTGATAGAAATAATAAAAAGAAGAAAAGGTACACAAAATAATTTCAAAAAACACACATTTACCCTCAGAAAGGCCCCAGGGCCTCTAAAGAAGTTGGATATTTCCCAATAGGGAGCCCTATGCAATTAGGATTTTCTTATATTCCTTAATACAATTTACAATCCTGGACAGAAATATTTCTATTAATGCTAACACAACTATTTTTATTAATAAACTATTTTTTCATAATAAAAAAATAATAATATTATTAATAAACTATTTTTTTAGAAAAACTGCTTCTCATTAACACTATCTACTTGCAAAAACATCACAACTATTTTTTAATACAAACATTCAAAATTTCGAAGGTTGCTGCACTTCTTTTGAATGGAATCACTTCTTTTGAATCACTTCTTTTGAACGGAATCACTCCTTTTGAATCACTTCTTCTGAGTGGAATTCTTATTTGGTATCCCTCTTATGTTAAATTAAATAAATAAAAACAAGTTTTTTTAACTGAAAGTTAGGAACGACGTTAAAACTTAAAACCACAGTTTATATAATATACCAGTAAGTTTACCGCAGATGATTTCTGGCTCTTCATTCTCGGTGCGAACAAAAAGCTCCTCCCACTTATTTGTGCACTTATTGTCCACTTATTGGTTGAGCCGGCCAAGTGGTTGTGTCAGTACTTGTTCCGTAGGTGATTATTCTTTTTCTACCCGTGAAAAGATCTAATGCCGCTTATGTTTATACGTTCTCTGGAGCACTCGCACCTCGGTCCAGGTTTTTATAATGGGTGAGATAGGGAAAGATCATACTGGATAATTATATAAACTGTGCTTAAAACGAACAGAAATTATTCCGTATATGAAAGGGGCTGTCCCATCCTCAACGTCTTGCCCTTTACGCTAAAGTTTTTTTTTTGTTTAAAAAAAAAGAGTTGTGAGGAAGTCAAACTTTAAAGTAAAGAGGGAGACGTTGAGGAGGGGACAGCCCCTTTCATATACGGAATAATTTCTGTTCGTTTTAAGTTTTAACGTCGTTCTTACTTTCAGTTAAAAAAACTTGTTTTTTCTATTTAACTTTTGAATGTTTTTGAATTAATGCAGGTTTTGATTTTGGCTCACCGTACATGAATAATTAAAACAAAATTTACATATTAATTTTACTTTTATTTGGTTAATGGCTTTCTCGAAACTTGTTTAATTTTATTTACGAACGTTTTTATTAGTAATAAATACACGTAACTTACGAATTAACTTACGCAACGAACTTCTATATTCATAGACTTTTAATACCAACTCCTTGCCCTCCCTGCATAGATCAATTCCCCCCCCCCCCCCAATAAAACAAAATACCTATTAACGATATTTTATTAAAAAAATTATTGGAACTCCCCCTGGCATTTCATGGCCCGACCCCCCCCCCCCCCCCCCCCCCCCCCCCCCAAAAAAAACTTATTAACGATATTTTGTTCCTAAACTTATGAGAGCTGACCCTGGTCCTCAATGACCTGATCCCTCTCTCTCCTAAAAAAATGATCAATGATAAATCCTTTTTAATAGACTAAATAGAATAAAATCCTTTTTAATAGACAGTGTATAGAAATTCACAAAAAAATACCAGATATTTCGGTCACATATGCAGTGACTGTCATCAGTAGTAAAACGTGCAACTACATCAGTAACTATTGATGACGGTTACTGTATATGTGGCCGAAATATCTGGTATTTTTTTGTGAATTTCAATACACTGTCTATTAAAAAGGATTTTATCCTTATTTTGAACTTTTATTTTATCTATGGTTCTTATGAAAGGGATACTCGTATAAAATTCAGAGAGGGCTCATTTGATTGGAAATTGAAAGTTCGAGTTCACATTTTAACAGTCAAAAGAGATCCAAGGGCAACTAGCCCCCCCCCCCCCCTGTGCCTTCTTTTTCCTAACCCATCTGATGAAAATTTTTAGGTAGCCATTTTGTTAAAAAAAAAAACTAGTTCAAAAGTCGGATAAGAAAAATTCCGGTGTCGATACAGCCCCCTAGGGCCCAGGAGAAGGTGTTATAAGTTATGCCCTAAGGGCATATATGGTTTTTATGTAAGGGATGCTCGTATAAACTTCATAGAGGGCTCATTTTATTGGAAATTGAAAGTTCTAGTTCAATTTTTAAGGTTCTAGAGATTTAAGGGAAACTAGCTCCCCCCATGCCCTTTTCCCCCAAACCATCCAATACAAATTTTGAGATAGCCGGTTTTTTTTTAAAATTATTCAAAAATTAGATAACAAAAACTCCGGTGTGAACACAACCCCCCCAGGGCCGAGGGGGTAGGCGTTGTAAGTCTTGTCCTGGGGGCGTGTATGGTTCTTATGACAGGACTGCTCGTATAAACTTCAGAGAGGGCTCATTTGATTGTAAATTGAAAGTTCTAGTTTACTTTTTAAGAGTCAAAAAATATCTGAGGGTAACTAGCCTCCGTTATGCCCTGGGGGCATATATGGTTGTCATGGAAGGAATGCTCGTATAAACTTCGTAGAGGGCTCATTTGATTGGAAATTGAAGTTGTAATTCACTTTTTAAAAGTAAAAAGTGATCGGAGGGCAGCTAGCCTCCCCCCACAATCTATTTATTTTTTTTCCCAGATGCACTTCATATAGAAGGGGTCGTCGTATGAACTTCAAAGGGGGGAAACTTTTTTCACTTTGATATTGTTACTTTGATACCAGTTTTGATACTTTCATCACATTTGATTTTTTTTTTAAGTTTTATTCTGAAAAAAGGAATTTTTAAAAACTTGAAACTTTTTGCAATCAAAAACGGACAAAAATTAATTAAGAAAAACTCTCCGAAAACAAGTTTTTTCAAAGAAAAGTAAATGCCATTTTAAACTTAAGCTCAGCAGATAAAAATACCTCTTAAAATTCAAACTAAAAACGACCAGGAATTACAATTAAAGAATAAATGAAAACCCAAAACGAACAGAAATCAAATAAATAATCATAGGAAAAAAACATACAACAAATAATATATAAATGAATAAATAGATCTTAAAGCGAGTAATGCTTAGATTGAATATGAAAATCAAGCTTAAAACGAAAAAAATTATTTTGCCATTGAAGTATAAATGAAACTTAAAACGAACAGAAATTAAATAAGCAATCAATGCAGACAAACATACAATAAATATTAATGTAAGTGAATAAATAAATCTTAAAACGAGTTAAGCTTAAATTTAATATGCAAATCAAGCTTGAAACGAACCAAAATCCCTACAAATAAGAGTTTGGGTATCGCCTCCTTATCTCACTTTAAAAGTTTAAAACCTACTGCGTCATTGGCGCTTTACTGAAAACTATATGCGTCTTGAACAGTCTAGGAAAGTATTGTTTCCTAGGAAAGAATTTGTCTCCAAGTAAACAAATTCTTTTCCTTCTAAAACTTCCTGAATAATACCGGATACACAATTATCTAAATTAAAATATCCGAGTGTTTGTTAAGCATGGTTACATGTTTTTTAGTAATCTCTGGCCTTTCCCTACCGTGTTCCTTTCAGGGTTTATTTGCACATTGAGATTGATATTACACAGCAATTGGTGCTACAATTGTGCTATTCAATAATATCAAACAGTTCGTGGTAACGAACTGTAAGTAAGGAGCGACCCGGCTCAATGGTAACCGAAACTCCAAAAAACAGAATTTTGATACCAATAGATACATCAAACAAATCAAAGTTTAATGCTGATTTCAAGTATGTAAGTTTCATCAAGTTTAGTCTTACCCATCAAATTTACGCGCCTGAGGAAATTTGGCTGATTCTAGAAAAAAGGGGAAAGATCCCCTAAATGTTATAGAACCTTAATGAAAATCACACCATCATATCCAGCATATCAGAGAACCCTATTGTAGAGGTTTCAAGCACCTATCTACAAAAACGTGTAATTTTGCATTTTTTGCCAGAAGAAAGATCACGGATGCGTGTTTATTTGTTTTTTTTGTTGTTGTTAGTTTTTTTTTTTTTCCAGGGGTAACCGTATCAACCCAGTGGTCCTAGAATATCGTGGGAGGGCTCATTGGAACGGAAATTAAAAGTTCTAGTGCTCTTTTTAAGTGACCGAAAAAATATGGAGGGCAACTAAGCCCCTCCCACACTCATTTTTCTCCCAAATTCACCTGATCAAAATTTAGAGATTGCCATTTTGTTCAGCATGGTCGAAAAATATGATAAGTATGTCTTTTAGGATGACTTAATCCCCCGAAGTTCCCGGAGGGAGGGCTGAAAGTTATGAACTCTACCCAATGTTAACATATAGTATTGGTTATTGGGAAGTATACAGACGTTTTCAGGGGGGATTTTTTCTGGTAGGAGGGGGCTCAGGGGCTATATGGGAGGATCTTTCCATGAAGAAAGTTTTCATGGGGAAGGGACATTGCTATGAAGGGGGTGCCAGATTTACCAGCATTATTAAAGTAAAAGATCAGAAGTTTTTCAACTGAAAGTAAGGAGCAACATCAATACTTAAAACGAACAGAAAATATTACGTATATGATTGGGTTCACCCCTAAGTCAATACCTCGCTCTTTAAGCCAAAGATTTTTTAGTACTTTCATAAGAGCTATTTATTCTAATTAACGGCCTTTGTGATTAAGCGGTCATTTTTAAAGAATTGTAACAAAATTCGAACTTTAGCTTAAAGAGCAAGGTATTGACTAGGGGACGAACCCCCTAATATACGTATTAAAAATATATGAATATAGAAATTCGTTACCTAAGTTAATTCGTAAGTTACGTATATTTATTACTAATAAAAACGTTCGTAAATAAAACTAAACAACGTTCGAGAAACCCATTTAACCAAATAAAAGTAAAATTAATAAGCAAATTTGGTGTTGATTATTTATGTACGGTGAGCCAAAATCAAAACCTGCATTTATTCAAAAACGTTCAAAAATTAAATAAAAAAAACAAGTTTTTTTAACTGAAAGTAAGAACGACGTTAAAACTTAAAACGAACGGAAATTATTCCGTATATGAAAGGGGCTGTCCACTCCTCAACGTCTCCCTTTCATATACGGAATAATCTCTGTTCGTTTTAAGCACAGTTAATATAATTTTATATATAATATAATTTTATAATTTTGGTTCGGCAATATCCCCCAAAGCCTGAAGAAAGGGTTGTAACTTATGCCCTGGGGGCATATATGGTTCTTATGCAAGGGGTGCTCGTACAAACTTCAGAGGTGGCTCATTTGATTAGAAATTGAAAGTTCTAGTTCACTTTTTAAGAGTCAAAAGAGATCGGAAGACAACTAGCCCCCCTCCTTACACACCCTTTCCCCCCAAACCATCCGATAAAATTCTGAGATAGCCATTTTGTGAAACAAAGTTCAAACATCAGATAACAAAACTCCGGGGTCGACACAACCTCCAGAGTTTGGGGGCAATTGTTGTAAATTATGCCTTGGGGGTATATGCGAGGGCTTTTCAAAGAGTTCAAAGATCAAGCAAGCCCGACTCCCACCCCCCACTCAAAAAACTTATCAACTGTATTTTATTCAAAAACTTAAGGGAGCTAACTCCTTGCTCTCCCTGCATAGATCAATTCGCCCCCCCCCCAATAGAACAAAAAATACTTATTAACGATATTTTATTCAAAAAAGCTGGGGGATTTTCTGCTGGTAATAAAATCTCCAGTAATTATTTTAGACGTAATATCATTAAATTTGGTAGACAATCTAACAGAAGAGGATTACGAAAAATTTAAAAGAGCGTGCCTTAAAGTCAGTTCTAGCACTTTCGTTTTCACCTTGTTACAATCTTTTACACAAATAAACCGAGATTTTTATTTCCAATATTTCAAGTTCCTTGATTAGAATCAATTAAAGAAATACACCTTCCCTCATGTGATTAAATAAAATAAACAAGTTTTTTTTTAACTGAAAGTAAGGAGCAACATTAAAAAACGAACAGAAATTATTTCTTTACACTAAATTTTTTTATTCTTTAAAAAAATAGAGTTGTGAGAAAGAGTCAAACTTTAGCGTAAAGAGCAAGGCATAAAGGCCGTTAATTAGAATAAATAGCTCTTATGAAAGTACTAAAAAATCTTTGGCTTCAAGAGCGAGGTATTGACTAGGGGACGAACCCAATCATATACAGAATAATTTCTGTTCGTTTTAAGTTTTGATGTTGCTCCTTACTTTCAGTTGAGAAACTTTTACAATTTAATTTCTGATCGTTTTTTTTTTAATAATGCTGGGAAATCCGGCGCCCCCTTCATAACAATGTTTCTTCCCCCATACTTCTTCCATGGAAAGATCCTCCCACATAACCCCCGACCCCCCTCCCCCCCCGCTACCAGAAAAAATCCCCCCTGAAAACGTCTGTATAGTTTCCCAATAACCAATACTATATGTAAACATTGGGTAAGGTTCATAACTTTCAGCCCTCCCCCGGGGACTTTGGGGGATTAAGTCATCCTAAAAGATATATTTATTATATTTTCGATCATACTGAACAAAATGGCTATCTCAAAATTTTTATCGGGTGACTTTTGAAAAAAAAATGCGTGTGTGAGGGTGACTAGTTGCCCTCCATTTTTGGTCACTTAAAAAGAGCACTAGAACATTTAATTTCCGTTCGAATGAGCCCTCCCACAATATTTTAGGACAACAGGGTCGATACGATCACCCCTGGAAAAAAAAAAAAACAAACAAAAAAACAAATAAACACGCATCCGTGATCTTTCTTCAGGCAAAAAAAACAAAATTCCACATTTTTGAAGATACGAGCTTGAAACCGCTACAGTAGGAGTTCTCTGATACGCTGAATCTAATGGTGTGATTTTCATTAAGGTTCTATAGCTTTTAGGGGATGTTTCCCCCTTTTTTTTTCAAAAATCAGGCAAATTTTACCAGGCGCGTAACTTTTCATGGGTAGGACTAAACTTGATGAAACTAAAATATATGAAATTAGCAATAAAATCTAATTCTTTCGATATATCTATTGGTATCAAAATTCCATTTTTTAGAGTTTTGGTTACCATTGAGATGGATCTCTCCTTACTTACAGTTCACTACCAGGAACTGTTTGATAAATTGCATAAACTTGCTTTAAAAGGCTGTGTTGTCATCCTGTATATCTCAGACTATCTATAAGACTTGCGTTGTTATAGGAATTGTATATCTTGTTTTGAGTACGAAAACTTACATGAAGTCCTTTTTTCCGAACACTAAGTCAACCAGCAGAAATTCGACTTGGCGATTACGTCATAAATTTCAAAATATATTATTATATATTATAGTTTGTAGTATATTATTGTATACGCCTATTATTGAAGAATCTTCACTGTTTATCCAACGTTGCAAATTCCCAATTTACATCTTTCAGTGGAGGGTTTTCCGTGGAAATGGAGCCGGATTTCCCCTGTATTATTTAAAAATTGATCAGAAATTAAAATTAAAAAAAAGTTCTTGCAACTGAAAAAAGGAGCAACATTAAAACTTAAAATAAACCGTAATTATTATAATATCATAATTACTATAATATAATACCCCTCATCATTATCTCGCTCTTTACACTAAAATTTGCATTTCGTCCCAATTATTTAAAAACGTCTCCTAAAACACGTCTCCTAAGTCGTTTAATTAGAGCAAAGACCAGTTTTTTTCAAGGTTTTTTAAGTTTTTTTTTAAACATAAAAACTTTAGCATGAAGAACGAGATATTGAGGGCAAAACTACCCCCTCATATATGTAATAATTTCTCTTTTTTTTAATTTTTAATGCTGCTCGTTATTTTATATTGAAAAATCTTGTTTTTTTAATTTATTAGTCGTAAAAACTTGTTTTTTTATTTATTTAAAAGATCTTGAAAACTAGCTCAAGTAACCTGACTTTTGATTTTTAACAATATCTGTAGGATTGCCATATAGATCGAAAATACCTTACGATATTATGGCCTTATAAATTAGTCTTATTTTCCAAGGGTACTAGAACTCTTCGCTCTTGAGAAAACATTATGTTTTTTGGTGTTGATACATATTAATTGGAAAACATTACGAGTCATTTTATTTCAGCTATACTGAGCTTGATTGATTGTTTGTTTTGTTTTAAAGTAATGGATATCATAGTCAAATAGAACCTTATGAATTAAGCTAGTTTACTCCAGGTACTAAATGAATTTTCGGTACTGTTGCATTGTATGGGCCTTTCTAAAAAGTCAAGTTTGGTTATTGCTAATGAAATAAAATGAAATACGATGAATATATAATAGTTTATAAACAAATTTGGGCTATATATTTGCATATTAGGGGGGGGGGGGGGGTAAAGCATAGCATATATTAAATATGTAACCTAACCTAGGTACCTCCCCCCCCCCTCCTAAACCCCCAAAAAAACAACAGTTTAAATATCGTAAACGCAAAGAAACCACGCTTCGCATTGCATTACTCTATAGAGGTCTCTTGATTTAACCCTTCTGCCGGGTTTTTCTTGATTGGTTTCCTTGTAAAGGCCCATATAACGCAACAGTACCGGATTTTCTACTCCTAACAGAACATCCTGATTTCGAGATCGGTTTCGTCATTTCAGTAAAGCTTTAGTTTTTTGGAATTTGAAGACATTAGAGAGGCCACGAGTTTAGTTTAAATGGTTTCGTCTTTCGGCATATCTTTTCTAATTGTCTAAGAAATAGTTTTTGTTCATTTCAAGTGTTAATTTCACTCTTTACTTCCCTTAAAAAACTGTTTTTGATAAAACGAATCTTCAAAGGGGTTGGCCTATTCAAATGAAATTTTTTATAATCGAAGTAGATCTAAGCAGACTTGATCTTTGAAAAAACAATAATTATGTCCACATAAAAACGCCTAAACTAATATATAAAAGCATAGATATAACTGGTACAAATAAGCCGACCGATGAAATATATGAAAACTTTCTTATTTCGATTATTTTTTTTTACGACAATATCAAACTTATTTAATTTGACATTATTTAAACTTAATAAATGTGTTCAACAGGATATTTTATTCTGAAAATTATATTAATTGCTTGTTGTTATTTTGGGTAGTTTAGAAAAGGTATCTTATAACAACACTGTCACACTTTTACACTCTGTATCCGTTTCTCCAAGTTGAAACAATCTAACTCAGCTACTTTTCAAAATGGAAAAATAAAGGTTTTGCCCCCTTTCTACCATCAGGTGTACATGCTTGAAGCCCCATGTTTGCCAAACAGTTCTGCCACACCCAGCATAGCCTAGTTCGCCATGCATGGCACATTTCCCACAATACTTGGAACAATTTTGTCACGTTTGGCCAAATTTCGCCACGCTGGATCACAACGCCACGTTTACGTGCCTTCTGAAAGCTTGGTGATCCCTCAGGTAAAAACGATCCTAATCCACTGTTTTAAAATTTGTTAGTTTACAGTCTACAATACTACAGTCTACAAATTGTCTACAATTGTCTACAATACTACAATGTCTACAATGTCTACAATACTACAAATGTCTACAATGTCTACAATACTACAATGTCTTACAAATTAGCATACAAATTGATTTCTATGACGTATGTCTAGAAATAATTCCTAACTTCGGATTGTGTTTGCCTCCTATTATATTATAAGTTTACATCAAAAGGTTAGATTTTTTTTTTTTTTTTGTTTTTTTTTGCACTGAGGACAACTTGGCGGAGGTCCTTGTTGAAATATTTGCTTATTTTGTCTTCATATTGTTTTACTGACAGACACTACCCTCGTTTTTCTCGTCTATTTGATTTTATGGTATGAATGTGGGGTTGGTTTACCCTACACATAAGGAAACGAGTTAAAAAAACAATTCTTACTTCATATAATGCAGAATAATCCTAGTTAACATATTTCGCAGGGGGAGAACCTTTATCTTCACTTCTTTCCCTGTTTTTCTAGTTTGTTTCTAAGAAATTCATGAATTTCTTAGAACCTATGTACTAACGGAGAATATACCCCCATCCCCCTAACGTGTCAATATATACCCAGAATTGCATCCTGATAACTTCTACAAACAAAAAAATTAATTGTATTAAAATTCTAAGAAACCTACCAAACTAATTGTGTTCATTTTCACAGCGAATAGTGAGAAATCAGCTTTCTTCTTGTGTCACTAGACCATCAATAATTATATTATCACGATATAAACTTAAAATAACAGTAGCACTATCAATTTCTGTCTCGATTTTCTGGTTTCCTTTTCTGAGAAGACACAGGCTCCAAGTCAAATGAAAAAATGGGACTCGGAATCGGAAACGGGTGTGTTCCCTAGTTGACGCTTAGGAATAGGTTTCTATCTACGCATTTTAAAATTAAAATTATGCGCCTTGTATATGCAACAAGGTGTATACATGCAACAAAATTAAAATTATGCGCCTTGTAAATTTTTATTAACACTGAGAGAAGTGTGTACAAATTTTATCACAGATTTTCATGTACAAGGCGCATAATACGCGTTAAGCGGGGCTCCCACGGCGTCAATAAAGTTAATAAAGTATTTCACAAAGTTACATACCGTAAAGTTCGTCGCGCTCACACATGAATTTTACCTTCCTGACTTTATGGAAATTTTATGAAGCAATTAATTTGAATTATTCACACATTCATTCTTGAATATATCTGACATTATTTTTTGATAACTTTTTTCAATTTAATAAGTTAGTCTTAAGTTAGATGTTGCTTTTACTTTAAAATTTACTAGAAAAGGCTCACAGATAAAAATGAGGACCCAATTCTTGACACATTACTTCACTTATTTCCTTGAATACATTTTCAACACAAATTCTGTCCTTATGTTCCCCTTGTGAGGAACTGTATATAAAGGTTTATTTCTCACTAGTGAAATAAGCAAATGAAATACGCAATAATTTTTGTTTGTTTTAAGTCTTAATGCTGCTCCTTACTTTGAGCTGAAAAAACTTGTTTTTAGTTAATTTTTTTATAAAGGGATGCTAATTTGCAGATGGTTGTCAGAGTTGTTTTTTCATTTCCATGTATTTTTTTTATCGCTGTACGAGTCTTTCGACAAATGTTTCATCAAAAAAGGGGAATCTCCTTGTGAGGACCTAGTAGGTTGGTCAATGCACTACCAATCAGTACAATGAGCCGTATATAATGCTATACGAGCAAAATCAGGAAATAGAAAAGGTGAGTTTAAATTTTTTTGTTGAGCAAAATAGTAAAGCAGGATAAATAGTTTTCCAAAATGTCATTGAGAAACTTCAAAATTATTTCGGGTCTAAAGTATAGCTTTTTCGTATTCAAGGAGTTTGTAAAACTGGCTTGTTTTTTGTTTATTCATATACATTCTTAAATGATCTTAACTCCATATATCTGAACTGGACATGCTTGTATCTGTCCTGTTCAGACTAGAAATCATGAAAATTTTTAGTAAAATAACACTGCAAAATATAGTTTTAAAAGATTGTTCAAGAATTATAATTCCATAATACACAACTTCAAACAACTCCATGTGTTAAGATTTCTAATGAATGAGAAAAGCCCAATAAATAAATAAATACCAACCACAATGTTGCTATGAGAACAAGCTGAGAAAGTCAGCTGTTGTTGCCGTCTTATGCTGTTTCAAGATATATACATATATCTATTATATCTTTGTCAAATCAACAGTAATCCTTTTTAACTATTCAAAAACACACAAATTTATAAAGCTTAACAAATAAGTTAGGAAACATAGGTATTGTTCTAAATGGCAAAGTACTTAGAAGGTTCACGAAAGAACCAAAATTAGATTTTTAGTAGTTTTTGCTCAGAACGCACAAAAGAGTGCAACTGGAGTAAAAACTGAGATTTTCCGCAAGACTAAGAACCAAATATATATATGCTGGCAGTTGTTCACAGTAAACGAAAATCCAAAATATTGAAAAAGCTAACTTTCTCTTTTTTTTATTTTCCTCGGATATAATTTTCACTTGGATCATTAGTTTAAGTGTAGCACTTTCCAGGCGGACATAACAACGATGTTAAATGACGATGAGAATTTGCTTTGCGGGGACGAAGGAACTACTACTACTACTACTAACAACTCGTCGCAGCACCAAGCCGCCTGAGGCCAACACAGCTACGCACGCTCCTCCTCCACCCCAATCTATTCAAAGCCTCCCTTTTTACACCCGCCCACGAAGTTCCCATTTCCTTTAAATCTTTCTTTATGACGTCCTCCCAACCCAGACGGGGACGACCTGCTTTCCGTTTAGCCCTAGATGGTTGGCCGAAAAGAACAATCTTCGGCAATCTGTCATCCTTCATCCGAACAACATGCCTTAACCACCTCAACCTTTCTTTCATTATAGACCTAGAAAAGTGGTATTGAACCACATTTTTCGTATAGCCTATTGTTTGAAATACGGTCAGTCAGCCGGGTACCCAGAACAATCCTTAAGCAATTTCTCTGGAAAACATCTAGCAAATCTTCATCCGCTTTTCGGAGCGTCCATGCTTCAGAGCCATATTTGACCACTGTCATCACTGTAGCTTCTAAGATTCTAATCTTGGTTTGCAGACTTATCTTCCTATTCTTCCAGACTTTTTTTAACTGTGAAAAAAACACCCTGAGCCTTGGCTATTCTATTTTTAACATCTTCACTGCTCCCACCATCTTTACTAATAATACTACCAAGGTAAGTGAAACTGCCCACCTGATCAATCTTTTCATTACCCAACGTCACCTTTTCATCTTCACTTATTCCTAGCCTTAGTGACTTGGTCTTCCTAACATTAATTTTCAAACCAATACTAGCACCCTGAACTCGCAAAACCTCTAAAACTTCATTCATTTTGCTCACACTTTCATCTAGGATGCTTAAATCATCAGCATAATCCAAGTCCAGGAGACTTTTTCCTCCCCATTTGATTCCGTGGTCTCCCATTGCCTTTCCTGTGCTCCTTAAAACAAAGTCCATCAAAATAATCCATTATAAGGGGGATAGAACACAACCCTGCTTAACTCCTGATTTAATACAAAACCAGCTGCTAACCTCATTTCCTACCTTAACCGCAGCAGTGTTATTCTCGTACATAGCACTAATCACTTTAATGTATTTGTCTGGTATACCATACAAGGATAAAACCTTTACTAAAGCTTCTCTATCAACAGAATCGAACGCTTGCTCATAATCTATAAAACTAAGGACCAAGGTGTTTGAAAACTTAGGCACTTCTCAATTATTAACCTAAGAGTGAAAATTTGGTCAACACATCCTCTACCTTTTCTAAAACCGCACTGCTCTTCTCTTAAAACTTTGTCTACGGCATCTCTCAGTCTAAAAAGTATCATATTACTAAGCAATTTGCTACCTACAGAGACCAGACTAATGCCTCGATAATTACCACACTCACTTTTATCACCTTTCTTATAAAGTGGCTTAATTAAGGTTTTCCTAAAATCATTAGGTACTTCCCCTTTTTCAAAAAATCATATTCATAATCTCCAATAACTTATTTCTAACCTCAGAGCCACCATATTTAAGAAACTCATTTACTACCCTATCAGCACCTGGAGCCTTATTATTCTTTAATCCTTTTAGTACTGTTTCTAATTCCTCCTCACAAAACAAATCTTCCTTCACATCCAAGGTATCACAAACTTTTTCCTCGTTAAATAAAATGTACTGTTTTTATGTGCTTGGTTGAGTTTTTTTCGGTGCACAGTTTCATCAGAAAATCCTTAATTTTTAAAATAATATTTAAAGTTCCTTCGCTACATTTATTCTGTTTTAATTATCTGAAGTTTCTTTTTTCAGCCTTAGTTCAGCCTTAGCCTGACATATATTCTATAAAGAAGCCAAAAAAATAAAAATGTATTCTTTTAAATTGTTATTAAAAACCTGTTTTTTAATACAAGAAGGCTTTTTAGGAATCCAAAAGAGCAAAAAAAATAAACAAAAACAATGCAAAAAAAGCAAAGAACAACAGTTCAGCCTTAGCCTACATGACATATATTCTATAAAGAAGCCAAAAAACTTTAAAATGCATTTTTAAATTGTTATTAGAAACCAGTTTTAAATACAAGAAGGCTTTTTAGGAATCCAAAAGAGCAAAAAAAAAAAACAATACAAAAAAGCAAAATAAAGCAGCAGTTCAGCCTTAGCCTACATGATATATATTCTATAAAGAAGCCAAAAAAAAAAAACTTTAAAATGCATTTTTTTAAATTGTTATTAGAAACCAGTTTTTAATACAAAAAGGATTTTTAGGAATCCAAAAGAGCAAAAAAAAAACCATGCAAAAAAGCAAAATAAAGCAGCAGTTCAGCCTTAGCCTACATGACATATATTCTATAAAGAAGCCAAAAAAAACTTTAAATGCGTTTTTTTAAATTGTTATTAAAATCCAGTTTTTAATACAAGAAGACTTTTTTAGGAATCCAAAAGAGCAACAAAAAAACAGCAAAAAAGCAAAAAAAAAGCAGCAGTTCAGCCTTAGCCTACATGACATATATTCTATGAAGAAGCCAAAAAAAACTTTAAAATGCATTTTTTTAAATTGTTATTAGAAACCAGTTTTTAACACAAGAAGGCTTTTTAGGAATCCAAAAGAGCAAAAAAAAACAATGCAAAAAAGCAAAATAAAGTAGCAGTTCAGCCTTAGCCTACATGACATATATTCTATAAAGAAGCCAAAAAAAACTTTAAATTGCATTTTTAAATTGTTATTAAAATCCAGTTTTTAAACAATACAAGAAGGCTTTTTTAGGAATCCAAAAGAGCAACAAAAAAACAGCAAAAAAGCAAAAAAAGCAGCAGTTTAGCCTTAGCCTACATGACATATATTCTATAAAGAAGCCAAAAAAAATTTAAAATGCATTTTTTTTTAAATTGTTATTAGAAACCAGTTTTTAATACAAGAAGGCTTTTTAGGAATCCAAAAGAGCAAAAAAAAATGCAAAAAAGCAAAATAAAAGCAGCAGTTCAGCCTTAGCCTACATGACATATATTCTATAAAGAAGCCAAAAAAACTTTAAAATGCATTTTTTTAAAATTGTTATTAAAAACCAGTTTTTAAAACAAAAAGGCTTTTTAGGTATCCAAAAGAGCAAAAAAAAAAAACAAAAAAAACAATCAATATTAAAGTCGCCCATTTCAACTGTTTTAAAGGTGACAAAGCAGATATTGGCAAAGGGCATTATGAAATAATTAGCTTCTAAGTTCAAACTTATATTCAAAGTTTTTACCCAGATAACTGACGAAATATGTGATACGGTATCTGAAGTTTTGTATTCAGTAGGCCTAATGCTCGATGAAAAAAACTACTAATTTTGATAATTATTTATGTTAAGAATACATAGTTAATAGATACTTCAACTATTATGCAAGGGTTCTCAAACGCCACAGCCATTTCGTTTCTACCAGATTTCTACTTCTCTTGATGAATAACAAAGAAGACCAGTTCCAGCCAGCGACTTGTGAAGTTTTGAACTCATGAATAGGCTCGAATCTGTTGTAAACTTAAGCTGTGATTAGAGAAAGACTGATGAAAACATTAATGTTTGCTGTCAACATTGATCGCACCAGCGGCGAGCCACCGACATCTTACCGGTGGCGCGCCACCGACATCTTACCGGCGCTGTGGTGTGCTGTTTTTGGCACCATCGCTGCCGGTCCTCCCTCATCGGCGCGGCGCCGGGGTTTAGTAACAGCTATTAACATAGTGGCGCAAAAATACACTTCTTCTTTGAATTGTAGTCAACCCTCGAATAATAAACATAAAATTGAATTCTGACCCATACAAGAATTCCAAACTGTTTGACTGACTTTTTGTCTATGAGCCTACAAATTATTGCAACAACACAAAATAGTTGAACTAAACAACTGAAAACAATTGAAGGCTTCACCACATTGCAGTTAAATGTCTGTCTCTGTCCTCTTCATTGCCAAGTATTTCGTACCTAAAATAACCGGGTGATCTTCGCTTATCAGTGATAAGAATAAGAATATAAACATTTCTCACACACAGATAAAGACAAACACATTTACGTTTTTCACCCCCACAGAAAGATTCTTGAATCCAATAATTGCCGGGCGCGGAGTTAAGATAAGAATCTTAACTGACAGAAAAAGGATATCGATGCATATCTACATTGACAGTTTTCCTTCCGGGTTTTTGTCTGAAAAAAATTATTTTTTTGCAAAATAGTGCTACTTAGCAAAAAAAAGTGCCAATTTTGGTAAAGAGTGTCCTAATAGTGTCAGGTGTCCCAAAAAGTGCCATTTAAAAATATAGTGTCAAAAGTGACACATAAGTGTCACTGGTGGCAACCCTGGTCAACTGGTGGTGTTTTGGTCAATCGAGGCGATTTCACAGGTCTATCTCAGTTAACTCGAAGCGTAGCTAAGGCGCTCCTTTTGGAGTAGAATAGGTAGTTTTTTGCAAAATTATGTACTAGGATGCGCTTAAGTGCGTTCTAATATTTTTCTTTAAGGCATGTTGTATTTTTTTTAACAGATTTCTCAGCTCTTCGGGGCACCTTCATAGTTATTTTTTTAGTTTTACAATTGGCCATGAACTTAAAAAGGTGGATAAACAAGAGTCAAACATGCACAAGTTAGTTTCTTAAACAGATTCTTATCAGACGTAAACTATTAAATAATGTTTAATTGTGCCCAACATTTCAATGAGATTTTAAATATTTGAAATTCCATAAGAATTGCTTCCATCCTGTAACATTTATTATAGCCAAGTTAACAATTATTTATGTTTTCAAACTGTTTAAATGTAAGAGATCTGAGAATAAATTCTACAACGTAAAATATTAGTCCGACTTTCTTAAGCACACTGCCGTAAATGAAACAGGATGTGAAATTACCATTTGCTGTGGCCCAGTCTCAAGACAAAGTTTGTAGCATATGTTTGGAATGAGTTTGGGAAAAACATTTAGCGAGTAGACAGCGTTTTCAGACTTTTACCTAATTGGTAAAAAAAATTGATGTGAAAACAAATTGATTTTCACATCATTCCTCATTCACATGTCTTCTTCATTTCACGCTCAACCTTCCGTTTGAGATGTTTGTAGGTGTCTCGGCTGCTTCGGTCAGATTTGTTGCTATGTAGGCGTTTCTGGTCGCATAATCGAATTATTTCTTCAGTGATCCAAGGCTTTTCAACTTTGGCTTTTCTACCAAGGATGTACTCAGGATGTCATGAAATTTTGTAGACAGGCTAGAGTTATACGTGGCTTTTTTGGTGGGGGTCTCGGAGGAGTTCCGTTCGGATCTTGGGATTTTTGTGGTTTTTGGGAGACGTTTTTAACCTCAACTTGATTATGGAAATTAGGAGTGAGTGGTCCGTGTCAAAATCCCCACCGGGTAGTGAGACAGTGTCCAATGCCCAATGTCTGAATCTCCCAATGATTCTACGTTTCATCGAGGATGCATCGTACTGTATAAAGAGTTCTTCCCTATTATTTGTTTTGCTGTAAGCACAATTCTGACAAATTTCTGGAGAAACACCTCTAAATTGTTCTGCTATTTGACAGAGGAATAAATCTCCCTCTGTATAGATAATAGTGACACCTATTATTGCCCTACTTATGGCTTCCATCAGATCATGAGCCCTATCGAGCTCCCAACCAAGGCAATATCTTTTTAGAATCCTTTCAATTAAAGCTCTGTCCACAAGAATTCTTTGTTTCTCATTTCTTTTCTGATAGCTCTTAATTTGTGTTCGTTTGTAAACGAATTAGGCAGTTGGGTAACACATACAATAACATGGGAAAATTCTATCCCTCGTAGTGGAAAACTACTACTACTACTACTACTAACAACTCATCGCAGCACCAAGCCGCCTGAGGCCAACACAGCTACGCACGCTCCTCCTCCTACCCCAATCTATTCAAAGCCTCCCTTTTTACACCCGCCCACGAAGTTCCCATTTCCTTTAAATCTTTCTTTATGACGTTCCTCCCAACCCAGACGGGGACGACCTGCTTTCCGTTTAGCCCTAGATGGTTGGCCGAAAAGAACAATCTTCGGCAATCTGTCATCCTTCATCCGAACAACATGCCCTAACCACCTCAACCTTTCTTTCATTATAGACCTAGAAAGCGGTATTGAACCACATTTTTCGTATAGCCTATTGTTTGAAATACGGTCAGTCAGCCGGGTACCCAGAACAATCCTTAAGCAATTTCTCTGGAAAACATCTAGCAAATCTTCATCCGCTTTTCGGAGCGTCCATGCTTCAGAGCCATATTTGACCACTGTCATCACTGTAGCTTCTAAGATTCTAATCTTGGTTTGCAGACTTATCTTCCTATTCTTCCAGACTTTTTTTAACTGTGAAAAAACACCCTGAGCCTTGGCTATTCTATTTTTAACATCTTCACTGCTCCCACCATCTTTACTAATAATACTACCAAGGTAAGTGAAACTGCCCACCTGATCAATCTTTTCATTACCCAACGTCACCTTTTCATCTTCACTTATTCCTAGCCTTAGTGACTTGGTCTTCCTAACATTAATTTTCAAACCAATACTAGCACCCTGAACTCGCAAAACCTCAATGAACGTCTTCAATGTCAAGAATGTCATCACCAATTTCCAATTTACTCAAGAGATTACTTGCCTCGCTCTTGAAAGCTGCTGGTCCGGTCCTAGAATAGACAATGATATAGAACATTATAGGTTCTTACAATATATATTTATTTACCATAGTTTTTTTAAAGCCTAGTGCTACCCTCTCTTAAATCAGTCGTAAGCTAAGCTGTTCAAAGGGAAAAGCCTTTAATTCTTCTAAGGCAAATAGTTATCATAGACACATAATTTTGCAGAAAATAATGGTTTCAAAATATATCTTGAAAAAAAATATATTAAAATGCAGAAAAAATGCCTTACAAAGTAAGTAAAAAGTTTCCTAATGTACATATTTTTTATGGTAATCAATTTTATATTTTACTATTTTAAACAATATTTGCAATCTTCATATTTGCCCTAGTTGTTCCTTCTTCAAGTTTTTGTTTTTTTTTTCAGTTTTATTGCAACTTTTGATAGGATTGTGATTTTTTAAGACTTAATTTTTAAATAAAGTAAACTAAAATCTAGAGTGAGGTGCAATATCTAATTCCTTGGAGCAAATACGAATAAGTTAGTCCATTTGGTCATGAAACTCTGTATACATAAATGTTAATTGTGTAAATATAAATGTTAATTGTGTATCTCTTTGGCTAGAAAAACTCATTCTAAGAAATTTGTTTTATTGTTTAATTATTTTAAAACGCTTTTAAACGTAGTTTCTGTTTGTCTTCAATATCTGACCCAGGGTAACTTTTAATAATAAGAGGACCTGTGTTCCCTCTTCGTTAGGTCTATTTGTTTTGTAAATAAAATATAGAATTTTCATAAAATAAGAGTGATTGTTAAACAGCTTTTCAATTCGAAGTGTTCATCTATGGAGAGAAGTTTAATTGATAATTTACTGGATATCATACAAAAACCCTATGACGAACTATTGTCCTATGACGATTCCCTTTTACTCATCATAGATGAGAAAATATACTGAAACATCCTTCATTATAAAATCTTCAAAGCTTAATATAAAAATTAGTGATTATGTTTACTTACAGATTTTTTTTTCCAATCTCTTAGCAATATATCCCTTATCACATTCTTTGACACCCCAGTTTTGATAACAGCTATTTCATTTCTCTGAATTCCCTTTTCATTCAATTTTCGAAGCAGCTCATGTACTTTATCTTTCATTGCGTTACAATCTTTTACACAAATAAACTGCGGTTTTTCTCCCAACAACTCGAGTTCCTGTTTTATTTTTTTTTTTTTGGGGGGGGGGAGGGGGCACTACCTTTGAGAAAAAGTTATTATATTGCTCATGCCCTTGACTCTTCTGATGTGGATCCCTCTCGCCTCTCCCTCCCTAGTTTTGTTTGAGATTAACTCCTGATGAAACAGATATTCGAGGTCTGATCAAGTGCGAACCGCTTTCCAGAAAAAAATCATCATTTTGCTGCTAATGAATTTTAAAATTAAAAAATCTAAGATTCTATGCAGAGATCAATTCTGATTTGCACTGCCTCCGCTACGGAAATGGAGAGAAGTTATGTTGATAATTTACTGGATATCATACAAAAAACCCTATGACGAACTTTGTCCTATGACGATTCCCTTTTACTCATCATAGATGAGAAAATATTTTGCATATCATTCATTATAAAATCTTCAAAGCTTAATATAAAAATTAGTGATTATGTTTACTTACAGATTTTTTTTTCCAATCTCTTAGTAATATATCCCTTATCACATTCTTTGACACCCCAGTTTTGATAACAGCTATTTCATTTCTCTGAATTCCCTTTTCATTCAATTTTCGAAGCAGCTCATGTACTTTATCTTTCATTGCGTTACAATCTTTTACACAAATAAACTGCGGTTTTTCTCCAACAACTCGAGTTCCTGTTTAATTTTTTTTTTTTGGGGGGGGAGGGGGGCACTACCTTTGAGAAAAAGTTATTATATTGCTCATGCCCTTGACTCTCCTGATGTGGATCCCTCTCGCCTCTCCCTCCCTAGTTTTTGTTTGAGATTAACTCCTGATGAAACAGATATTCGAGGTCTGATCAAGTGCGAACCGCTTTCCAGAAAAAAATCATCATTTTGCTGCTAATGAATTTTAAAATTAAAAATCTAAGATTCTATGCAGAGATCAATTCTGATTTGCACTGCCTCCGCTACGGAAATGGAGAGAAGTTATGTTGATAATTTACTGGATATCATACAAAAACCCTATGACGAACTATTGTCCTATGACGATTCCCTTTTACTCATCATAGATGAGAAAATATTTTGCATATCATTCATTATAAAATCTTCAAAGCTTAATATAAAAATTAGTGATTATGTTTACTTACAGATTTTTTTTTTTCCAATCTCTTAGTAATATATCCCTTATCACATTCTTTGACACCCCCAGTTTTGATAACAGCTATTTTCATTTCTCTGAATTCCCTTTTCATTCAATTTTCGAAGCAGCTCATGTACTTTATCTTTCATTGCGTTACAATCTTTTACACAAATAAACTGCGGTTTTTCTCCAACAACTCGAGTTCCTGGATTAAAATCAATTCCATAAATCCTCATATGATCTGTTGCTAAAACTTGATTTAAAAGGCTGTGTATGCTGCCTGTATATCTCAGACTATTTGTAAGATTTACAAAGTAATAATATATGGGCCTTATAGGCCTTAAAGAATTATCATATAAGGTATTATCATACCTTATAGGCAATAAACTTATTGGAAAGTCCGAATACGATGTCAACCAGCAGAAATTAGACCTTGCAATTACTTTACAAATTTCAGATGATTTCAGATTTTCGTGAAAATCGGACTCATTCACTATACATTCCCAATTGAAATCATCACCAAAGACTTTAAATGTTGTACGAACATCATATTCTTCAGCCTGAAAATCCTCTTGTGTCTCAATATCAATAAACTCACTGCCACCAATGAATTTTATTAGTTTCAGAACTTCTTTTAGAATTTCTTTAGTTTTTTCTTTCCTGTTGTTAGTTTGTCGTTCTATTTGTTTTTTGAGGGTTTGCAGAAACATTTCTCTAATCCAATGTATAGTATTCTTATTTCTATGAAAAACAATTATTAGTTCTTTTGATCTGTGTGGTTGATCCCTGTGCAACTGCAAAAGTTCCAAAAACACATTGACCATCTTGAATATTAAGCAATAAGTTTTCCCAGTCCCTGGTAGACCTTTGATCACTAAAAAGGGATGATCACACTCTACAATCACTTTCTGTGCAGGGGTCAAGAATATGCCTGCTACCTCTCTGTTCGTTTTCTTTCTTTTCTTCTTTCTGTACTCTTCGTCTACGGCTTTTTCTATAATTTGTTCTGGTTTCATAACATCCCACTGGTAATTAGTTTTTATATAACTAATGTGTAAGCCATAGAGCCTGAAAAAACCGATAATGAGATTAAAGACAAAAAATAGCTGCTTCACTGCAAACTCAAGATTAAGATAATGATGGTTCTTAAACTTTAAAAAGCTTAAAAACTTTTTGTTTCCTAACAGGGTCTAAAAATCTTATGATCACCTAAAATTTTACGAGGAAAATTTTTTCAAAAGAATAATTCACACCAACATAAGAATAGACAAACTTCACGATAATATCAAAACTGCAAAAAAATTGGAAATCGTAATATCTTGAGATCTGGTAGGGATTGAGAGTGTGTTTGCCCATGCATAGTATATTTTAATAAATTGCATTAAATTCTGATCAATATCATGCTTTAAGGCGGTCAACTTTAAGTTGATTTTCAGTTGAGTCCTATGTGATATTTATACATCCTGACTTTTCATTTCAACACATATCAACAGTAAAAAAAAGAAGATACAACATGCAATTGAGGACAAAATTCAGCAAATGAAGACCAAAAAATAAAGTAAATATTCTGGCCAAGACTACTCAGCTGTCTTCAGTACCTAACAAGGTCTCTCATCACCTACAATTTTATGATGGTGAAATAATGGTCAAATGAACTTAATCTATAAACTCTGTTTTAGCCTAAGAAACCAGTTAGGAGTTCGGCCAGGATAATTGCAAAGAAGATTTGCACTGAGTCAGTGTCAAATGTTTCACATAAACTGACCCCTCTTTTGAAATAAAGGGTCTCTTCCTTCACAGATTTATTACGCAAATAAACACAGCAATGAGGTTGTAGCAACTGTAACACTGGTAAAGAGTGGACCACTACCCATGGTAGCGGGAGGCCTTAAAACATGTTTTTAAAACAGTTTGAACCTGATTAAGGAATGATAACTATTTCATTGTTTAATCTTAATATTAAAAAGGTTATTGCGAAAAACAAATTTATCCATTTTTTAAATTGAGCAAAAAATCCGTGCAATCTTTAGTCTGGTTAAAATGAAAAACAAAACCATTGGAATCGCCATAATATGAAAGTCTACGGAAAATTACGGTCCCCCAATTAGAACCATAAGGAAAATCAGTTGTTGAAAATCAGTAATTTCCCCAAGGACGATCATATCAAACCCATAGCCGTACAATATTTGGATATGGGCCATTTGAAACAAAAACTATGATACATAATGTTTTTCTAAATTACCAAACCAACTTGTGTCACTGCAAATTGGCTGTTATTTTACCATTTTCTTGCACAAAACACTTTTTACCAAAAGAGGGCCATAATACTGACAAATGGGAATTATAAGATTACCGATAGCAAACAGGTTACTGCAAAAATTTCGGAAAGGTATTCAATGGTTCATTTAAGAGCTATTGCCTTTTTCAACACGGTTTTTGAAAATCCTTCAAAATATCTTTTCTCATAAAGTCATATGGCATCATAATTTAAGGCATTTTTGATACCATTCCTCAAGTGAAATGGCTGGGAGGTTTAATACGGTTACTATTTTAATCCCCACGGTGAAAAACTCATTAACTGTAGGTTTGCCATCGCGCCTCACAAAGCCTCCTCCTGCTAACCTTCTTAGCAAGTAAAAACTAAAAAATAAGTTTTGATAAAAAAAAACGGCTTGATGAAAAAATTGTGTTTTTTTCATAGATATAATTAACGTAATTGAATGTCAATGTGCAATTTTCAAAGATACCGGGGGGGGACATTGCCCATGAACTTTTGAAATAAGAGTCGAAATCACAACTGTCAAATGGAAAATATTAAGGAAGGTAGGAATTAGAACCTAAAGTCCTATTTTAAACCAAAAATAATATTCACTTTTTTAGTTTCAATTGCCTAAATCAACAAAGACCTTAAGTAAGTTTTATGGTGAATGTTTAAAAAATAAAAAAATTAAAAATAGTATACAAAAATAAAATAAGATATTTCTGTAAAATTCAAGGAGATATTTTCTGTAAAATTCAAATCAAGGAGTCTGATTTCTCAGTATGTGTAGAATTCTAAATCAGAGATCTATTGAAAACTGAGCATACTTGAGTGTTTTCAAAGAATTTTAGCTGTATATTAAAAGCTATCAATATTATGGTCATATATATATATATATTTATATATATATATATATATATATATATATATATATATATATATATATATATATATATATATATATATATATATATATATATATATATATATATATATATATATATATATATTTGTGTGTGTTTGGCTTATTTAGAGCGGAGGGACTGGGGCTCACTTCACCCCCAAAATTCCCAAGGATATTTTTTAAAGAATTTAGTTTCTTGCTCTTAGCACCCGCCTTAATTTTTTGTTGTATACTTCGATGATATAATGGAAGTGCTACAATTTTTTATACCTGCCTAGATCCTACTTCCTTCGGTCATCTCATCACTTTGCTTGAGTCTCCAGCAATTTCGTGCTTATTGTGATTGTGTTGGATGACGTTGAAAGCTGCATTTTTAGTATTTGACTCGATGTGACTCAGGGATATTTCAAAGGAAGTGATTCAGTGATGCTTAAGAAAAGAATGTTTGACAGATATTATAATGACAAAACGAAACTGTCAACAATCTCTTTATTATTATTTTTTAAATAAAGTGCAACTAGTCGATAAAGCTGTCTGCATGATGAGTGGTCTACTTTGACCAATGCTCTACAAATTGTTAAGGCAAGGGTCTAATCTCATTTCTAGCAAAAACCATTCCACTCAAAGGGATTACTAATCAATGATATTTGTTTGCAGTTTTATACACCATTTTCCTTTTTCGATGTTCTTATATGATCGAGAGGTTAGCTCATTCAATTAAAATTAAAATGTATACGCATACTATGATGTATTGGAACAAAATTGTATAATGAAAAAATGAATCAACTAACAGAATTTTTAGCTCAACCTTACAAAAAAAACCAATACAACCCACATAAATGTAAAACAGCTACAACTTCTTCTGATTATCTAAAATCAGTTATTGATCTTTAATAGCAAACCTAAGTTCAAAACCAAAACATCATAGGTACATTGTATGTGCAGATAAAAAGTGATAGCATAAGAAGACAGCAAAAAAACTTCAAGCGAATAGAAAGAACTTCAAAAAAAGCTTGTTAATCTGTTTCTATGTCGATCATCAAATAGAAGAAAGGTTTTATTGCACACTGCGAATGACCTGACTGGCGTATGTCTTGCTAATCAGATTATTAAACTGTGCTTAGAATTTGAATTAAACATGAATAACTTGGTTAGAATTGACCTTAATGAAGGTAGTAACATGTTTAGTTTACACAAGAAAACTCAAGCATCGATACGAAAGATGATTGTATTATCCATTCTCATTGCTACGACGGCATCTCCAGTGTTCATTTAGCACGCTAAAGTAAATTCTAAGTTTAATATGGTTCTTTACTTATCTTTCGAAAAACTTTTTTTTTATAATTGGAAAAAAGCGCGCGAAATGTATTAAACAAGTAGTTTAAGTGAATTTTGGCTTCAGTGGCACTTGACACCCCGAAATTGACCAAAAGTTTGAATTTTCCGATTACCAGTTAACGGTCAATGCGAATAGATTGAACCTAAGGGACTTTGACAAAGGTGACCAACTCAGAAAAAAAAATCAGTTCTTTGGTATTTAAATTTTCCTAAGACCATGTCATTGATCATTTTTTGTTCATCCACTTGAAAATTTTAGGCTATTGTCACAGCAGCTCGAAATCAGAATACAAGTCCTAAACTCCGTCTGAAATCCTGAGAACTTTGTGTAATATAAATTCAGAAAGTTCAGATATTTTCACAATAGATATTTATTATCAAGGAGGCACACTTGTGCCTCTATAAAGAGGCGACCCACCACAATGTTAAGCGATTTCAGGTCCTAGAGGTCGCAGAGAGACGGCGGTAATCGCATTTTGTAGCCCAAGCTCAAACTAAGAAACTTGCAAAATTTCATCCTCCTCCGACTTTATCTTCATGGGGTAAACTGGGCCGGAAGTTTCGACCCTCCCACCACAGCCCCCCTTTAACGTTGTCCGATTGGGCTGATGTTAATTTAGAGGTTAAGCTTTCCTAGGGCCCGGCAGCTTATCCTCGAAATTTCAGCTCAATCCGATCACTCCTCCCTGTTTTCAAAAAACCAAATACAGCCACTTAAAATTCATTTCTTTTTTTTCTTATCCACACCTACAGGCCACAGTTGGCAACTGATCCAGGTGAATGAGGACTCATTCGAAGCATAATTTGACCTGTTAGGGCCTTTTGATATTTTCAGACCGAAAAAATTATCCCCCGAATTTACATTTACGAAAAACCTCGTTTTCCTATAATAGCCCATGTTAATTTTTTTCCACCACAACCCCCCCTTTTACGTTGTCTGATCGGGCTGAAATTTAGAGGATAAGCTTTCCTGGGGCCTGGGAGCTTATCTTCGAAATTTCAGCTCAATCTGATCACTCCTTCCCTGTTTTCCAAAAACCAAATATCAAGTTTTGTGGGAATTTGCTTGCGTCGAAAATAGATTCAAATTACTAAAAAACAATTACAATTGTGTCTCTTTAGTCCAGCGCTTGATACTCCAGACTGTCAGGGGGAAAACCCGGGTTCGATTCACCGTCAGAGCAAATTTTTTATATACTGAATTTAACTTTAAAAAAAAACTCAGTTTCTTTTTTAAATTATTTGAAAAAAATTACGTTTTCTAAAGAGTTAAAGAGGCTGAGTTACAAAGTCGACCCTTAAAACGTACAGGGATTAGGAGGCACAGTTGGGGGGCTGTTAAAGAGGCTGAGTCACAAGTTCGAACCTTAAAACGTACAGGGATTAGGAGGCACCCTGTACGACGTGATTTGAGTATTCAGGAATTAAAAGCCTTAACACAAGAATGTTCAAGAGCGGGGGGTTTGGGGGGCGGCAGCCCCCAACTTTAACTCCTGCCACGATCAGCTAACAGTTAGTCAAGCAATAATAAGCAATAAACTGTACAAAAACGTGCAGAAATTATTTGCAAAAAAAAACTACGTTTTCTAAAAAGTTAAAGAGGCTGAGTTACAAGGTCGAACCTTAAACGTACAGGGATTAGGAGGCACAGTTGGGGGGCTGCCACCCCCCAAACCCCCCGCTTTCGCTGCCTTTAAATAAAAAAAAGTTCTTTAAACTGAAAGTAAGGAGCGACATTAAATCTTAAAACGAACAGAAATTATTCCGTATATGAAAAGGGCTGTGCCCTCCTCAACGCCTCGCTCTTTACGCTAAAGTTTGACTTTCTCACAAACTCTTTTTTTTAAACAATAATAACTTTAGCGTAAAGAGCGAGGCGTTGAGGAGGGCACAGCCCCTTTCATATACGGAATAATTTCTGTTCGTTTTAAGATTTAATGTCGCTCCTTACTTTCAGTTTGAAGAGCTTTTTTTTTATTTAAGGCTGCGAAAGCGGGGGAGTTTGGGGGGCGGCAGCCCCCCAACTGTGCCTCCTAATCCCTGTACGTTTTAAGGTTCGACCTTGTAACTCAGCCTCTTTAACTCTTTAGAAAACGTAGTTTTTTTTTCAAATAAATTTCAACATTAAGGAAAGATCTGATTCATCTAAAAGAAAAAAAATTTAAGCAAGAGATTCATCCAAAAGGGAACAACTCCTGTCTCGGATATCGACCAAAACAGGCATTTAGGCTTTTTTCAAACCAAACGCTATAAAAAAAGCTATATAAAAAAAATAACACAAATAAAGAAATGTTATAAGAAACCATCAAAGTATGTAGGCAGGGATAAGCCAAGAGAGCCCCAATTGACAGACATAAAAAAAGGAAATAAATCCGGGTCTAACAGTTTGCAACGTCCAAATTTCTCTTTTGTTTTGTGCCATCAAAACAGTTTTTTTTTTTGTGAATGATCTTGACAGACATTTATTTCACGACTTTAAAATCAAACAATCACAACAAAGAAGAAAGATTCTAATTTGTCTTTTACCCAGGATATTACCTTATATTTGTAGAAAACGAAAAACTAAGAACGGGGTTCAGTTACACGACGGTTCAGTTACACAAGAGTTCTGTTGTAAGAGGATTCAGTTACAAAAAGGGCTTTGTTTATTGTGTTTGGGTTTCATGGGGGTATAGTTGTACGAGGGTTGAGTTGAATAAAGTTCCGTTGCGCGAGGGTTCAGTTAAATAAGGTTCAGTTTGCACGGGGGTTAGGTTGCAAGGGGTTTAGTTGTACGGGGGTTCAGTTGCTTGGAGTTAGTTACACGAGGGTTCAGTTACACGCACACCATTCTGCCTATGACAAGGGCTGTCCCAAACCTAAATCCTTTTCGTACTGAGGTTAAATTTTTATCACCATTCTTTATGAAAGACTGCTCAAAAAACATAGACTGTTACATTTGAATTTTTTAGAAGAACTTTAAGACCGTAGCATAAAGAGTGGGAATTGAGAAAGCTAGAAAATACTCTCTAGAGGCCCACCCCTTATGACACTGTCAAAAATCTTTAAACTGAAAAATGGTTTAGTTTAGACAGTTTCAAACAAGCACATTTGAACTCCTTAGCTACTAGAAAGGGAGATAAGATTGTTTGCCCTTAGGCCTGTTTTATTTATTGGATTTCGCACGGTACTGGGCATGAAAAGGTATTATCCAGGGTTTTCTATATATTTGGGGTCTCGATGTTATGAGACATCTACCCCTGGCCTTGATTTTAGTAACAACCCAGAAACAAAGAAGCTCGGTGATTACTTTTTGTCTCAGACACTATCTATGAAGAATTTCTAGGTCAACAGATGTTCAATGAGTTTGAACAAGATATTCAATATTCTCCTAAATATTCACTAACATAGAAACTTTCATTTTGAAAATTAAACCGATAAGAATAAAGATCACTAACCTTGCTAATAGTGTCCTGATTGCATATCTTACTCTTTTTCCAACCCTTCCACGCACAATTCATTGATTTTTTTCTGAATAATTGTCTTGAAATAATGCATCTTTAAATAAATATTTTGAATTAAACAATTCAAAGTTGCAGTCAGTTGGTTTCGGGTGAATAGAGTTCATAAAAGATAGAAAAAAATGAATGGAAAGAGAATCACAGCACCAGTGGTCAGCTAGAAATTTTTCGGATCTTCCCAGTCACAAACGTTCCTTTTGGGTCAAAGGTTTTCCTTCCTTTAAGATGGTCTTTTCCATTATTTCGTAAATCTTTTTCTGATGGGTTTGTCTTTCAGTGCAAAAGCTTTAACCTCTAAAATAATGATTGACGATTGGTTATTAGCAAAAATCGCTCAACTCTTCATTTTTATCTTGAAGACTGTAAAACACATAAATATTATGTTTTAATTGTTGCAATTCAGAGTAAACTTTGTATTCTGCTTCAAACCCACTTTGTTCTTGAATTCCAATTTTTCCAATCGGATTTGGAAGCAAAAAGAGTTTGTCAATATCCAAGAGACTGCTTTTGCCTAAGTACTCCAATAAACATAATTCTGCTGCCTGTAAAAAGGTCTTTCGTGTTGTTCGACAGGAAGCTTTATCGCCTGGCAGCAGGAACATTCAAATAAAGCGTCGTTTGAGTCCATATTAAATGATTAGGCACAGCACTTTAGAGAACAAAAAAAAGTATTTGGAAAAGTTGATATTTTTTGCTTTAATTCTCAAATAAGTTCCAGATTAAACTGAATTCCTGGGTGGTCTCTTTTAGTCTTTAAACAAGGTTGACAACTTCTCTTCTCATCACCGAAGTGTAAAGATTATCTCACTGAAAAGAAACTTAATGAATGACATTGAAAAGTGGTCACAAACAAAATAATCCCAAACTAATTTCCCAAAAAATTTCAAATTTTTTTGGCGAATTTCCAAGACTTTTGGCACAAAATCCTGCCTAGAAAATCCTTACTAGATTTTTGTCCTAGCCCTGCTTTGAAAATCTATCCTCCAAGGTTTTTCAAACAGTTTCGTGTGGTAACGAACTGTAAGTAAGAAGCGACCCGGCTCAATAGTTACCGAAACTCTAAAAAACAGGATTTTCATACCAATAGATACATCAAAAGAATCAGATTTTAATGCTGATTTTAAATATATAAGTTTCATCAAGCTTAGTTCTACTCGTAAAAATTTACGTGCCTGAGAAAAATTTGGCTGATTTTCAAAAAAAGGGGAAAAGACCCCTCTTTATTGAGATCAAAGTGATCTAAATGAAAATCACATCATCAGATTCAGCGTATCAGAGAACCCTAATGTAGAGGTCTCAAGCTCCTATCTGCAAAAATGTGGAATTTTGTATTTTTTGCCAGAAGAAAGATCACGGATGCGTGTGTTTTTTTTTTTTTTTTTTCCCCAGGGGTGATCATATCGACCCAGTTGTCCTAGAATAACGTGGGAGGGCTCATTGGAACAGAAATTCTAAGAACTAGAAATTGGAACAGAACTAAAAGTTCTAGTGCCCTTTTTAAGTGACCAAAAAAATGGAGGGCACCTAGGCCCCCTCCCACGCTCATTTTTGCCCAAAGTCACCCGATAAAAATTTTGAGATAGCCATTTTGTTCAGCATGGTTGAAAATATGATAACTATGTCTTTTAGGATGACTTAATCCCACAAAGTCCCTGGGGGGAGGGCTGAAAGTTATGAACTTTACCCAATGTTAGCATATAGTATTGGTTATTGGGAAGTTTACAGACGTTTTCAGGAGGATTTTTTCTGGTAGTGGGGGGGGGGGGGGGACGGGTCGGGTTTTATGTGGGAGGATCTTTACATGGAGGAAGTTTTCATGTGGGAAGGGACATTGCTATGAAGCGGGCGCCGGATTTCCCAGCATTATTTAAAAAAAGATCAGAAATTATATAAAAAAAACAAGTTTTTCAACTGAAAGTAAGGAGCAACATCAAGACTTAAAACAACAAAAAAAATATTACGTATATGATTGGGTTTGTCCCCTAGTCAATACCTCGCTCTTTAAGCCAAAGATTTTTTTAGTACTTTCATAAGAGCTATTTATTCTAATTAACGGCCTTTGTGATTGAAGGGTCATTTTTATAGAATTGGAACAAAATTCGAATTTTAGAGTAAAGAGCGAGGTATTGACTAGGGGGGCGAACTCCCTAATATACGTATTAAAAAATATATGAATATAGAAATTCGCTACCTAAGTTAACTCGTAAGTTACGTATATTTATTACTAATATAAAACGTTCGTAAATAAAATCAACCAACGTTCGAGAAAGCCATTTAACCAAAATAAAAGTAAAATTAATATGCAAATTTGGTGTTGATTATTCATGTACGGTGAGCAAACATCAAAACCAGCATTTATTCAAAAACGTTCAAAAATTCAATTAAAAAAAAAAGGTTTTTTAACTGAAAGTAAGGACCGACGTTAAAACTTAAAACGAACAGAAATTATTTCGTATATGATAGGGGCTGTCACCTCCGCCTCGCTCTTTAAGCTAAAGTTTGACTTTCCCACAACTCCAGTTTTTTAAACAATAAAAAACTTTAGCGTAAAGAGCGAGTACATATAGAGTATATATATATATATATATATATATATATATATATATATATATATATATATATATATATATATTATATATATATATATATATATATATATATATATAATATATATATATATATATATCTATATATATATATATATATATATATATATATATATATATATATATATATATATATATATATATATATATATTATAATATATATATATATATATATATATATATATATATATATATATATATATATATATATATATATATATATCTCTATATATATATATATATATATATATATATATATATATATATATATATCTATATATATAATATATATATATATATATATATACACTATATATACTATATACACTATATACTATATAAGTATTTATTTGTATTATATACAAAACCTTAATAAGATCTTTATCTTACTTAGGCAATAAAAATAAAGAAGTCAATATGAGTTCTATTAATATTGGGCGTTGAATTCAAGTTTTGTTTCCTAATTTGCTTAAACTTTCTCGAGAGGTATGTGCAACTTAGTTTCTTGGACAAGAAGCCCCCCCCCCCATGATGTGGAAATATATACCCTGACTTGGATATATTTAGGATAGGGGCATATTTAGGGTTGAGAGCATTTTAGCTACAGTTTATTGGCATTGCATCTTTTCACTTAAATTTACTTTTCTATTTACACTTAAAGTCACAAGCAAAGCCACATTTTCTGACTTCTTTTCAAGTCACTTGTATAGCCTAATTATGCTGACTTCTAATAGCATTGTTCAAGACGACTTATTTTGCAACTCAAAATCTTTTGCTTGTGTCAAAATATCTTCTTTAGAGGTTAAAACAATGCTTTGTATTTATCGACTAGTTAAGTTCGGCTTTCATTTATAAATTCCAGTACCAAATCTCAGATTCTGGACCAGATGAATATATTTAGGTACTGTTGCACTTAATGGTACACACGAAAGAAGTCAAGTTTGGTTAATGCTAATAAAAAAAAAAAAAAATAGGATGAATATATAATAATTTAGAAAGAAAATTTTGGCTATATATTTGCACATTAGGGGTGGGGGTAAAGCATAGCATATATTAAAAACGTAACCTAACCTAGGTGCTCCCCACCCTAAACCCAAAAAAACCCTTAAATATTGTAAATTCAATGAGAAACCACGCTTTGCGATCAATTCAGATAGCAATTACCCGCTTTATGGGTCTCCATGACTCATTCCTTGAAAAGTCTATAGTGCTGTGTATCATAATTGCATCTGTACCTATATTTGCATGTGTTTGTTAGTAGTATGCTAAATATGGATTTGCTTGCTGCCATAGGAATTACCATGCTATTTGCTTGCCTTATGTTCCCTTGGTACCTTTCCAAGCAACGTGATTCAACAAGTTTTGAAACTATAGTCGAGATTGTATAACACAATCAGACTGGTTATTGCTATTGATTGAAAGTACACATGGAATTGCACAAGAATATGCAGTACAGTTTCACGTGCACATTGCAAAAAGCGAGCAAACCTATAAAGTGGTCAAACATGTTTTCAAATAATAGTCGAGATTGTATAACACAAGCAGACTGGTTTTTGAGGCAACACTCATTTTTTTTAGGGCCAATCAGAGACAGCGGATGTTATTCTACATACGATAACTTGATTGGTAATTGGATTCAAATAAAAGGAGTGATTTTCATTCGTCCTTGAGATTTTGTATATAATGCTCATGCGTTACGATTAAATTTTCATAAGGTTCTAACATACCATGGATAACACATTTGATATTATTGACTTTGAAGCTATGGCTATATCGATTTATAATGTGAATTCATTTTACTAAATTTTCTTAATTTATTTCCAAATAAAATCATTTTACATAGTCATCCCTCCAGTAAATTCAAATTCAGGGCATATCCCCACCCCCCACAATACAAACTCTACAATATGATGATCATAGTCGATAGAAAACGTAAAATACGCTCTTTTTTTTTTTTTTTTTTTTTTTCCATTACCTAAACCCCATCTTCCCCCCCCCCCTCTGTTTACGAGTTTAATTCAATCATTAGAAATAATTCCTTCGTTCAAAATGTCATTTCCCATCGTGCATTTAAAATAAGCTTTCGTTGCAGTCTAGATTAAAACCATGAGTGTTTAACCTTTTTACAAACGGGTGATTTTCATAAGACAAACTTCACACGCTTGTGTTATCGGCAAAGATTAATGCCAGATGCGTTTGTGTAATTCTAGCCAGTTTGAAAGAGATTGTTTTTGGTCAAATTAGCGAGTGTAAATCCTTTGAAATGCAAAGCACAAGTGGTGTTTGAACAATGTTGTCAATTTAAAATAGGCTCTAACGTTATAGTATACTAAAAGGTTGATATTAAAATCGTATTCAAAATATTTTCTTGGGAAGAAATTTAAGTTTTGTATTAATTTTGGATTTTAGCTCGCCTTTAACAAACTTAGTCATAGCTAGTTGAAACTGTGCATAAATATCTTCATTTTTAGTCCAATTGCGTGGGTACTAAAGGAACATTGAACATTTTTTTCTGATTTTTGTGTTTTTCGCAAGAAAATAGCTCGTCTTTAGCAAACTTAGCCATAGCTAGTTGAAACTGTGCATAAATATCTTCATTTTTAGTCTAATTGCGTGGGTATTAAAGGAATATTGAACATTTTTTTCTGATTTTTTTTTGTTTTCGCAAGAAAATAGCTCGTCTTTAGCAAACTTAGCCATAGCTAGTTGAGACTGTGTATAAATATCTTCATTTTTAGTATCATTGCGTAGGTACTAAAGGAACATTGAACATTTTTTTTCTGATTTTTTGTGTTTTTGCAAGAAAATAGCTCACCTTTAACAAACTTAGCCATAGCTAGTTGAAATTGTGCATAAATATCTTCATTTTTAGTCTAATTCCGTAGAAACTAAAGGAACATTGAAAATTTTGTCTGATTTTGTTGTGTTTTCGCAAGAAAATACCTCGTCTTTAGCAAACTTAGCCATAGCTAGATGAAACTGTGCATAAATATCTTCATTTTTAGTCTAATTGCGGGGTACTAAAGGAACATTGAACATTTTTTTTTCTGATTTTTTTGTGTTTTCGAAAGAAAATAGCTCGTCTTCAATGTGAAACTTAAGTCCATTTTTGGATCGAAAAATAAAACCATTTCCTTAAAATCTGAGCTAATAAGGGTTTTTGACCGTAAAAACTATAGTTCTTTGTAAGAAAATTATGGAAAATACAATTCTCTTGTTCAAATGTGAAACTTAAGTCCATTTTTGGATCGAAAAAAATAAAACTATTTCCGTAAAATCTGAGCTAATAAGGGTTTTTGACCACAAAATATAGTTTTTTTTGTAAGAAAATTATGGAAAATACATTTTGTTGGCTCATAGGTGAAACTTGAGTCCAGTTTTTGATCGAAAAATAAACTATTTCTGTAAAATCGGAGCTAATAAGGGTTTTAGACCGTAAACTCTAGTTTTTTGTAAGAAAATTATGGAAAATACAATCTCTGGTTCAAATTAGAAACTAAAGTCCATTTTTTGGATCGAAAAATAAAACTATTTCCGTAACATCTGAGCTAACAATGGTTTTTGACCGTAAACTCTGGTTTTTTGTAAGGAAATTATGGAAAATACAATTCTCTGGTTCAAATGTGAAACTTAAGTCCATTTTTGGATCGAAAAAATAAAACTATTTCCGTAAAATCTGAGCTAATAAGGGTTTTTGACCGTAAACTCTAGTTTTTTGTAAGAAAATTATGGAAAATACAAAAACGTTGGCTCATAGGTGAAACTTAAGTCCAGTTTTGGATCGAAAAAATAAACTATTTCTGTACAATCTGAGCTAATAAGGGTTTTTGACCATAACACTAGTTTTTTTGTAAGAAATTATGGAAAATACAATTCTCTGGTGCAAATGTGAAACTTAAGTCCATTTTTGGATCGAAAAATAAAACTATTTCCTTAAAATCTGAGCTAATAAGGGTTTTTGACCGTAAACTATAGTTCTTTGTAAGAAAATTATGGAAAATACAATTCTCTTGTTCAAATGTGAGACTTAAGTCCATTTTTTGATCGAAAAATAAACTATTTCCGTAAAATCTGAGCTAATAAGGGTTTCTGACCACAAAATATAGTTTTTTTGTAAGAAAATTATGGAAAAATACATTTTGTTGGCTCATAGGTGAAAATTGAGTCCAGTTTTGGATCGAAAAATAAACTATTTCTGTAAAATCGGAGCTAATAAGGGTTTTTAGACCGTAAACTCTAGTTTTTTTGTAAGAAAACTATGGAAAATACAATCTCTGGTTCAAATTAGAAACTAAAGTCCATTTTTGGATCGAAAAATAAAACTATTTCCGTAAAATCTGAGCTAACAAGGGTTTTTGACCGTAAACTCTAGTTTTTTGTAAGGAAATTATGGAAAATACAATTCTCTGGTTCAAATGTGAAACTTAAGTCCATTTTTGGATCGAAAAATAAAACTATTTCTGTAAAATCTGAGCTAATAAGGGTTTTTGACCGTAAACTCTAGTTTTTGTAAGAAAATTATAGAAAATACAATTCGTTTGCTCATAGGTGAAACTTAAGTCCAGTTTTGGATCGAAAAATAAACAATTTCTGTAAAATCTGAGCTAATATGGGTTTTTGACCGTAAAGTCTATTTTTTGTAAGAAAATTATGGAAAATACAATTTTCTGGTTCAAATGTGAAACTTAAGTCCATTTTTGGATAGAAAAATAAAACTATTTCCGTAAAATCTGAGCTAATAAGGGTTTTTTGACCGCAAACTCGTTTTTGTAAGAAAATTATGGACAATACAATTCTCTGGTTCAAATGTGAAACTTAAGTCCATTTTTGGATCGAAAAATATAAACTATTTCCGTAAAATCTGAGCTAATAAGGGTTTTTGACCGTAAACTCTAGTTTTTTGTAAGAAAATTATGGAAAATACAATTCGTTGGCTCACAGGTGAAACTTAAGTCCAGTTTTGGATCGAAAATTAAACTATTTCAGTAAAATCTGAGCTAATAAGGGTTTTTGACCGTAAACTCTAGTTTTTTGTACGAAAATTATGGAAAATACAATTCTCTGAATTTTGTTCAAGAAAATTTGTTCAATTTTCTTTTTTTCATAATTTCCTGAATTAAATTTCTGTATTGTGTATCCAAGAGGTGAATTCAAGAAAGAGTTTGTTACTTACTTACTTACTAACAATTTTTTTTATAATGAGATAATGACATATCCAACAACGGATGTTGATGAAGAATTTATTCATTCTGATACCTAGATTTTGTCAGTGTTATCCCATGTATCTGACAATAGATGTATGTAAATTCCTATCCTTTTCTTACATCTCCGATGTTTTTATAGACATTCTAAACGTTTGATATGCCAGCTTACTCTAAAAATAATGAACATATAACAATGTAATGTATAATATATTTTTAATGAAATAATGCTATGTAGAATATTAATACAAAAATATATTATGATACATTATTAATATCAATGATCATCTTTGGACATTTTGAATCTGTTCCATAAAATAGTTCACCATGTTCTCTCTTGATATTGTAGCTATTGTCTTCTCTTAGTTCGTAATCAGTAGAATAATCATTATTCCATTGTGAGTCATACACAATTTTTACTGGTGTGTCCATCAACAGGCTCAATATGCTTTTCGTCTTTGGTATTATTTGGTTCATTGACTGTTTGATCAATGGCAGTAACGTTTGCTGGTGCTTTGTTTTACATCGATTCATCTTTATATTCCATAGTGATATTTTTCTGCCAATGCCCTTTTTATTTTTCTGGCAATTTCACTGTCTATTATCACATTATTTTTTAACAGTTTTCGGCATGTATACAAGATATGGTTTACGATATTAGTAGAAGAGTAGGCCTTTATTTTTTGACCTTCCGTTGAATGCTAATACCTGAAAGCTGATGACTGGATGTATCAGTAGGTAATGTGTTACCTGCAACAGTAGCAAAGAGTTGTCCTCTATCATCACGATTATTTTTGTGTTGGCATTCTCTTTGAGTGCAATCATCTCTGGAGATCTCAATCTCGCATATCCACCAACATAACAGTTGAATTTTTTCGGCACTCCAAAGAAATTTAATTTCTTACTGTCATGACAATGCATGCATACATTTTCCAATAGTGCTACCACTTGTACTTATTTCATAGTTTAAATACTTCTCATTGTCGGCATTCAATGCTACAATAACATTGTCATGTGAACACACTTTATTAAAATGCTCCATCTTCACTTTTTTTAATTATATGAATTATGTGTTTTATCGTTCCACTGCGTAAAAAATACTGATTTAATACATGCAATAGACTAGGTAGTGTCGATAACCGGGCATAGAATACCAGTGGGAAAGCCACATCGTGTCTCTGAGCAATCAGAGAGTACAATTGTTAGAGCCGTAAGCATATTTTGTCATTTTAAGATACGTACAAAAAAAAAAAAAAATAAAGTTGAATAATTTCGAAGTTTAAAAAAATAGTTTGTTTTTTATGAAAAAATATTGAATTAGAACCATCAGTCCTCATCATTATGAGTATCCAAAACTGGACTTAAGTTTCACATTTGAACTAGAGAATTGTATTTTCCATAATTCTCTTACAAACAACTATAGTTTACGGTTAAAAAACCCTTATTAGCTCAGATTTTTACGGAAATAGTTTTATTTTTCGATCCAAAAATGGACTTAAGTTTCATATTTGAACCAGAGAATTGTATTTTCCATAATTTTTCTTACAAAAAACTAGAGTTTACGGTCAAAAACCCTTATTAGCTCAGATTTTACAGAAATAGTTTATTTTTTCGATCTAAAACTGGACTTAAGTTTCACCTATGAGCCAACGAATTGTATTTTTCATAATTTTCTTACAAAAAAAAACTAGAGTTTATTGTCAAAAACCCTTATTAGCTCAGATTTTATGGAAACAGTTTTTATTTTTTTCGATCCAAAAATGGACTTAAGTTTCACATTTGAACCAGAGAATTGTATTTTCCATAATTTTCTTACAAAAAACTAGAGTTTACGGTCAAAAAAACCCTTATTAGCTCAGATTTTTACGGAAATAGTTTTATTTTTCGATCAAAAAATGGACTTAAGTTTCATATTTGATCCAGAGAATTGTATTTTCCATAATTTTATTAAAAAAAAAAACTAAAGTTTACGGTCTAAAACCCTTATTAGCTAAATTTTACGGAAATAGTTTTATTTTCGATCTAAAAAATGGACATAAGTTTCACATTTGAAGACGAGCTATTTTCTTGCAAAAACATAAAAAATCAGAAAAAAAATGTTCAATGTTCCTTTAGTACCCACGCAATTAGACTAAAAATGAAGATATTTATGCACAGTTTCAACTAGCTATGGCTAAATTTGCTAAAGACGAGCTATTTTCTTGCGAAAACACAAAAAATCGGGGAAAAAAAAAGTTCAATGTTCCTTTAGTACCTACGGAATCAGACTAAAAATGAAGATATTTATGCACAGTTTCAACTAGCTATGGCTAAGTTTGCTAAAGACGAGCTATTTTCTTGCAAAAACACAAAAAAATCAGAAAAAAAATGTTCCATGTTCCTTTAGTACCCACGCAATTAGACTAAAAATGAAGATATTTATGCACAGTTTCAACTAGCTATGACTAAGTTTTGTTAAAGGCGAGCTAAAATCCAAAATTAATACAAAACTTAAATTTCTTCCCAAGAAAATATTTTGAATACGATTTGGCTGTATATCAATTCTGAGTTTAGTCTACTATTCTTTAATTAGCAACTTCCTTAATGATACAACTCAATGAATACTCATAGATATCCAAAGTTAATGCACAACTTAAATTTCTTTCCGAGAAAATGTTTTGAATAGGATTTGGCTGTATATCAATTCTGAGTTTAGCCTACTATTCTTTAATTAGCAACTTCCTTAATGATATAACTCAAAGAATATCCATAGATATCCAAAATTAATACAAAACTTAAATTTCTTTCCGAGAAAATAATTTGAATACGATTTGGCTGTATATCAATTCTGAGTTTAGCCTACTATTCTTTAATTAGCAACTTCCTTAATGATATAACTCAAAGAATATCCATAGATATCCAAAATTAATAGAAAACTTAAATTTCTTTCCAAGAAAATTTTGAATACGATTTTAATATCAACTTTTTAGTATACTATAACGTTAGACCCTATTTTAAATTGACAACATCGTTCAAACACCACTTGTGCTTTGCATTTCAAAGGATTTACTATCGCTAATTTACCAAAAAACAATCTCTTTTTCAGACTGGCTTGAATTACACAAAGGCATCTAGCATTAATCTTTGCCGATAACACAAGCGTGTGAATTTTGTCTTATGAAAATCACCCTTTCGTAAAAAGATTAAACACACGTGGTTTTAATCTAGACTGCAAAGAAAGCACATTTTAAATGCACGATGGAAAATGACATTTTGAACGAAAGAATTATTTCTAATGAATGAATTAAACTCGTAGACAGAGGGGGGGGGGAGATGGGGTTTACGTAATGGAAAACAGAGCGTATTTTACTTTTTCTATCTACTATAATCATCATATTGTAGAGTTTGTATTGTGGGGGGGGGGGTGGGGATATGCCCTGAATTTGAATTTACTGGAGGGATGACTATGTAAAATGATTTTATTTGGAAATAAATAAGAAGAAAATTTAGTAAACTGAACTCACATTATAAATCGATGTAGCCATAGCTGCAAAGTCAATAATATTAAATGTGTTATCCATGGTATGTTAGAACCTTATGAAAATTTGATCGTAACGCATGAGTATTATATGCAAAATCTCAAGGAAGAATGAAAATCACTTACTTAGTTTATTTGAATCCAATTACCAATCAAGTTATCGTATATAGAATAACCTCCACTGTCTCTGATTGGCCCTAAAAAATGAGTGTTGCCTCAAAAAACCAGTCTGCTTGTGTTATACAATCTCGAATATAGTTTCAAAACATGTTTGACCACTTTATAGGTTTGCTCGATTTTTGCAATGTGCACGTGAAACTTTACTGCATATTCTTGTGCAATTCCATGTGTAGTTTCAATCAATAGCAATAACCAGTCTGATTGTGTTATACAATCTCGACTATAGTTTCAAAACATGTTTAATCACGTTGCTTGGAAAGGTACCAAGGGAACATAAGGCAAGCAAATAGCATGGCGACGGTACTAAGGAACGTGCTGCAAGCAAATAGCATGGTAATTCCTATGGCAGCAAGCAAATCCATATTTAGCATACTACTTTTGTTTGTCTTTGCCATTATTTATTCCTTCTTTATTAATATTTTTGCAACACCCTCGTTTTTTTATTTGAATTGGTATGAAGTATTAGCATGAATGATATCCAACCGGTCAATTTTTTAAAGCATTATTTGTGCTTTGACTTTTTTCTATATTGAGTTGTGCTTTTGTAAATAAAAATGTCAGAAATTTTTTTCTTAAATTAAAAAAAACACATTATCCAAAGGGGAGGGATAAATGCCTTGAACCGTCTCCTAGAAGGCTCTTCTGGGGTTGCCACACGGTGAAAAAAAAAAAATCACTAAATCAGCACATAAACCTCTAGATTATTAAACAAAATCACTATATCAACCATAAAACATAAAATCGCGAAGAAAGGAAGAAAACGAGGACAATTAACAGCCAGTAAAAGTCCTCGTTTTCTTCTTTCTTCGCGATTTTGTTTTATCATGATTAGCCAGTGTGGTCTCAGAAATTATTTACTAAATCAACCAAAAAATCACTTTCTTGTCTGCAAAATGAACACGCAGAAATTTATGTACAAAATTCATCTTTTAACTTTTAAATTGCTTTTTTTAAATACATTTTTTGTGTGTTTTTGTAGGTAGAAAATTTCTAAAGATACTACCCTAATCTTAACACTACTAATGGTGAGTTCTTGAAGTAAAAAGCATTTTTTTATCATCCTCAATATTTTCATTGTCAAGGAATTTACTCAGATTGTTCTCAAAGTGTTCGACGGGTGAGAGAGCTAGTTCTATTGGAGTCAATTTATAGGGTTTTTGCTCATTCTCTAGAGAAAACTGTCTACAAGTCCTGCAATTATTGGCAGTAAAAGTGTGAAAAAGCTACCGCCCGCCTGAAGAAGTCGTTTCCTTTCTTTTTAGAGGCCAATGTACGTACAATGGAACAATGTTGCTTTGCCTGTTGCTTAACTACTTCTGGCAGTTGAACATTACCCTCGGTCAAATTTAAACAAAGTTCAGATATTAGATTAATGAAATCATTGTCAATACCTTGTTTGAGTATTGCTTTCCTAAGCGGAGGTTTTGAAGTGCTTAGAACTGAAAACAAATGTCTGTTTTCATGTAGTTTTTTCTTCAGTGTCATGATAGCGACTAATAGGTCTTTTTAGTGTTCAACAGGGAGATATACTGTAATTTCATTGTCGAAAATATCTGTGACTACACGCAGATCCTCGGGTGTATTTTGATTAAGATCCAATAGGATATAACCGTGGGGTTTATTAGTTGCCTGATTGTATGCTGAGAGCAGAAATTTAGGGGCACCTGGATAGATTTGTTTATTGAGGGTTATTAGCGAGCTAGAATCACGATCAACTCTGTAGATGATATAGTAGGTGCAAGTCAAAGCAAGTGTTTCGCATACATTTGCTCTGATGAAAGAGATTGTGTAGAACCAGAGTAACGGAAATCTGTTCATGATGAGAGCGAACCGTGAAACAATTGCAGCATTTGCTGGGACCATTGTTCAATAGATTCAGCCAGATCGTCAATGATCAGCCAAGAGTTTGGTTCAATAATGTTGAAAAACATCAAGTCCCTGTATGAACTGTATCTGTACCGATCCCATGGCAGCAGCAATTGCTTTTATTTTATCGTATGACTCCTGCCAAATACTATAGCAATAGTAGATTTTTTTCAGCTTTTCCACAAACATTTTATCGCAATTTTTAATTATTTTAGTTAAGAGTGTTGTTTTGCCCGACATTGAGGGCCCACACAGAAACGATCTGAATGGTGTTTTAAATTGATACATGTTTTCCCTTCAACAGTTCACCTGGACATAACTGTAGACTATGGCTGTCTAATAACTAAACAATTTCCCTACTACTACTCTGTTCAAGAAGAAGAAGAAGAAGAAGAAGACGAATAAATAATCATATTTTCTTTTATTATACGCATAGAAAAAAAAACAATACATTGAAAAAAGCACATTAAACATGAAAAAATACACTTCTTTTTAAATTTATTTATAAGAAAAATACAACATTTATATATAGGCACACAGAGAAAAACACTTGAATACTTTTTTTTTGTTTATTTATAGAGAAAAAATACAACATTAGATTAAAGCACTTGAAATAATATCACTTTTTTTTAATGAAACACTTACAAAAAAAAATCTGCTCTAAGTAAAAAAAAAGATTACTTTGATAGTGGCGGTGCACCCCCTGCTGGCGGCCGCCCCCCCCCCGGGCCGCGAGGCCCCTCCCCCCCCCCCCCCCCCCCCCCCCCCCAAAGGCCGCGAGCCCCCCCCCCCCCCCCCCAAAGGTTTTAGGAAATAATTTTACAGGACTTTATTCAAACCGAGACTTTCCCTATGGGTAACACATTCGGCCCGGTCTGAAGTTAAATAGTGTCCAAGGGGGAGGGTGGTCACACCGTCTTGACATAGACCGTGTCGGAGATGGTACTCATGGCAATTTTTTCTATATTTACAGTAAAGTTTCTGTATTTGAGAGAACGAATTGCCTGCAATTTGGCTCGTGGAATTGTATTTTCAACAATACAATTCCTATAAATGTCCATGTCGAAATTCTTATCCACATAGCGCGTGGGTACTCCTTTGCAACGTTTCTTGATTTTCCCTCGTCGTGTGTCTGTATAAAGTACAACTTCGGACTTACAAACATACCACGGGAAATCATGTCGCTTCCCGTTTCAGATTTAAAAAATAAAAGCTGATTTGGTGCCCGACGTTTCACTAGCTCTGGGTAAAGACCACCCCAATTGGTGTAGTCCATCCGTGATCTGATAATTTCACCGTGTGCCAAATCATCAATTATATTTGGGGTTTTTACTTTTAACAGTAGAGAATCCGTGTCCCCGTAGCAGACCTCTACTTTCCCCTTTTCCGGCCACTGTACCCTAGCCACACTGTAGTAGAATTCCAACATGAGCTTTTTAGAGATCTCCCAGATCGCACTGCCTGCAGCAATATTTTTATTCAAGACAATGCGTCTTTTTTTCCTATTCAAAAGTACCATGTCCGGGCCAATGATTGTGAAGGAAGTGTAATTTGGATCGGCAATAATTCGAGCACATTGTTCGGGATCGGTCACGACGTCACAACGATTCCTATTGCGAACACTCTCACACATTTTGCCGAAAGCCGAATTCAAAATGAGTTTATAAATTTCTTTTTCAGCCTTCGTCTGCGCTGCAGAACGTTTGTTGACAAAAGTGTCAACAAACGTTTTCAGATAGGGTTTTTGACTAAACTGGAGTGCTCTGTGAACCATTGTGACGTTGAAACCGTTGTTGCACATCCATTTTAAAGCTACATGATGTACAACTATGTTTTTTTTTTTTGGCAGAAGGTCAGCAATAAGTTTTTGTTTTGAAGGTGTCCGATGCAATCCGTTCCACCTCGACTAAACGCCTATTGCGAGGGCTCAAAGAGTCCTTAGTCACAGGTCTATTGATGCACGGGAAAACAAAATCCTTTACTGAATCGTGAAGCTCAACTGGTATCTCTCCATCAATTTCAAAAACCATCCAACCGGTCCATTCTCCTCAACACTGTCAATGTTGGGGAAATGGGAGCTTGAGGGTCATTGAGCCATTTATAGTCACCGCAAGGTAGCGCATAATGGGACATGGCCGAGGGGTAGAGAGAATTCATATCAAGGAAAACTGCATCCGATTTTGTCCCCGTCTTCTCTCCTGTTGGATCAGTTTCCAAGATACGATCCCCGTGAAAAACAAATCCACTCCTCATTGATCTTTCAATGAACAGATGCTGATCAATGTCTGTGATTAGCCCAATTTTTTCCCCACTAATTTTTAGGATAAGGTCCATCACTAGACGAGGAGATGAAAAATAATAGCCCAAATCAAAATTAAACTCCTCATAGATTTTGTCCGTATTTTTACACATAATGTCTAACAGAGTTAACACGTCACTCGACAAATACAGCTTGCAGTAGTCAAACCCATTTTTACACCCTCCCTCTGCCCAAACTTTTTTAGCAAAACTGTATTCCTCGGGGGTGTAACTACGATCGTGAAGACTGTCGTAAAACGATTCAATTGGAGGAATAGTTTCCTCGGCATATCTCGACATGGAACAATAATAGTCATAAGGATATATGCCCTTGACCGTCAACAAATCATATAAATCATTTGGAAATTGTTGCTTGAGAAGGGGGAAAGCGTTGCAACCGTCATCGTTTTTCTGCACTTGAATTAATTCACTCAATGATTTGGGGAAAAAACTGTAGGAATCTAAAAAGCGAATTTTATTCGTATACTCAATGTCGGCTTCAACAAATTTCCACATAAATTCCAAAACAAGCAACTTTTCCGCTGATTTAGGTATGATTTTGTAGGAAAAGCTGTCTATCACCCATGCATCATCTATTGTTCCATTTCTTTGAAGATGCGCTAATGCTGGTAGCACATACTTCAGATCGTAGTTGGAGTTATGTATAAAAACTGGAAGAAAAAGTTGCTGTTTAATTTTTAAATTACATGAATTGTGAGCCCACCCCCGAAAGTTACTTTTTCCCGTTGAATTGGATCAATAAGGTGATTGTGATCCTGCACCGCGTCTTTTGGGGCAAGAACACCCCTACAAACCCAGAAAATTGTCCCTTTTCCAACACCAGTTGCTCTTTATCTGACAATGTCATTGGGTAGTTGGTGTGACGCAATCGTGAAATTGCGCCGTTTGCTGTTTTTATTAAAGAAGCCAATAGCTTTTCCATGCTGCCCTCCTCATCCATAGTCAAAAAAACTCTTCCAATTGCATTTTATTGTTGGAATGGCGACGAGCGTGTGCGTAGGAACACGCAACTAGTTTGTGTTCCTTGACTATATTTGGCCTTGATGGGTCTGATACCTCAACCAGTCTTGTTTCACAATCCAAAGACACTTTATCAGCTTGTAGCAGGGAATTTTGGAAGTTTTTAAATTGTAAAGTATCTTTGCCTTCTGCCGGCATTTCAATTCTTTGATTCCCATGAATTTTACAATGGTTCATGTGATCTGAGAATGTTCGCTCAGATCTAAATGGGGAAAGGCACATGGGGCAATAGAAACGTTCCCCTTTGTTCTTGCCTTGGGATAGGAGTCGACTTATTGCTGTAACGGGGAAAAAATAACCATAAGAATTTATATCTTTGGGAGGCTCGTAAATAACCCATACCCAATTTTTAACATTTTCCACCATCGGTGTCCTCACTGAATACAAAACCCCCTTTTAATTTGGTTTTTTCCCCCATCTACAAATTCAGTGTCATACTGGAGAACAACCACCCCCACCCCAAGATTTTCATTTGCTTTCTCAAATATGCTTACTTCTTTCAAGGACACCGGATACTTTCCCTCTAAACAATCAAAATTTACTTTAGGGAAATTTTTTCCACCATTACGTGCAAGTTCGTCGAGATTTTTCATTGATGACTCATTACATAATTTTTTATGGGCTGCTGCTAAAAATGCATACTTAAAACATTGCAGCCCCGTGTCAAATTTGAGACCTAGAAATCCTCCTGTAGCCGACAAATCTGGGTGGCATTTTATTCTTTTACCCGCCCCCCTTAAAATAAAGTTTTTTTTTAAATCTACTGAGATTCTGATCCATGTGTTCAATGTATAAAATTGTGGACCCACTCCCTCACTCATTAAACGTGTCCAAAGTTGATATCAATTTATTTACCCAGTTGAAAAAGTTATCCTCAAATTCGTTTAGACCTGGGTAAAAAGTCTGGTTGCCTGTTGAAAAATGAAAATAAAAAATATCCCCAGATGTCCCCTTTTGTAAATAAACTTTTTGATTCACTGATGCTTTAATTCCCCCTTGGCCCCCCATTTCTGAATCTGAATCTCAATTTGCGCTCGAATTCTGTAGATATAGCTATGGAGAACATTCACAGGGTCAGTTAAAATAATGCCCGCGTTTTCCTCGGGGGGGGTTAAAATCTACCCTATATGTTTGTGGTGACTTAGAGCAGACTCTAACAAATAAAATTCACGCAATTCCGGGGACATAGCACTATTTTTATGTCCTGCACCTGTTTGTACAGGACTCAATTCACTAATAGTAAAGTTATCGTTAAAAGTGTTCCCGGAAAAATTAGGCCCAACAATTTGCATAAGACTGTCCATTTCTTCAGCTGTAAATTGAAAATCCAGGGGGATATCAAATAACGTACCTTCACTAACATCATCATCCGGCGAGAGGGGACAATTACCCATGATACTTTGAAGTCCCGGTCCAGGGAATGCAGAAGTTTTCACAGCTTCCCCCTGAAACTAGAAAATGAATGGATTAGGTTTTGTTTTTTTTTCTTTGACGAAAGTTTTATCACAATTATAACACACTTTTTTTCTTTTTTTTTATCAAACAATTTTTTTTCTTAATCGGATTCGAATTTATCAAGCAAATGCGTAATATATTACAAATTTTTGCTTATAGCATTATTTACAAAACAATACATAATAAATTACAAATTTTGTTAATAACACACATACACACGCGCACATGCATGCCAACACACACACGCACACACACACACACATGCGCACACATACACGCACACACACACACACGCACACACACACACATGCGCACACACTTACAGACACACACACACGCACACCCACACACCCACACGCACACACATCGGGGGTGGGGGGAGATTAACATTTTAATATCTCTGACCTATAATATCTCTACCTAAACCTAGTTAAACGGTAATTGGTTTGGTTAATAGAACATTAAAACGCAACATTTATTATTATTTCTTTATTTACATATTGGAATTAACACTTTAAAATTAGAATAGCCAAGGCTTTTGATGTTTTGAATATTCTCGTTTATTTGATTGAAATTGTTTAATTATAAAATAAAATAACGACCTTTCGAGATTTAGGTCTCGTTAGATTTCAGTTCAATGTCTTCTTTTGCTTTGAATATTCTCGTGTATTTAATTGAAATTGTTTTATAATAATAAAAATAACATAATGAGCTGTTGAGGTCCAGTTTGAACTTCCTACATTCAAAATTTGGTCCAAATTCAGGATCTAGATCCACACTTCTAATCCCCCCTCCCCCACCTTCTAAGAAATAAATAGATCTCCACACACGTGACATGTATGTGTACAAATCAACTAGAATATTCTTCCTCATTGAATTTGAGGATGCTCAAGGCTGTATGAATCACGATTTTATTTCATATTTATATATATATTTTATTTGGTATTCCACTAGTAGCGTTGATTTTCACCAAAGCTGATGTTTATAAAGGTTTTAGTAATAGCTTAAAACCATTAAAACTGGTAAAACAAGGCGAGTACATGTCCCGCAGACGATGTTTGAGTTCCAATAATACTGGTAATTTTTGAATTGTATACAGGCCCATAAAATTTTTAACACCCTGAAGGTTCCTGTATCTCATTAGCCTAAATATATGCATGCTAATTCAGTTATATTGTGCCGCAAATTTTTTACATGTCAATCATGAAATAGCATGATTCACCGCATGCATATAAGGAGTCGATTTACTAAATTATTAAAAATATTTTTAGAATATCTGTTTAAAACTTACGTCGATAATCACAGCTATGTTGCCAGATTCCTTCTCTGCTTTGGAATGGGGTGCGAGACGAATTACAGTTGATCTTTTTTCATTCAATGATTCAATTAATCCCATCTCAGTCTTATCCAGAGTTTCATCCAATTTTGCGCGTTTTTGCTGCAATGGTTGATCAACAACATTCTAAAATGACACAATTTAATTAGGTACTTCAATTTTTACTTATTCAGAATATTAATGGAGGGCACTGTGCCTAACAATTCCATAGTATCAAACATGAAAAGTTGACAATTATATATTTTTTTTATATGCATAGCATTTAAAACTTTTTATATACCTAAATTGCGAAATACTTAAATCACAGAAAAAAGGAAGAAGGAAGACTCCGACATAACCTAAACCAAAAAATTATTAAGTATATGAAGGGGGTCGCCTTCTAGTCAATATCTCGCCCCTTTACGCTAAATTTTTTTTTTTAGCACTTTCAAAAGAGGTATCTATTCTAATTAACCGGCCTTTGTGATTCAAGAGTTCGTGATTTGAACAAAATTCGAACTTTAGCGTAAAGAGCGAGGTATTGACTAGGGGTAAACCCTTAATACATGTGATAAAAACATATAAATATAGAAGTTTCGTTATGTAAGTTAATTCGTAAGTTAATTCATAACTCATTTTGAGAAAGCTATTTTTATCCAACAAATTTGTAAACATGCTCTTCTTAATCAGATAGTGAGAAAACATCCCTTTACAGGTAGAAGAACGTAGTGATTTGATTATTTTATTGGTGAAACTACCCGTCCTGTTTGAATATTAACACCTTTCTTCAGGTGGAAGGATGAAAAACGATTTGATTATTTTTATAGCAAAACTGACTGGCCCTGTTTTTGAATATTTACCGAAATTTGATGAAAAAAAAAACAGGTACTTTTTAATTAGAATAGGAAGCTTTTTTGAAAGCGCTAACAGCTTTAGTGTAAAGAGCAAGATATTGAGGAGAGGGGCGACCTTTCATATCTGCCGAAACTAATATGCAAATTCTATTTTAATTTTTCATATACAATGAGCCAAAATCAAAGTGAACCTGCCTCTCTCTTTTTTGAATATTTACTAAAATTGAAACACATGGACTGTTTAATTAACATATGAAGCTTTTTAAAAGAGCTAACAGCACGGTAAAAAAAAGCGTAAGTAAGTAAGAAAATTCTTCCTTAACTTAATGGCGAGACAAAAAATAGATTTCTTTTTATTATAATAATTAGAAAATTTTACTCACCAGAAGTCGGTTAGAATATTCTATATCCGTGTAAATGATTGCAAAAATATTTGATACTGCTAGAATGAATGAACTATTCAAACTGTAAAAAATTCTAATCTGAAACTTGAATATATACAAAAAAATCTCACACTCTTTGAAAAGGTGTAATGCCCTGTAGAAGTATTACCTATATGCATGGGGATAGTCACTCTCTTTGAAAAACCAAACCAGACTATACCCATCAAACCAGATTATACCCACCAAACCAGATTGTACCCACCAAACCAGACTATACCCACCAGAAACCTGTCTGGTACAGGGGCGCAGGCAAAATAGTACCTTGGTTACTACTCAGGTTCTTGATTTTACAAGGTATGGAAGGCATTGACAACCACCTTTGTTTCTTTTAATTGTTCAGGTGGTGGGAAAAAAACTTATTCTTTTACCTTGTCTTGTCTTTTGTCATTATGATAGACATTTCGCCGAACCTTTGTTGCTTTTAGTTGTGAGGTGGTGAAACAAAAACTTCTTTTTCTTCCAGCGATTTTTAAAGAGTATTGTAGGAATTGATGACCTTATCTATGTCAAAATCTAAAACCCAATCATCATCTCTTTCATTTTCAATTTGTTTGGTTCGTTACACCTCGGCCTATCTTTCGTCATGATGAAATACTTACGTCAAAACTTCATTTTTTAACAAAGGTTTGGGGCACGCGGCAGGCTTCTATACATAGATTCTCACTGTCACTTGTCTTCTAAACGCAGACAATTTGAGCCTTTTCTTTATGTCATGACTTCCAAATGGACCTTAAATTAGAAGTGGTACCTTTGTAAAATTACACTGTTTTTATTGAACCTTTAACTTTTGCCTCGGGGTTGTCTTTTGTCACAATGAAAGACATATCGCTGAACCTTTGTTTCTTTTAATTGTTCAGGTAGTTGGACAAAAACTTCTTTTTCTTCCAGTAATTTATCTAGACCTGGTTTTTGATTTTACAAGGTATGGATGGCATTGACGACCACCTTTGTTTCTTTCAATTGTTCAGATGGTGGGACAAAAACTTGTTTTTCTTCCAACGATTTATCCAGTCCATATTTTTATTTTCAAAGATATGGTAGGTATGGACGACCTTGTCCATGTCAAAATCCAAAACCCAATCATCATCGCTATCATTTTTAATTTGTTTGCTTCGTTATGCCTCGGCGTATCTTTCATCATTATGAAATACATATCGCCGAACCTTTTTTTTTAACAAATGGATGGTAGACATTGATGACCTTATCCATGTCAAAATCCCAAACTCAATCATCATCGCTATCATTTTAAATTTTGGGAGGTTTTGATTCTCGCTGTCCAGGTTGATTTTCATTGACTTGCTGCTCTTCATTTTCATTTTTGTCTCCCTTACTTGTTCCGTGTCGTATGTCTTCTAACTGCGTGTTTATTTGCTCTTCGTTTTTCATTTTTAATACGCTCTAATTGTTGTTTTCGCATATCGTCTAGCCGCCCGTGTCTTTGCTCTTCATTTTCATTTTTGACACGTTTCTGGATTTTGATTACTTCAGACAATTTAGCAAGGGCCTTTGCTTTAGCTGTCCGTATTGATGTTGTCACAATTGATGGTCATGGTAGTTGAATTTCAGATCTTATCACGTTTGATAGTTCAGGTGTTGGTTCCAAAGAATCATCATTTATAGTAACTGCAACTGCAAATTTTCGTTTTTTGGTCCTTCTAACAGACATTATATTATATAAATAAACTGTTGCGTTAGAAACTCTACAATTTTATCTTATTAGGCATTGTGCAATCTTATATCACAATGTCTTTCGATCTATTTTAAAGTAACATTTATAAAGCATAATGGGGCAATTGCATAATTGTGGGGAGTTGACATGCCGAATATCCCTAAGACACTGCTGCTGGACCGTTCTACTATGCTGAACAAAATAGCTGTCTAAAAACTTTGACTGGATGCGTTTGGAAAATGGAGGGATTTGAGAGCAGGGCTGCTGGCCCTCCAGTCTCTCGTTACTCTTAAAAAGGGCACCAGAGCTTTTAATTTTGAATTGAATTATCTCTTTTAAAAGTTTCGATGATATTTCAAGCCATTATAGATTGGTGCTGCCTATGACATTGCTTATATGCCCTTTTGAAAACCTGCATGCATTCTCTTTTTTGCTTTGATTGAAACTCCTAAACGTTGTTGATATGTCCTTTTGATAATCTGTACTTTTATCTACTTCTTAAAATTTTCATCTCATTGCTCTTAGCCCTACAAGTAGTTGCAATAGAAGTAGTAGTAGTAGTAAATTTAGCAGTAACAGTAGCATTCTGCAGTAGTGTGCACATATTGCCTTATGGTGACATGATCTTCCCCTTTAAGTATTCTGTGAAAGTTTCAACGTAATACCCAAATCAACTCTTGAGATACGCTATTTTGACAATTTGCATGCACATAGCGTCTTTTGATTTAGTTCAAATTTACCCTTAAAGCTGTAAATGGGATAGTGTGGTAGTAGTAGTGGTGGTAGTTGTAGTAGGATTGATTGCATGTAAATTTTGATTTTTTGACACCTCCCTTATTATTTCCTGAATTTTTTCAAATTAATATACTCAGTTATTCCTGTGATGTAACCTTTTGACAATCTGTATACACATAACGTGTTTTGATTTAGTTCAACACTCCCCTCAATATTCTTTGAAAGGCTTACCTGAATACACTTGGTCTTCTCCGAAAGCAAAGTTCAAACATACACCCTTTCTTAATAACATATACTATGTTTAACAATGAACGAATTGCCGAACTTACAGTCCTTGTCTTGAGACTTTGGGATTCTGACATCCCCAATACTAGACCTTCCAACGATACTGAACAAAATAGCTCTCTCAAAATTTCCATCGGATATATTTTGGGGAATGATTGGCTTGGGGTGGGGGGCTTATTGCCTTTTAATCACTTTTGACCAATAAAAAGGGCACTAGCTCTTTCAATTCCCAATCAAATTAGCCTTTTTGAAGTTTCTACTGCAACAAATGGCTATCTCAAAATTTGTATCAGATACATTTGGGGTAAATACGAGGTTTGGAGGGGAGGGTATCGATTACTTTCAATCTTAAAAAGAACACTAGAACTTCTGATTACCAATCCAATGAGCCCCTCCGAAGTTTATACGATCACCCTTTCTATACAAACCTTATATACCCCAAGGGCATAACTTACAACCCTTGTCCTGAGGGCTCAGGGGCGGGGATGTCATTCTCAAAGCTATAATTTCTGGACCTTTTAATTACCGTTGAACAGAATGGCTATCTCGAAATTTTGATTGGATGTGTTTGGGGAAATTGTGGGCGTTGGTGGTGGGGGATAGTTGCCCTCCAATTACTTTCGACTATTAAAAAGGGCACTAGCCCTTTCAAATTCCAATCAAATGAGTTCTTTTCGAAGTTTCTATCTATGACAACACATGGCTATCTCAAGTGTGTGTGTGTGGGGGAGGGGGGGTATCGACCCTCCGATCACTCTTAATCTTAATAAGGGCACTAGAACTTATGATTACCAATCCAATGAGCCCCCTCTGAAGTTTATACGATCACCCTTTCTATATATATACCTTATATGCCCCTAGGGCATAACTTATAACCCTTTCCCTAAGGGCTGTGGGGGAGGGGTGGCATCTTCAAAGACATAATTTCCAGACCTTTCAATTATGTTGAACAAAATAGCTATCTAAAAGTTTCGATAGGATGTGTTTGGGGAAATGGTGAGCGTGAGAGGAGGGGTTAGTTGCCCTCCAATCATTTTCGACTATTAAAAAGGGCACTAGCTCTTTAAATTTCCAATCGAATAAGCTCTTTTCGGAGTTTCTACGCCTCAAAATCTCTATAAGATGCATTTCGGGAAAATTTGAGGTGTGTGTGTGTGTGGGGGGGGGGGGTATTCACCCTCTCATCCCTTTGAATCTTAAAGAGGGTACTAAAACTTCTGATTAGCAATCCTATATGCCCCCTCCGAAGTTTATGCGATCACCTATTCAATATAAACCTTATATGCCCCAGGGCATAAATTACAACCTTTTCCCCGGGGGCTGTAGGGGGGGGGGTGTTATCCTCAAATACATGAATTCCGGACCTTTCATCTGCGTTGAACTAAATGGCTATCTCAAAATTTTGATTGGATGTGTTTGCAGATATGATGGGCGTGGGATGGGGGTTAGTTGTAATCTAATCACTCGACTATTAAAAAGAACACCAGCCCTTTCAATTTTCAATTGAATGAGCCCTTTTCAAGGTTTCTATGACAACACCGTTGATACAAAGTGCACTGGTCTAAAACAAAAACAAAAATGAAAAAAAACGAATAAATAATTCATTTTGCCCACATCATTCTTTACTTAGGCAGCGCTATTGCGCTTCTAATGATATTCACATGCATCATATATCATTCAAAGGAAAAAGCCTACGGAGTTTTTAAGCTGGATATAGTCAAGAACGAACATAAGGGAGTTAGGACCCTTTCTAATCTTGTCAAGTTACTTTTTTTGTTTTTTATTTTTTTTATTATAGCGGTGGTTTAAGCTGTGGTCCTCTATTTGTTATAATAAGGTTTTATTTTCAGACTGTAGACATGTCGCTTGTCTAATCGACCGATCATCAGTACCATTTCGACGCTGCCTCTGATTCGAATAATGCTGGTTTAAAATTTTTAGATTTTGGCTCCGCCCTTTTTTGATTTTATTCTAATTGCAATTGATTTAATCTGTAACTCCTTTTTTCTAATAAAAGAAAATAATTTTGTCTGTGTATAATTTCTTTTATTATTTTCTTTTTTTTTTTTCGCAGTACCAATTTTCCTATGACAATTATTGCAAATTATGATTAGATTTTTTTTTTTAACGAAAATTATGATGTTAGGTTTAGATCAAAGGTTCTATATTTTGGAGAAAAAATTTTTATACCAAGTTTTTGACCCCCTTGCTTCCGTGTCCTCTTTCATTTTAGTGTGTCCTTTAATTACTCTTTCCCTAATCTGTATTGTCCCTTGTTTCTACTTATTGATAATTATGATTTTTAAACCGTGGTTTCTGTTTATACCCTTATTTCCTCCTCAAATATTGCTTATTCCTACCTCAACCTGTTTATGTTTTGTAACCTAAGGATTGATGTTTTTTCTTCGTTTGAAACCTGTTATTTTTGACCCTATCTAGTCGTTCTCTACAATGAGTTCATGTTTCTGAGCTAGTTCAAAAATATCTGGCTCCCATTCCTAATAATTAGGAACTAAATCTGGCTGAGTTTTTGACCTCCTCAACCTCTGCTATGTTCTAATTTGGTTTAACTTCGGCATACCCTTTCCTGTACCTATTCAAATTTCTCTGTCTTCTTTTTCTTGCAAAGCTACCAAATTTTACAAGTACCACCCTGAATATTTTTTTTAGTTTCCTTAATTCGTTCCTCTCTTGCCCTCTTCCCTTTACTCTCTCACGATATTCTTTTACATCTATGCTTCCTATACCTCTATACACCTTTTCCACCTCTCCGATTGCTGTAGTTATTCAAGTGTATTTCAAAGAAGGGCTCTAGCATTATTGATGATGGAAATTTTATTTATTTTTGACCAATTTTAACCTGGTTCTTTAAATAATTTAATTAAAAATAATTTTTTCAAAAAAAGTAAAGAACTCCGTTAAACCAAAAATTAACAAAAATAGAATCAAACAATCTACTAAGCATACAACTACCACAAATCAGTATCAATAAATATATGAAACCCGAAACAAACAGAAATTAAAATAAATAACAGAGTAAAACTCAAAACGAGCAGAAATTAACATGGGTGAGGTTTAAAACCCCTATGCTTTCTAAAAGCCAGAATATAATTTGTTTTTACTGAAAAAAAAAATCCAAATCAATTTACAGAAAAAAATGTGCAATGCCAGTTTAATATAAATTTGCTAACATTTATTCCTTAAAATCTTAATCAATTTTGGATTTCTTAAAGTTATAAAAGTGAAAACATTTAAAAGAATTTTTCCGTAAAGTACAGATTATATTTTGGCTTTTAGAAAACATAGGGGTTTTGAACCCTACTCATATTAATATCTACTCGTTCTGAGTTTGACTCAGTTATTTATTTTAATTTCTGTTTGTTTTGGGTTTCTTTTATTTATTGACACTGATTTGTGGTAGTTGTATGCTGTTGCTGTTGTATGCTGTTGTGGTAAATGTGGCTCATTTTTTTTGAAGTGTTTGGGGAGATGATGTACATGGGGGGGGGGGCATTTGCCCTCTGATCACTTTCGACTAATAAAAAAGGTACTAGTCCTCTCAATTTTCAATCGAATGAGGCCTTTTTAAAGTTTCTACGACAAAACTTTCTATAAAAACCTTATATGCCCCAAGGGAATAACTTACGACCCTTTTCATGAGGGCTTTGAGGGGGGGGGGGGTACTCTCATCCTCAGACATAATTCCAAGACCTTTCAAATACGATGAACAAAATGGTCATATCAAAATGTCGATAAGAAATTCTTGGGGAAGTTATGGGCGTGGGGGGGGGGAGATTTTACCAATTTCGACTATTAAAAAGGACAATAACACTCTCAGTTTCCGCTTGAATGAGTCCTATTTGAAATTTATACCAAAACGCTTTCTACGAAATCCTTATATGCCCCTAAGGCATAACTTACAGCCTTAGCCCTTGAGGGTTCTGGGGGGGGGGGTGTCATACTCGAAGACATTATTTCTAGACTATTCAACTACGTTTAATAAAATGTTGATCGAAGTGTTTGGGGCAATAACAAATATGGGGGGAGGCATTCGCCCTCCGATCACTTTTGTCTATTAATAAAGGCACTAGCCCTCTCAATTCCTTACTGAATGCGCCCTTTTTTAAGTTTCTATGACAACACTTTCTATGAAAACCTTCTATGCCCTCAGGTTATAACTTAAACCTTTGCCCTGTGGGCAATGGGGGGTTTGTTATCCTCAAAAACATAATTTTTGGACCTTTCAGCTACATTGAACAGAATGGCTATCTTAAAATTTTGATTGGATGTGTTCGGGGAAATTGTGGGCGTGAGAGGGGGTTAGTTGGTATCCAATCACTTTAGACTATTACAACTGGCACTAGACCTTTCAATTTCCAATCAAATGAACACTTTTTGAAGTTTCTATGACAACACTTTCTATAAAAAAACCGCATATGCCCCCAGAGCATAACATGAAACCCTTACCCTCAGGGCTATGGGGAGTGTCATCCTCAAAGACCTAATTTCCAGAACTTTCAACTACGTTGAACAACATGACTATCTAAAAATTTCGATTGGATGTGTTTGGAGAAATGGTGGGCGTAAGAGGGCGGTTAGTTGCCCTCCAATCACTTTCGACTATTTAAAAGGGCACTAGCCCTTTCAATTTCCAATCGAATGAGCCCTTTTTGAAGTTTCTACGACAATGCTTTCTATTATAAATTTATATACCCCTAAGGAATAGCTTACAACCCTTGCCCTGAGGGCTCTGGGGAGTGTTATCCACAAAGACATAATTTCCGGACCTTTCAATTACGTCGAAAAAATGGCTATCTCAAAATTTTGATTGGATGTGTTTGCGGAAATGGTGGGTTCGAGAGGAGTGCTAGGGTTCCAATCGCTTTCGACTATTAAAAAGGGCACAAGCCCTTCAAATTTCCAATCGAATGAACCCTTTTAAAAATTTCTACGACAACTCCTTCGATACGAAATGCCCTGGTCTAAAAGATAAATATTGCATTGTGCCAACATTCTTTACTTAACGTTCAACGTTTTCTAAACTTAACGTTTAGCCAACGTTCTTTACTTAAGTAGCGCTATTGTGCTGTCTATGATAAATTGTTACCTCCTATTTTCTAGTTCTTCATTTAGTGTATTAGAGGCTTTTGTGTTTTACAACTGCACCTGGGCTGAGAGTATTATATATTCTTACAAAAACTTGCTGCACCCACCTTTGATCCCTTTTTTTTTATATTTCCTAATAAATTTGTAAAAAAGGATAGAACGTGCAGTCTTATTTTGAGCTAAATTTGATTTAAATATATTCTATTAAGCAAAGAAAACTTAGCCCCTTCCAGACGCCAGCGTATTATGTTGGGAAGGAAGGGGGGAATAAATAAAAAAAAACAATAATGAGATTTTCCTTTCACCTCAGACGATTCTTTCCAAAAAATCTCAGAAAGTGTATGGGCAACCTGCAGGAATAGAAACAATTGTAAACTTCTGATAAAGAGAATCCGGGTTGGGCTGTTGATCGCCTGTAAACTTCTGATAAAGAGAATTCGGGTTGGGTTGTTGACCACTGAGTTTATTCCAGATAGGAAATGTTATTATTTTATCCTAAGAAGTGGGGTTGTTGATTTGTTGATATTTTACAATGTTTGTATTTTAGATAGTGGGGTTATTTGGGTTCAAGGGACCTTGGGAAGGATTATACATATGAATTTCTGAAGCGCTTAGAGTGAGTTCCTCTCTTGCCTTGATGCAGTCAAGCTCTTGTATAATATTTGTTTTGTATAATAAACGCATAGTTATAGTAAAAGAGACTCTTCTACCTCCTTCACGAGAACCCATGACTGAATGATTCGGCTACGTTACCAAAACGCTTATTAAAGTAAACCCTTTATCACAGAAAGAAAAAGTTTACAAAGTGGTGGCATCGGCTTTCCGTGGGGAAGGATTTGTCAGCAGTGCTGGCAGTAACTTACAGCTAGTGATTTGTGGACTGTACCTGAGCTTTATTGGACTTGAAATTTGGTGAGTTTCGCACCTTACCTTTGCACCTGTGCCTGTACCCCTTACACTGTCTGTGAAGTTATTTCAACTTTTGTGCTAAATACGTCAGCTGTATTCAAGCAATTTCTACCGTCGCTAGCGCCACAATTTTGGTCAGTGGCAAAAGGACATTTCCGCCATTGGCGAGGCCAATTTCCGCCGAAAGCCATCTGGCTTAAGTGACTTTGTTTCTGAAGCGAGGAATTTATTCTCCATTCTACACCTAGGATTTGCTATTGTCGCCGTTGCCGTTTGTTGCTGTTGCGATTTGTCGTCGTTGCCGTTTGTTGCTGTCTTCGTTCTCCATTCTGCCGTTAACTAAGTGCCTACATCAGTAAACTGACCTGAGTAAATTACTGGAAATCAAAGAAAAGTGAATCGGTAAGTCACGCATTCAGTTCGCACCGCGAATATAGGAACCTTGCTAGGAGTGATATTCATAGTTTAAAGTTTGAATTTATTGTACATTATTAACTACCAGATTTTAACCCTTTTCTGCTCGGTGTTTTCTTGCATAAAATGAGTCAATGCCTATTCTTGACCCTTCTGATAGTGGGTATAATAAAGCAATTGCTCTCTTATTTTTGAGGGAAGTTAAAAGTAAAGGCATTAATGTCCCGGAAATTTTGATTCTGAAAGTGAAGACTATGAGCCTGGTCTAGTTGTAAATTTTTAATGGAAGTTGGAAACCTTTTGGCCAAACAAAAAACCGATAATGAGGAAGAGACTTCTGGGCATGGTGCAATAAATGGATTATTGAGAGATGAGGGTCATGTTTACAGTGAAGGTCGGGGTGTGATTGGACATATTATGGACCCTTTAGCAAATATTCAGTTTTAAATAGTCCAAAGTTTATTAAGCCATTTTTCAGCCAATTGAAAAGGGTGAAAGCATTGATCAATTGGTCTGATAGTCAAATGATCAATGCAATTCCGTTGAGGTTCAAAGGACCGTTGTTGAATTTTTTGAGGACAGGGACTTTACGAATATTGTAAGTCTAGAGGAATTGGAAAGAGAATTAACCGAGGCGTATTTGCCGGGAAAAACTGCTCGAAAAAAAATTTAAGGAATTAGCTTGAGCTCAAGCAGTAAGCTAATGAAACAGCATATCAGTCTTATATCTGAGTTGAGAGTGCAGCGAAAGCTTACGGGTTTGAATTTGGAACTCCAGCTGTTCTTCCCGAAGGGATAGCTTTGCATTGTTTTGTTGAGGGCTCAAGGGTGAATATAAAGAGGTATCTATTAGAACATGAGGAGGAGTATAGTACTTTGAAAGAAGCCTATAAGGTTGCAAAACGTTATGAATCCATAGAAAATGTAGTTTTAGAAGATAAACAGGAATTTTTTATCGGCTACCATAGGGTTTGGCATAAGAATGACAGGGCAAGATGAGGAACTTCGTCGAGGCTGGCACGACGTAAAACGAGGTTAGGGAATAAGAGGTAGGTCATTTGGTAGGGGATACAGAGTTAGAGGAAGAGGTCAGGATAGAAGTTATAGTGTAGATAGTGGAAACAAAGGATTTGGTTACATGTCCCAGGGAAGTGGTAGTAATACTCCCGCTATCAGAGAGTGCTACATATGTCATAGTACAAGTCATCTAAAGACAGATTGCCCAAATATTATCTGCAATAACTGTAAGAAAAGAGGACATGTTGCTGAGTTTTGTTCAAAACAATCAAGGGAAGTGCAGTATAGAGATAGAGCCTACTGTTTTGTACGTGGGAGTAAGGAACACAAAGCCTATGATTGTCCTAACCGATACAGGGATCAGAACAGGGCTCAGGGAGCAGGCTCTACAGGTATGAATCAGGGAAACTAGAAAGCCAGATAGTAAAAGAGGAGTTGGTATCTGGTGTATTTGAAAATTCTCCTCATTGTGAATATTTTTGTTACATGGGATTAAGTGACGCTAATTATCCTATTATGAAGAAAGTAATTGTGACTGATTTTGAATGTAAAAGTTTTGTGGATCCTGGTTGTCATAAATCTTTACTTGATGAGTCTGTATATAAAAACTTGATAGGACAAATATCAAGGTCGAACAATCTTTGGCTAGGATTAAGCCGATAGGTCAAGATTCAAAGTCTATCCCTGCTTCACTTAAAGTTATTATGGATGTAACAATTTTTGAAGAGGCTATCTCACGAACTGTTTCCGGAGAATTTTTGGTAGTCCCCGGCTTAGGGTTCGATGTTGTTCTTGGTTGGGATATATTGCAAGAAATAGGTTCTAATCTTGATTTACAACTGGCAGATTGACATTCACAAGCAGTGGAAATGATAGGTCTATTATTAGCTCGTTTTTCTTAGGAAGTATAGTGATACCAAGGAAAGCAGTCATAGACTCCTTTTCAGTAAAGGTGGTGGAAGTCCTTTTTAGATCAAATGACGGCTTGCCTTTACCTGATGGGATAAGTATCATTACTGAGCCAGCTGAACGATTTGCTGAATTTTCGCATGGTACCGCAGTAACTGTCAAAGATGATAGAGGCCTTGTTTTTGTTTTTAATAATAATGAGCAACCCTTAAAATTACATCGACGTGAGGGACTTGGGAACTTTGTCAAAGTGTCTGATGATGAAATTTATGCCTGCAAGGTAGAAATTATGAATGACAAGGGTAGAAGTAGTGGCAGAGAAGGAAGTGATAATTTTGAAAATAAACCGTGGAGTAATGCTTAATTTCTGGCAAAATTTGAATTGAGTCATATTAATAGAAAGCCAGAAATTCGTGAAAAATTAGAAAATCTGCTTTTGAGGTATAAGAAAATATTTTCAGTTCATGCATATGATATTGGCAAAAATAATTTGATGGAATTCCAAGTAGATATTGATAAGAGTAAGCCACCACCGAAATCTAAGTCATTTAATCTTCCAATTAAAATGCAGGAGGTCTTGCAACAGCATATTTATGCTATGATGAAAGCTGGAATAATCAAGCCAGGTCGAAGTCAGTATTGTTGCCCTTTGTTTTTCATTGCAAAGAGTTCAGGAGGTAAAATCCCTCCAAAACATGAATGGACGTTAGAGAATACTCGTGTTATCTATGATTGCCGTGAGATCAATAAATTAGTAAAGGATAGTGCTTGGCCTATCAGGAGAATTCAAACGTTTTAAATCAAATTAGCTCAAAGAGAAATTTTAGTATTTTGGATTTGAAGCATGCCTTTTTCAATGTGCCATTGTCTGAGGAAAGTCAAAAGTATTATTCATTTAGGGGACCCGACGGCGTCCAGTATGTGTTTTGGAAGTTGCTGCAGGGCAGTAATGTGTCACCGAAAGCATTTTGTGAGTGGGCTTCTGTCTTATTTCAATCTGAAATTTTTCATTCGATTATCTCTATGTATATTGATGATCTGGTTATTGCGTCGAAGGGTGATGATTTCGAGCACCTTAAAGATTTGGAGAGAGTTTTTGTGAGTTTTTTAGAATGTGATGCGAAATTGGGTATCAAGAAGGGCAAGTTCTTTGTAGAGAACTTTGAGCTTCTTGGATTTTCTGTTTCTTCCCAAGGGATCAGCCCGCTAGCAAATAAGCTTGATAGCATCCGCAGAATATCAAGCCGAGAAATGTCAGTGAATTACGCAGCTTTATAGGTTTGGTGAATTGGTACCGCATGTTTTATTTAAATTTTGGAGAATTAATTTATCCGTTGAATAAGTTATTGAGAAAGGGTGTTCCGTTTGAGTGGGGTCAAGAACAAGATGAAATTTTCCTAAAATTGAAAGATGAATTGGGTAATCCAGAATCAATTTTTCTTGTTTTCCAGATTATTCCAGAAAATTTTATATTGCTGTTGATACGAGCTCAATTGCTTGTGGTGCCTTGATAATGCAAATGAATGATGAGGGAAGGTTTCGATTGGTTTCAACTTTCAGTAAAGTTTTATCTGTGAATTTTGGTAAAATGGATAACATGTCCAGAGAGCTTTATGGGGTGGTACAAGCGGTGAAGTATTTCGAATATTACATTTGGGGTCGAGAGACTCACCTTCTGGTCGACTGCAAGGCTTTCGCATATTCACGACGCTGTAAGGATGTGTCATCAAAATTATATCGTATTGCTTTAATTCTGGACAATGAATTATTCCATTGGTCTCACCTTCCTGGAAAATATCATCCTGCTGACTTGCTATCTCGCCCTGATATTCTCGAAGAGTGCCGTCCTCTTGAGTTTACGAAAGAAGAGGCAGAGTTCGTAGCGACTGGTGTTGGGATTGAAATAGATTATCTCGGATTAGAATTACCAGAGTTAGCTCGGTTTCAGAGAAGAGACCCTGAGTTAAAGAGAGTCATTGAGTATCTTGAGTCAAAGAATTGGGGTGATAATTCTTTGAATGGCATTCACGTGGGGATACGTGGTGCTGGAACTGGTGAAGGGGCGGACGTAAGTCAACCGAGGGACCAGCTTCCAGGTTATAAGGAGGAACCTGGAAGGAATGTAGTTCAGGGGATCCTGGATCAGGAAGGACTGGACTTGGCGCGGAATGGGGTAGGCGGTGGATCACCAAGCCTCAGAAATCCTGCAGGTAGCGCGCCTAATGAGAGAGATGCAAATTTGCCGAAAGAGTAATGCAAATTTGGGCGACAAAGAGAATATTTCATGTGTGACGAGAGATGCAAATTTGCCGAGAGAGAGTAATGCAAATTTGGGCGACAAAGAGAACATTTCATGTGTGAAGAGAGATGTAGTCATGTGTTCAAAGAGAGAGAGAGACTTACCGTTCTGGGTGGTTCGAATTTTTGACAGTTTATTTATGAAGGATGATGTTCTTTATTGCTATCCGGTAGGAGGCGTTGGCAGTGAAAAAGAGTACCCTAGAACATCTAGAATTGTCTTGCCAAGCATCCTAATAGATTCCGCAATAAAGCTATCATATGATCATTTACTTATTGGTGGACATATGTCAGCTGAGAAGACATTAGAGCAAGTTAGTCGAATTTTCGTTTTTGATAAAATAATTTGAAAGTCAGATAATTTTGGGAGAATTGTAACGTGTGTCTGTGTAAAAGCAAGCTTCATCGAACAGTAAAACCAACTTTAGGTCAAAATGAAAATCCGAGGTACCCCTTTCGAATCTTTTCATTGGATTCTGCAGGTCCAATGGGAGGTACGTTTGATGGGCCTACGGAGGAAGGGAATTCACATATTTTGGTAGGTGTTGATCATTTTTCAAAGTTCTGTGTTTTAAAGTCTCTGCCGAGGATTACTGCTGAGACAATGTGTAAATTACTTTGTCAGTCAGTTATATCTTATTTTGGTCTTTTCGAGGTATTAATCACGGATTCTCATCAGTCTTTCCGATCGAAGTTGATTTCTGAGTTGTGTCGTAAATTGAAAATAAACCACATTTTTCCTCTAGTTATAACCCACAGTCTAATGGGTTATGTGAGAATCGTGTGAAAGTGACAGAGTCTATTCTGAAAGCTTATTGTCAGGAGTACCCCAATTCGTGGGATAACTATTTACCCTTGGTACAGAACGTTTTGAACTTCACCGTTTCTTCAACAACCAAATATTCACCACATCAAATAGTGTTTGGTCGACAACCTCTTTACCTTTTTAGATATTCAGCTTTCAGTACCTACTGTTGATTATTTCGATTCTTACGAAGATTATATGATCAACTTGGTGAGGAATTTGTTTGGAATTTACAGCATTTGTGACGAAGAAGTAAGAAAAGAAAAGAAGGCTCAGAGTTTACAATATAACAGGAAAGCTGTAGATGTACCAGTTCTGACGGAAGTAGACTTGGTGTATGTTCAAGATCGCGCACAGAATTCTCATGAAATCAAAGGTTTAAAGTTGAAATTCTGAGATCCATATATTATTTTGAAGGTTTTGAAGGATTCGTTGTTTCTAGTCCAAGAGTTGTCTGGGTTTTATTTAAGGAGAACTGTTAATGCTCGTTTGGTGAAACCGGTTAAGGATACAGAAACCTTCTTGCGTTTTAACCCGGTGTTCAGACAAGAAATTGAGAAAATAAAGGACCATAATAACATTAATGAGAGTAAGGGAAAGGAGAAAAAGATTGTTGAGGCTAAGGTTACCCACAGCTATAGTTTACGGAACAGACCAGGGCTTGTAACACTATTGGGACAATCTGAGTCCCAACTTCCTCTAGTTGATTCTACCCAAACATCTAATTCTGCAACAGAGACCAGTTTAGAAGCGAGAGAAGATGAACTGGATCAAAGAACATTGGAAACTGAAATAAATTTTATGGGGTCTGAATCCGAGGTAGGTAGCTTAGAGTTTGACAAAAATTCTGACACAACCAGAAATTAATTTGCTACAGATACCAACTATTCAGCAGCTTGATGAACCAATTATGACTCAATTGGGTTAGAGCAGAGAAATACAGGTAGTTTAGAAGTTAGGGAGCCAATTGCGGTAGGACCTTCTAGACCTAGTATACCTAGAAAGGTAAGTAGACCAATGAAGTCAAGAGGATTTTACAAAGAATATTAGGAAATATTATTTGTTAGAGATAGTGATGGGATTTTTCTTCAGATTTTTTTTTTATAGAATAGAACATTGGAATTTCTTCATTTTTTTTTTGTCAATTGGAATCTATGTTTTTATTGGAAGGGTATATTTGGAAGTTGATTTGAGATTTGCTGAAAGCTCATCAGCTGACAGTTAGAAAAAAAAAAAAAAAAAAACAACAATTGAATTGAGAAATAAAAGAAAGGATAAATGCCTTGACTTTGTTCCTTGGAATATTTTAAAATCTTCATTTGTTTTTTTAAAAATATGAATGGTTGTCTTTATTGACTGGCATTTATTGTAATGGTGTTTTTTCTTTAATGTCTATTTACTTGTTTAATCTGTACTGTGTATTTATTATTAGGCTGTAGGGAATGCGAGTTTTATGCGAACAAGATTGCAAGCGTGACTCAAGACAGTGCCACTTTATCTAAATAGCCTTATGAAAATTTCAACTCTAGAAATGTGAAAGAGATAAGTGATCGAAAATTCACATTTGGAACCATGAGAGAACTACAAGAAAAAGTTTGAAGCCATCTAGGTTGGGTGACTCCTTCGAGACCCTGTGAAGTGATTCTGAATAATATAGAATTGTCTGTACATAGTTTTTTTTTCTCCTTTTAGTTGGTTTTTATGTTGGTTCGGGTGGCTTAAACAAGGAAACTCATATTGTTTGGAAAATTATTTTTGGTCCAAATAATTTCAAAAAGGGGGGGGGGATATCTGTAAACTTCTGATAAAGAGAATCCGGGTTGGGCTGTTGATCGCCTGTAAACTTCTGATAAAGAGAATTCGGATTGGGTTGTTGACCACTGAGTTTATTCCAGATAGGAAATGTTATTGTTTTATTCTAAGAAGGTGGGTTGTTGATTTGTTGATAATTTACAATGTTTGTATTTTAGATAGTGGGGTTATTTGGGTTCAAGGGACCTTGGGAAGGATTATACATATGAATTTCTGAAGCGCTTAGAGTGAGTTCCTCTCTTGCCTTGATGCAGTCAAGCTCTTGTATAATATTTGTTTTGTATAATAAACGTATAGTTATAGTAAAAGAGACTCTTCTACCTCCTTCACGAGAACCCATGACTGAATGATTCGGCTACGTTACCAAAACTCTTATTAAAGTAAACACTTTATCACAGAAAAAAAAAAGGTTTACACAATCAAAATGTGCTTATTTTTAGGTTATTAGAACATAGATCAGGGTAGCGGTGTCAGACGCAACCTAGTAAAGAGTGAATTCTAATCCATAGTAACAAAAATTAAGAAAAGTTTTGAAAAAAAAGGTCTAGTGAGGAAGAATTTCCATTTGGAGCTGATACAATAATGGCAACTGTTATTTCGGCTAATCTTATTGGTAAACGTTTGTTGCAAAATCAGATTTATGGGAATTGCAAAAAATGCCTGGAAACCTCCAAAATTGGTTTGGAATTGAAATGAAAACTGCACAATTGAGCAAATCGTAGCTCAAAACCCCGTATATGAGATTTACAGTCCCCCATATCGAGCAACAAGGAAAATCACCGTTTTGCACGAGAAATAGTGATGTGTCACACATTAGGGCACTGAAACACTGAGAGGTGTAATAATATGAATTTATAAAAAATAAATCTTACTGTTAATAATAAGGATTACTGCCTAAATATAAAGAAATGACAAATACTTTTTAAGCTAACTGAAACAGCTGAATATGATATTTCACTTAAGTACATGTATGCCAAACCTTCAAACACACAACCAATGTTCAGAATTGTTTCGCACGCCAGATGTGTAAAATACAATCCAAACTTAAAAGACATTTATTTGTTTGGTCAATGGATTTCCCTCAATGAATACCGCATAGCGCCCAATTCGTTTAAAGAGGTTACACCAGATTCGTTCTTTTTTTAATTTTAAACTGTCAATTGGTGTGAAGAGGTTACATCAGATTCGTTTTTTTTTTTTAATTTTAAACAAAGCTAAAAAACGGTTGTTAAAGTTTAACGATTATTAATTATTCTACAATATCTGCTGATTTTAGAAAAGTGGGGAAATTTTAGAAAAAGTGGGGAAACACCTCCCAAAAGAGTGTGCTATTTTGATAAAAATTACGTTCTGAAATTTAGCATGTTTTTTAATCCTAGAGGATAGGTTTTGTCCAGAAAATACGCCAACTCAAAGAGTATGGGTAACTCATAAGAGTGAGAACTGGTGCTAGTATTGACAAAAAATATAAATGCCATCTAGTTTTTAGTGACACTTTCCATTTTTTTTTTCCGTGTAATAATAATAATAATTAGTTTTATTAATATTTTTTTTTTTTTTTTTTTTTTTTTTTTTTTTTTTTTTTTTTTTTTTTTTTTTTTTTTTTTTTTTTTTTTTTTTTTTTTTTTTTTTTTTTTTTTTTTTTTTTTTTTTTTTTTTTTTTTTTTTTTTTTTTTTTTTTTTTTTTTTTTTTGTTTTTTTTTTTTTTTTTTTTTTTTTTTTTTTTTTTTTTTTTTTTTTTTTTTTTAATTGGTAAAATTGGGTTAGCAATAAGTCCATGATCTCAGTTCCTGACGAAAGAAAAGAACAACTGCGAAGCTTGCAAAAATGCCCGGGAGTCTTTGAAAGCTAGATGGTGCTGAGAGTTTTTTTTCTGTCGACGCTAGTGCCAGTTTTCACTCTTTCAAGTTACTCATACTCTTCAGGGTAGATTTTATTCGCAAAGTGCGCTATTTCATAATCTCCGTGAGAAGGATTGTCAGGAGTATGTATTCATTGTTTTACTGTCTCTATCTTCGAACTGATCATCGTACTAAATCAGTGGCTGCAGAATATCGGAAAAAGGCTCAATCGAACGACAACTGAAAGCGCAATTCGGGAAAAAATTTAAATCCTGTTTTATTGTGGAAAGGAAGTAAACGTAAATGGGCCATTATTACCGTTGTATAGAAGTTGAGTTTTGGCGTACAGAGCGAAGGTGAGGGCAGCCGAGAAGCCCCAAATTTCCGAAGATATAGTGGAGAGGTAAATATAGTTTTTTAAATTTATAAGGAAACATTTTTTTTATTATTATCATTTTCTTCCAAATACCAAAAAGGGTATTTATCAATGAAAATAGGAATGAGTTATTTTTGAAAATTTAGGGGAACGTGCGAATTGTCCCCACCAATTAGCGCCGGTCGGGATGTCCGATTCGTACTTTTTATAATCCTGATAATGATAGTATAAATAAGCAGGAAAGGAGTTGTAAAAAGACGTTTTCCCTGATGAAAGCAAAGAGTGACATTAAATTTTAAGATGAAACAAACATAAATTATCTACTTTGTGATTGCTATCCCCTCGATCCCCCAGTATTTACGCTAGCCTACGAATTTTATTCTAAATTCTCCAAGAAAGAATCATTTGACACAACAGCTATGTAATAAAAAGTTGTTTTTTTTTATTACCCTTCAAGATATAGGAAATGAAGTTATAGAAAAAGGTATGAGAAAAGGTATAGCAAAGAAGGAATAAGTTTGTGACTATTTGGAAGTGAAGGAAGATTTTAATTTGTGACAGAGACTTAGCAATAGTACTAAAAGGATTAAAAATTAATTTTTAAACCCCATTTTTAATTTAATTTAACCCCAGGTGTCAATAGTATGGTAAACTAGTTTTGAAATATGAAGTTTGTGAAGTTAGACATATTATTGAAAATTATAAAAATGATTTTTGAAAAAGGGTATTTACCTTGCGATATGATGAAAAATGCAGTTAAAGTCAGTTAGAAGAAAGTTGATAACAATGACTGTGGTAATTACCTGCATTTTTTCAATCACGGAATTTCTTCCGTGGGAAGTTACAGAATATTCTTCAGGACAATTACTTCTTCTCCAGCAGTAGCTTAAATTCATTTGACCTCATTTATAGGACAATTTACGTCACTTTTAAGTTTTATTTCATTTGAAAACCCATCTACAACACCAAAAAAGGGCGTAGCAATAACTAAAATAGTAATAAATACAGCAAATAGTTACAATTCAAACAAGAATACTGAACCCTGGAGGAGGGGGGCAGGGGCTTAAATGTCACTCATTGCTTTAATTTTGTAAAATCTGAATTTCATTTTAATTGCAGTAAAGGTCAAATGAATTGAAGCTGCTGATGGCAAAGTAACAATTGCCCTGAGTGCACTCTGCAAACTTCCCCGGAAGGAAATCCATGATTAAAAAAAATATGGATTATCCTTTGAAGCTTAGTTAATGGAGCAATACAAATGTATGTAGAAATATAAGTGTATTTTGAAACGATGAATGTGATACATTCATGTGAAGCTTAAGTTTGGTGACATTTAGGTGAATTCGCCTACACCTAACAACGTGAACCCTTCATGCCTTTGAGCTGTCTGAGGTTAAACACAACTGCATCACTCAACTCTGTTTACAGCAAGTCATTAACACCTAAACTTTTGGTTAATTTTGTAGTTCGGCCCAAAGATGGGCAATGCATTCATGGATCCAAAGAGGAGGGGTGATAAATCAACCTATTTGTGTTTATTCGTAATTTTTATTTTTGGTGTTTCGTCATCCTTCTTTTCCTGCCCTTCTCCGTATCCCTACCTCCCACTTCCTCATTCTTATTACCTTACGCATCATATGCTCCAAGCATTTAGATACCAGTTGGACCACGTCCAGCTGGATCACGTCCATTAAGCAATCATAAAACAAAAAAAATCGCGAAGAAAAGAAGAAACGAGGACAACTAACAGCCAGTGAAAAAATTGAAAAATTTTGCAAATAATTTTTGAAATATTTGCAAATATTTCAAGCGGTCAAGCGGTCAAAACCTCCGCTTGACCGTCCTCAGCGCAGAATAAAAACTGATAAAAATATAAAAAACAAAAAAAAGTCAAAGCTTAATAAAAAATTAAGTTTTAATGTCGCTCCTTACTTTCAGTTTAAAAAACTTGTTTTTTTATTTAATTTCTGATCGTTTTTTAGTTAATGCAGCTTTTATTTTGGCTCACCGTCATTGAACAAGTAAACAAAATTTTCATAAAAATTTTACTTTTCTTTTGCTAAATGGCTGTCTCTAAATTTGGTTCTGACGTAATTTACAAATTAACTTACGTAAAGAACTTCTATATTCGTATATTTTTCTTCTGGCAAAAAATACAAAGTTGAAGATTTTTGCAGATATGAGCTAGAAACCTATGTAATAGGGTTTTGTGATACGCTGAATCTGATGGTGTGATTTTCATTAAAGTTCTTTCACTTTCACTTGTAGGGGATGTTTCTCCTCTCTTTAAAAAATCAGGTAAATTTTTTCAGGCTTGTAGCCATTGATGAGTAATACTAAACTTAATAGAATTTATATATTTAGAATCAGCATTATAAGTCCATTCTTTTGATACATTTATTGACATAAAATTCCGTTTTTAAAACTTTCGATTAGTATTGATCCGTACGCTTGTTTTTTTTTTTTTTTTTTTATTATTACGTATATGTTATTACGTATATGAGGGGGTTCTCCCCTTAGTCAATATCACGCTCTTTACGTTAAAAGTTAAAAACAAATTTAATTCACAAACCCCTGAATCACAAAGGCCGTTTAATTAGAATAGATAGCTCTTTTGAAAGCACTAAAAAAAAACTGTAGCGTAAAGAGCGAGGTATTGAATTGGGGAGAACCCCCTCATATACGTAATAATTTCTCTTCGTTTTAAGTTCTTATGTTGCTTCTTACTTTCAGTTGAAAAAAACTTGTTTTTTTAATTTAATTTCTGATCGTTTTTTAAATAAGGCTTGGAAATCCAGCGCCCCCTTCATAGAAATGTCCCTTACCCCAAAGAAACATCCTCCACGGAAAGATTCTCCCGAGTAGCAACCTCCTCCAGCCCCCCTCCCCATCACCAGAAAAAAATCCTTCCTGAAAATGTCTGTATATTTCCCAATAACCAATACAATATGTAAGCAATGGGCAAAGTTCATAATTTGCAGCCCTTCTCCTGGGAACTGTGAGGGATTAAGTCATCCTAAAAGACATATTTATTAGATTTTCGACTATGCTGAACAAAATGGCTATCTCAAAACTTTAATTGGGTGACTTTGAGGAAAAAATGAGTATGGGAGGAGGCCTTGTTGCCCTCCATTTTTTTGGTCACTTAAAAAGGGCACTAGAACTTTTAATTTCCGTTCCAATGAGCCCTCCTACGATATTCTAGGACCATTGGGTCAATACGATTACCCATGAAAAAAAAAACAAATAAACACGCATCCGTAATCTTTCTTCTGGCAAAAAATGGAAAAATTCCACATTTTTGTAGATAGGAGCTTGAAACCTCTACAGTAGGGTTCTTTGATACGCTGAATATAATGGTGTGATTTTCATTAAGTTCTATAGCTTTTAGGGGGTCTTTCCCCATTTTTCAAAAATAAACCAAATTTTCTTAGGCACGTAACTTTTGATGGGTAAGATTAAACTTGATGAAACTTATATATTTGAAATCAGAATTAAAATCTGATTCTTTTGATGTTTTGTTCCATTTTGTTCCATTTTTTAGAGTTTTCGGTTACCATTGAGCCGGCTCGCTCCTTACTTGCAGTTCGTTACCACGAACTGTTTGATATTAAGCCACTTCAGGCAATTATTCTGCAGGTATCCACCCTTTTTCCTGCAATACTAGCTGTCAGACCTTATTTGCAAAATAACTACTAAACTCAGATTTCGATCTCTTTTTGTTTTTGTATGCCCCTAGGGTTGCATTTTCTGAACGCAGCCGAACATGCATGCCTTTGCTATCGTGGGCAAATTTTTTAATCCCAGATAAACAGCTTTTATTTCTAGGGCGTTGATGCACAATCACTTTTCTTCTGAAAACCATTTATATGTGGCTGTTTTCATTAAATATTCCTCCACAAGTACCTAGCCTAGTTTTCATGCATCGCTACACAAATGTGTGTCAACTGATATAGTCAATTGTTTTAGAAGAATGATTGGTAATGTCCAATCCCCGATGCAGTTCCGAACTTACATCGGATGTTAAAGTGTGCTTGGCCCCAAAATCACCCCGTGAGTGTTTTTTAATACTCGAAGTTTTCAAAACTTTGCTTTCCGGTAAAACAAGGACCCTAATTTCTGCAATAGTTTGGACAACGGGGGCTCGTTCTGTCAGCGGCAATAACAGTTGGCCCCCTCGAATGATTTTTGGTCTTCCAAGTGATTGGAAGACTTTTGTCACTTTGGCTTCAGGAGCGCATAAGGCTAATGCTACCTTGGGATCTGAACTCACTTGAATTTCAACGCAAGATGTCTTTTAAGAATAAGATCATAAACGGTGAGGCTAAGCATGTGCTGTATCTGTATCTGTTAGGTTTTTGACAACCTTTTCTTTAACGTCACGATGTCCAAGCTGAAGAATCTAATTTACTACCTCTAAAATACAAAAGGTTGAGTGAACAATAGTTCGCTGCATATGAAGGGCCTTAGTATTCCTCTGTTTAGCCTGTGATGAAAAAGTAGCCCAAATTTCTCAATTTGCCTTTGATGAACGTGCATCAATGCACAAGGAATTGAGTTAAGTGTATATTTTTATATATATTTTTTTTTGAATTAAAACCCATATTGAACTATATATATGTTGAACTGAACTGATAAAAAATAGTTCAAAGTTCAGATAACAAAAACTCCGGTTTCGAGATAGCCCCCCAGGGCCCGGGGGTAGGCGTCGGGAACAACAATTTTATTGGTATTAATCCTTTAAATCCGCTCAAATAAATCCTTTAGCTTCCCTTTTTCCAGAGCCTCAGAAAAAGCTATGTTTACATTTTGGCCAGTTTTTTATGGGTCTTGGACTCCCTCCTTCTTACCAGAACGTTCTTCAGAAACCTTGTAAAATATACCATCATTTGACGTCTTTTTTTTTTTATTCTTTTGCCTTTGGGCTTTTCTGGCGAAGCCTTCCGCTTTCTGTCATTTATTTGGTCATGGATTTTCATGGGGCACGCTGAGCCAGTTCTGGTGGTTCTAAAACCTATTTTTGGGCTCCGAGAGCTAGATATTATGTTCCTAGAACTAATTTCAGGGCTCCGAGAGCCATATCGAGCACGAGTTTGAAACTCGGGGCTCCGAGAGCCAAGATTCACTCTTCGATCAGTATCTACTGCTGGAAAGGTTGAAACAAGAACGCATGGAGTTTCGGCCAATTCTCTAATCGTAGTCAATTCTCAACTAGTAAACTTTGAAACCAAATCTTAGATTTTTTTAAATTTTTTTTTTTCCGACAAGAAAATACGCATTGATCATGAATCTAACAGAAATCCCAGAAATTCTATTTATTGACTTGAAATAAGAACTAACTTTTCAGGGTGAATCAGAAACCCCAACTCTGAAGTAATTTCACTGTTTCGTAAGTTGTATTGACATTCTAAAAGTAACCTTCCCAGAATGAATAAGTCATCCATGTAAACAACTGATAAATAACCCCTTCGTCAGAGTCAGGAGAACTGAGAAGCGGGTTTAAAGAGTTTCATAAGAACCCTCAGGCTATTGATAACCGATTTGGCAAAAATGTGTAAGCATAGCAACAACATATTTCAGAACAAAACCATATATGATCATAAAATCAACAGGGCATGAATAATATAAATCGATAAGGTCTACAGAGGCCAGGTAACAATTTTTTGTCATTAATTAAACAGTAGATTATGCGCTTCCCATTTTAAAATGGTCGTATTTAACGCTTTTTTTTAAAATTTATGAATTGCATAAATTATGAAGAATCATTTTCCTTCGGGACCATAAAAACATGAGAAATACAAAGTATTTCCTTTGTTCTAAACCCGGCACTTTAACAGTAAGACCTTTATACAATCAAGTGTACACTTTCTTTTCTTATAACATGTAGTTCTTCAAAAGTAAAACTTGTGCTCTTTATTTTTAAAACTTTCAGTGGTGTTTTCTCACAGTCTTATAGCCTGAAACTGCAATATTCCAATACCTGGTTATTGACTGTCATTTTGAGACAAACCTACCAATTCTCCCCGTTTTAAAGTTATCAGCCAAATTTTATAACTGGCTATTAATTGAGGGCAGTGTATGTTAAATAATACATACCAGCTATTGCGATCCCCTTTTCTTGAGTTTGGGCTTCTCTTGACAGTCCTGGCCCTGAGTAAGCGCTATATATTACCTTCTATATTTCTCACGATCATAATCTCCATCCACTATGTTGTCAAATAATCTGGTGACTATTGTATCACAACTACTCATTATTTAGTGTGGTGTCAATCCAAGCGAAAGGAAACGTCAACTGGTGGTGTTTGGTCAATCGAGGCGATTTCACAGGTCTATCTCAGTTAACTCGAAGCGTAGCTAAGGCGTCCTTTTAGAGTAGAAATAGATGGTTTTCGCAAAATTATGTATTAGGATGCGCTTAAGTGCGTTTTAATATTTTTCTTTAAGGCATGTTGTATTTTTTTTAAGGGATTTCTCAGTTCTTGGGGGCACCTTCATAGTTATTTTTTTAGTTTAGAATTGGCCATGTGCTTAAAAAGGTGAATAAACAAGAGTCAAACATGCACAAGTTAGCTTCTTAAACAGGTTCTTATCAGACGTAAACTTAAAATAATGTTTAATTGCACCCAACATTTCACTGAGATTTTAAATATTTGAAATTGCATAAGAATTGCTGCCATCCTGTAACATTTATTATAGCCAAGTTAACAATTATTTATGATTTCAAACTGTTTAAATGTAAGAAATCTGAGAATAGATTCTACAACGTAAAATATTAGTCCGACTTTCTTACGCACACTGCCGTAAATGAAACAGGATATGAAATTACCATTTGCTGTGGCCCAGTCTCAAGACAAAGTTTGTAGCATATGTTTTGAATGAGCTTGGGAAAAACATGTAGCGAGTAGACAGCGTTTCGGACTTTTAACTAATTGCAGTCACATATTCTGCCTTGACTGCATCAGATCTTGGCGAAGAACGGAGACTCTTAAAAAGAAAGCGGTAAGATCGTTTCCCAACTGTCTTATTCATTCTGAATTTGTTTTTCCAAACAGATATTGGATCGAGTCGAGGGAAGAAAAGAAGAGGCTCATCAGGGATTATAAACAAACTTTAAGAACTAAAACTTGTCGATAGTACAAAGGAGGGAGACGCAAATGTTGGTTTGGTAAAATTTGTTTTTTACCTTCTTGCTCTTCCTGGTGGTAAAACAAAATTGATGAGAAAACAAATTGATTTGTGCTGTTGTATCTCTTGTCTATTATTGTGCTGTTGTGATTGGCTTACCGCTTATCTTTCGGGGCTTTCTTGTTGGTTTTGCCCAGTTTGTTGAACTTTATTGCTTCTATTCTATTTGATAAACGTTATTAGGGTTTAAGAAAAGAAACCTAAAAAATATGTTCAAAAAAGGGAGGAGAGAAAAAACTGGCTTTTTTTTTTTAACTGATTCAAGAATTTTAACTATTATCTAAATTAGTTTTAAGAGTAAAATATTATTGTGAAAACAAATTAAAGTAAATTATAAAAGGCTAGTTGATCAATTCAACTTAACAGTTTAAGCTGATAATTCGTGAAAAAATAATGCCATTTAAGAATGATCAAGCAGAACTCGGATTCACATTGTTACCGCAATAAGGCTTGAATTCTCACCCTTCTAATTTGAAATAGGTTCATAGCCACTGAGTGGCGGTAACTGGTATTATAGAATGTATTATTTAAAAATGTCATTAATATTGTAAAATTAATACTACAAAACTTCGGTCCTTATATATAAACAGCTATCTAGCTTCGGTGAAAGAAAAACGAAAAAAAGTGGCATTCGATACAGAATATCATGGTTGCAGCCGCTTTTCTTGTTGTTGAAACCAAAGGACTGTAAGTTTCCTGTATAAGGGTTTCGGGCAAGGCAGTTATTATACTAGACTTTGCGTTTCATTCTGACACTCGTTTTTTTTAATATGGGACGTGATCGTCTCTTACTAGTCTGCTAGCTACCGTTGCAACCACGATGCACTATACAGATCTTTTAGATAATTTTCCAAGATAAATTAGAAACAGGAAAAAACCTTCGGTATTTTCTTAGTTTGAATAGTAAGAGACGAACGTCAAAGAATCAAGTAAATAAGTAAGTCAAATATGGCACCATAGCCAAGAAAATTTTACCGATGATAATATTGCCACTAAAGCTATGGCTACTACTATTAATTAATATTTCAGTTAGCTAGCGTTTGTTCTTTTTTATAAAACTTGGAAAAAAGTGCTTTTATTATATTCACTTTTAGTTGCTATATGCCCTGGCTTGTTCTTTACTAGGTTTCACAAATCTTTATAACTATAATATCGATGTCCACATTTACGTTGAACTATACAGATCATTTATGTAACTCTGATATTTTATAATACTATCTCTATTTTTTCTGTAGTGCTGTTTTCTTACAGCAGGTTTTGGATTGCTCAGCTCTATGACTTTTCTCAATTTTTCTGTCTTTTAGCTCGTTCAGCTGAAACCATGACCAATTACAAGATAATACTGGTATGCAATGAAAAGTAGCATCTACTTACATCCTAATGGCATAACGTCATAATATACTAACGTCATCATAATACAGTATTGCATCCTACGATTATGACAACATTCATCATCTAGTATATAAAAATATTGATTTTATTTTAAATGTATTTTTTCTTTTATTACAAAAGGCACTAGATAAGGCAATTTCCTTTAAAATGAAGCATTAAAAAGCTCTCTATGATGTTCCAGTGCCCAACTACTTGCAGAGAACACACTCACACACACACAAAAAACGAAAAAAAATAAAATAAAATACGGTCGATGCAAAATATTATGACAATGAACAATTTCTTGTTTGCCAAGTCATTAAATTTTCTGTATTGTTGAAGCCAAGGGGCCGTAAGTTTTCTTTATACGGGTTTCAGACAAGGCGGTTCTAATGATGTACTTTGTAGTTCGATATGAAACTATTTTTAGAAGCTACGGACTGTTTTATTTTTTAGGATGGAACATGATCGTCTCTTACTAGGTTACCACTGCCGCGGTAACCCTGATTATTAACTGCCTTAAATTTTTATGCAAATATTGGCAAAGAATTACCATGCAACCCTTGGAGTGGGTAAAACTGCCACTGGGAAACAAATAAAGAAAGCTTTCCGAAAGTTGGCATTGAAATATCATCCAGATAAAAATAAAAAGTCGAAGCAGAAGAAAAATTCGAAGAGGTAGCAGAAGCTTATGAAGTCTTGTCTGACCCTAACAAAAGAAAGCAATATGACATGGGTGGTTTTAATGGCTTTTCAGCTTTCAACATGGTAATGGCTATCAATTTGATATGGCTACATTGATGAAGCGACTTCATGATTTTGACTTCGGGGACGTTTTTTTTCCAGAGGATGGAAGGAAATGAATATTGGTAGATGCAAGAAAGTAGTGAAGAGAGAAGGAAACAGTGCGATTACCTATACAATATATACTAGTTTTGTATTATGGTTGCGGCATCAGCTGCAACCTAGTAAAGAACGAACCATGGCCCTTAGAAACGGAAAATTTAAAAATGTGTTTTGAAAACAGATAAAGTGTCCAGTGAGAAGAATCGCCATTTGAAGCTGATCCAAGAATATTAACTATCATTTCGATTCGTCGCAATATTGTATTGCGAAAGCAAATTCACTACATATCCATGAGGAGGGGGGGGGGTCTCCACAGCCGAAAAATTTGAGCCCACAATCTTGAGCAACAAGGAAAATCCCTTTTTCACATGGAAGCAGTGATGTCTTTTTTTCTTCACCACTAGTGGGACACTGTAACATCATTGAGTTGTTTAAGGGCTCATTTCAAAGAAAATTGCTATTTTTTCTTTGTAAGTGCTCTAGTGCACTAGATTTTTAAGTGCTCTTTGTAAGTAAAAAAAAAAAAAAAGATAACACTAAAATCAAATGCAATTTTTGACAAAAATTGCTTCTTCATATGCAAGATGGCATAACATTTGCACCTTTTTGACAAGAAATGTCATAACGTATCTTAAAATTTGCTTTTCTGGGATCTGATGTCATATTTGAGTGACTTTTGCTGCCGGATTTTCTCTGGTTCGTTCTTACTTGGTTCCAGCTAGGAAAAGGCCAAAGGGTTTTTCCAGTGAGTGATATCATGGTTGCAGCGGCAGATAAAACCTAGTAATCGTTCAATCAACATTCCCAGCTTAAACATACATCAACATCATCACGAATAGCTTCAAGGCAAACCTATCATCACAGACCTTTTTCAACGTTGCAGAATAGGCTATTTTTAAGAATGGCTAAATTAGACAGTGGCTGTCAATATTTGACAAATGTTGAAGATCTAACAACGTTCAATCAAATCTGGTTCGGTAGCTCAATTTGTCTTTATTTGAACTTTGCCTGTTGCTCGAAGCTTAGATCAAATCTTAACCAATAATTTACCCACCTAGCTTGGTATGATTGAGTTGCTATTTTGTAATACATTTTGAGATCCGATGAAAAATATGACAACGGGCCCGTGCCCCCTTCCAGCCATCCCCCCCGTGACGTTTTAACAGAGAGATAGGTTATGCTGCATTTCAGGTGAACTGAAACCATATATAGAGCTTCCATCCCTATTATTGAGAGACTATAGCGAGGCCACATCCCCCCCAACCCAGCCCCCCTCCTGTTAAGCCTTTATAAGAACGATAGACATACTACAATTTATTTGAATTGTTCAAAATGAACAGACATGCAAGTATTTTCAGAAAATATGATTTAAGGGGGAAGTGCAACCACAGCCCCCTCAAAACCACCCAATACCCCACCACCAAAAGTATTGCTGAAAGATGGCATGAGGTATATTGCCTTAGGTGGAACAGTACAAATGTTTTCAATATCTATAATTAAAAAAACAAAAACTTGGGCCATGGCCCCTCGAATACCCTCCCCCCAAACATACTGCAAAAAATTTAGTATATTGTCGTAGGGCTTGGTTTTATCATGGAAAAGCCTGTTTCAGTATATATATATATATATATATATATATATATATATATATATATATATATATATATATATATATATATATATATATATATATATATATATATATATATATATATATATATTATAAAACCCTTTTGCTGGTAGCATATTAAACCAAAGCACCTAATTTATTAATATTCACCGCACTTTTGTTACTGATTAGTTTCGTTTCGGGTCTTTTAATATTCGTTCATAAGTTCCCTCCAAATATTGATCGGTTTAATTCTTAGTCTTTCAGAAGATTAGATTGGACAAGCCCGATTAGATTATCGTAGAATCAACAATATAATCATCAGGTACAAACATTTGTTCAGTTTGGGCCATTACGAAAGGGTGACGCAGACTATAGGTAACTTATAAAGGGAACTGGGCTAATGTCGGCAAAATAACATAAACGCCATATAGCATTTGCAGACACTTAGCATTTTTTTTTTTCAAACTTTTCAATCGTTTTTCTATTAGGAACTGAAATCAGACACTTATTACTGCACTAACATTACTAACTGTTTTTTTTTTTAAAATACTAAACAAAGCCAAGTGTCACCCAACACTAGATCATTTTTTGTTTTTTTTTGTCAACACTAGCAACAGTTCCCCCTCTTGTCAGTTATCGGTACTCTTTGGGGGTTTGACGTAAGATTTACACAATTTTGTTTAAAAAGAATTTTTTTTTTCTTTTTTTTTACCAAAGGATTTTGATTTGGCTTACTACTAATTTCGTAAATCTCGTCCGTTCTCAAAGGTCGTTTTGGAAGGGGGTATCATGGCTGGTTTCAGGACAGCGCTATCCTGCGCCTCCCTATTGGTTTTATCAAGAAAAACTGAAAATGAGGAGTACTCCAACTAAATTTCTTGAATTTACAAATACAGCTTCTATCTATTTAACTATTACGGCAGAATAAATTTCTTTACACTGACTATCCGGTTGCGGGGAAATTTTACAATTTGGACTTTAGAATTTACTGTTCTTTTCGCGATCCAAAGAAAAGAAAACGTAAACACTTTTCACTTTCCGAATATATTTGGATGGACAAATCTAAAATCAAAAAAGTAAGTCCTGCAGTGGGATTGATCGGCGATCCAGAGTTCGAACTCAACAGTAGCAATACACTGCAGGGCTCGGAATTTGATTCCGTTGATGAGATTATGCAAAAGCGTTTCCTGTAATCCCGTTTCCCTGTTTAATTAAGAAGAAGAAGGAAAAAAAAGAGTGAAAGAAGCGAATTGAGTGCACAAAACAAACATGCTGTTGCTAGCCTTTAATTTCTGATTATACAATACAACACTAGTGAGAAAACAATGCCAACAGTAATAGGAAAACAATAGTATACAATTTCTTGTTAATCTTTTCAGAAGACATCTCAAAGAAGAGAAACTGCGATATCTTTTGATAAATGCCACCTCAGGGAGTGCACAAGGGAGGAATTAATTCAGTTTGTACTTTTCAAATAATTCCCCTCCCCCTCCATCCGAAACAAATTGCTTCAAACTACCTAAAGATCCTTTTATTTACATTTAATTAAAAAATCAGTCCATTGTGTTGTTGAAGCAACAGCTTTTTGTAATAGAAAATATTTTAGTTTGTTAAGAATGTTGTGAATATGCGAGTTTCTAAAATATTGATGCATTAGTACTAGACACCCCAATATAAATATCTATATCTTTAATCAGGGCCATATCTAGAAGGGGAGAGGTTAGTAGATTTGATAACCTTTCCCTAAAACATTTCTCTAGCTTTTCCCCCTTATCCTAAAGCAAAAATTATTTACGAAAGCACCACCCTCCTCCAAATAAAAATTTAGGATATGGCCCTTTCTTTGAAGCTGTTTATGCCTCCCCCCCACAAAATAATAAAATAAAAGTAATTTCCACTCTCTGCATCTCCCTACGACACACAGAAGAAGACAAACAAGTAGTGAAAAAGAAGAAATTAGATAAAAACAGAAAATAATAAAACTAACACCAAAATATAAAATCCTATCCCTAGACGAGATTCTTCTCTTAAAAGCAAGCTGGCAATTACCGCTGTCGGATATTTACTCTCAAAATGGTGGTTCCTTTACCAACCACACACCATTTTAACAAGCCAACGTACAAACAAGAGGAGAGAGGTTTCCCTCTAAGATTCATAAGAGCCTTCAGATAAAATGGTCCACTTTTTACTTTGAACAAAGTGGCAAAACAAATAAATGAGAAAAATCCATGAAATCTGACTACGCTCATACCAGGGGAGAGGGTAGTGGTACCAATTTCCAAAAATGAAGGGCGGGGACAATGGTTCTTTAAAACGAATATACAAAATAGATCATTAGAATGTCAAGGGGGGGGGGGGGGGGGGGGTTATTCGCCTTACTCTACATTAGCGCCCAAGGTGAGGTTCCACTTTGACAGCCCTCACTATTTGAGCACCAAAGAGCTGTTGCCCCTTTCTAACAAGATAAGATCTTGGAGATTTAGATAGACCCTTCCCCTACACAGATGTAAGGGTTCCCCTTCCCCTACAAGTAAGGTGTCAATTACTACGACTGAATATTTTCTTTTACAATGACGATTCCCTTAACTACACAAAAGTACGACCATATCTGCTTATAAAATAATAGAAGGGGGGGGGGGGGTCCTCTAAGATAGGAGAAAAGCTACCTCCCCAGCAGAACAGGAGTAGGAATACACTACTTCTTATGTTTTCTACTCCCCTTCACAGTCTGATACACTCCAAACTCTCGGGTTGGGTTCAATTAACGTGTGTTTCTTTTCCGTTTAATTATTCAACGGCATTAAAGTAAAACTTAAATGTAGAGCGAAGGTGAGGCGAGTGCGTCCAATTTATTGGACGAGGGGGAACGTTTCCTTCAAATTTCAAAACCCTTTATATAAGGGTGCAAATAAATCAGAAGTTAGCGAATTTTCAAGGTAACATAAATCCCCATTGCAGTTAGAGGTCCGCTTCAATTGGGTTTGAGTATGACGGGGAGCTGACCCTATGAAATATTCAAATCAGGAAATTCCTAGTTTTTATTGACTTCCCTCGCCTACTGAACGAATTTTAAATTTAGGAATATTGGCAAAATCTCCATAAGTAAAATTACAATTACTGGAACACAGCATTAAGCATAGGCAGGAAAATTAGAAGAAATTACGATTTTTTTTTTTCATTCTAAATTTAAAACAGCAATCTCCTCTGGTTTTCTAAAGTTGACCATTTTGTCTTTCAGCGAATCAATTAACTAAATACAAAATAGACTGGACCTAATTTTGACACACACACACGACTAAACCAAATTTTATATTATCTTCATCAGCCTAGCTTATTTATGAAACCAGCAATTTTCAATCACCGTCCCTCTCCCCCTCCAAAAAAAATAAGCTACTTCTCTATGCATAAAAATCTATGGCCCAACCTAAAATACACACTAGGCTAGCATACAGACACACGCAAAATTAATGAAAGAATGCCCTCTTCAAACATAGAACATTGGTCTCGTCTTAGAGGAATTTTCCAGCATCTCCGTTTGCTGACGAGGGTTATGAATTCCTCTACGCATCATGCTAAAAATAAACAAGGAGTCAATTATAATTTTGCCAAAATTTAGTATTTCACACACAAATTCGACTCTGTGCTAAGAACGGACGCCGCGTAGCCTCAACACGGAGAATCCTATGGCACGGTCATTTTCTCTTTTTTTTTCGTCTGCTGTAATTTCTTTATTACAACCTAGTCTAAGAAACAAATTCACCGGTTACCACAGTTAAAACCGAGAATTAAAAAAGAAGTAATGTACCAAGGACAGTGAAAATGAAATCTAATGTTTTAAATTGGTTAAGTGGGTAACTAAAACAAACCATAGGCGTCTTAAAAATTAGGAACTCAATATTTAACAGAAAAGACGACATATAGCCTACAGCTACGTAGTTTTAAAATTTAGGGAGCGCCATGTTTGAAAATAAAGAACGTTTGCAAAACATCAGCAGAAAATTAGCGAAAAAATATTCTAGCATGGAGCACTGGGAGCTGCAAGTGTCTGGATTGCAGTAACAAAAGACAAACATTGCCATTAATGGGTAATAAACTGAACAAAAGAATGTGACTGAACGATAAAGGATGTAAAAATCTAAGCCTAACCTATTGTAGTCAAACCGAAACTGACAAATAAACGTAAATGTCATTGAATAGCTAAAAATCTAAAGCTATATCTTAACACGTTTATTGTAAAAGTACTCAAGATGACGTCAAGTCATTGGTGAATTGACCTACATAAAAAAACAACATCATTTTGGGAATACCGATTAACATATTTTGCTATGTTCATTCCTTTAGCTTCAACTATAAATATAATCCTTATTTTTCTTCTTATTCCGAAAATATAACTTGAATCACTTAAAAGCACAAATATTGTATTTATTTTTTTTTGCTTCAGACACCCATATATGAAAAACTCCCAGACTGGATGCATTCTCAGCATGTCATGGACTCATAATGTGCGTTAATCGGGTTTGGCTTCATCCTTTTATTGTAGACCAAGGAATTTCCTCAAAATTTTGCATGAACAACATTATAACGTGAATCAACAGACTATAGACGTGAATATACAGACATAACGTGGTAACGATATACAGGATATAACGTGAGTCAACAGACTATCTTGTCAATGTTTGAATTTTTACGAATGAAAAGCACTATCCAATTCACCGAATTAATTTACGCTTTTTTTTATGGTTTAGCGTGGCAGCAAAATGAAAATTTACGCGTGGCTAAAAATCAAAATAAAACAAAAGAAACATTATGGCAGTTTTCAGGGATAAACAGACGTAAGATGGGAGCCAGGGGATGAAAAATGTTTTCGCTTCAATGTCCTTGGTACCTCAACACAATTCTGTGTATTTAATGTCTTCACTTCCAAGAATAAAGGAAATGAACATCCAACGATATTCTCGAAAAAATTAAAAAAAAAAAAAAAAAAAAAAGATACCGATATCCCATGGATGCCTGGCCCACAACTGGAGATAATACTTAAACATTCATTTTTCAACTATTCATTTTTCTTTTAAAAAGTTTTATTTGACTGAATAGAACTATCTCTGGCGCGAAATTGGACATTGGTATGTTACAGATATTATTTTTTATGTTTGTAAGTTGGTTTCAACCGTTTTCGTTTAACGTTTTCGACGGAAGAAAGAAGACGCTCAACTATAAGAATCATATTATTAAAATAATTTACTATAATTATTAATAAAAATTAAAATAACAAAGTATCTGCAAAATCTGGCTTCCAGAACACTAACACAGTTTTGTGCATCAGAACAAAGGGTATAGGTAACCTATTAGAATAGGAACTGGCGCAAGTGTCAACAAAAAAATATATATTATCAACGCTACTAACGTTAGAAAAACAGCTTTTTTAATTTCAATGTAAAACTAAGACATTCACAAAAAATATTATTGATTAAAATTAATTACTATCATTAGCGCCGGTTCCCACTATTATAAGCTACCCAAACCTTTTTTATAAATATAAAATATATTATTAAAATTATTATGTATTTAAATTTCTATATACCCAACGCTCAAATTACGTTACATTCTTAGGGCTCTAAAAATTGTCAAGAAAAATCAGAAAATTTCGCTGCCAATCAAATATGCAAGACGAAACTCTTTAGTAACTAGGCCTGGCCACTTTTCCCAAAGTAATTTTTCATTAATTACCAAAACCCAGGTTAACGGCTTTGAAAAAAGGGCAGGATTCGATGACAAAATTTAGCTTTATTTACCCTACGCAAATTAGAATATGAAAACTGATTAGCAGCACACGTAAAGCTAAGCTTGCGAGGACAGGACAAAAAAGAAAAATAGATACTAAATAGAATTTAAGCCAGAAAATATCTGGCTGGTTTATTGATTCAATGTTATTTCTCTTCTTGTAGAGTTCACTTCAAAAGGTAGTTTTTTTCCCTGAGAACTGAGGACGACAAGAATCAAAATATTTGCTTGTTTTAATAGTTTGCTACTGGCTGACAAAATCCTCTATTTTTTCACCTATTTGATTTTATTTGTCATTTATATCCTTTCCTTTCTTTGTTTCATACGCCACGTATAGCCAGTGTGGTCTTACAATGTATTTACATCGAGTATAGTCCAGATGCATAGAATAGTATAGAACATAGTTTAGTATAGTTTAGTATAGATAAGGTAATAATGGAAGGAAATGCACAAAAGGTAGCACATTTTGCCTGCCTGGTTGGAGGTTCAATGTCAGGAGTTTAGTGAGGATGGGATTACCCCATCTTCACATTAGTGAAGATGGGGTAAAGAATTAATATCTGAGTTAAATATATATAATTTGCGAAATCCTCCAATATGCGAAATCCGCAACTCCAATATCGACATTCTCGGAAACTTACAATATAAACTGAAAATGAATATTTAAGACGAAAGTAGCTAGAAGAATAACGCGTTCCAGTTTTTCCATGAACGAGGTTTTCCAGCAATTCTCAAGAGGTACTGAAGAGTTAAATAAAGTTCCAACATAACCCGGTATGGCAACAAAGAAGTGATCAGAAGTGATTAGTGATCATCACTAATCACAACGAAGAAGTGATCATCAAAGAAGTATGGCAACAAAGAAGTGATTAGTGATCATCACTAATCACAACAAAGAAGTGAAGAAGAGTTCATCAAAGAAGTATGGCAACAAAGAAGTGATCAGAAGTGATTAGTTATCATCACTAATCACAACAAAGAAGTGAAGAAGTGATCATCAAAGAAGTATGGCAACAAAGAAGTGATTAGTGATCATCACTAATCACAAGAAAGAAGTGAAGAAGAGTTCATCAAAGAAGTATGGCAATCAAAGAAGTGATCAGAATGATTAGTGATCATCACTATTCACAACAAAGAAGTGAAGAAGTGATCATCAAAGAAGTATGGACAAAAAGTGATTAGTGATCATCACTAATCACAACAAAGAAGTGAAGAAGAGTTCATCAAAGAAGTATGGCAACAAAGAAGTGATCAGAAGTGATTAGTGATCATCACTAATCACAACAAAGAAGTGAAGAAGTGATCATCAAAGAAGTATGGCAAAAAGAAGTGATTAGTGATCATCACTAATCACAACAAAGAAGTGAAGAGGAGTTCATCAAAGAAGTATGGCAACAAAGAAGTGATCAGAAGTGATTAGTACCTGGAGGAACGACAAGTCAAGCAAAACGACCAAAGAGCTTTTAAGGTGTCAAATACGGATGATTATCAATAACGAAAGTTTTAACGGCAAGTTCAATTTCCTCAATACCAACTAAATATAAATCTAAGAACGCAATTCTTTGTTTACTTTTTTAGAAAGACTAGGTTTTTTTTTTTTTTTATTTAGAGAATTAGACATAGCAGGAGGTATTCACCCACGAAAATTTACCATCAGAAGATAAAAAATAAGCTTAATAATTGCCAAAACGTTGAAGTTGTTCTTGTTACCTGTCATGATGATGTCTTCCTCGAAAGGCAAGAAGATGAGCGTAATAGCTCGGAGCCGGATTTGATACTGAACGAGAACAACGAACGTACATGTGACACATATGGTAGGTCAGCATCTGAAGATCGTTTGAGTCGAACTCATTTCTCGTCGAAAAGTACGTAATAATGAGTGGGGCGACTTGTACCCTGTAAGAAAATCGGTTCAAATTATATTAGAAAAAAAAGGCAGAATAAAGTTGTGATAAAAGCTTATGATGTGAATTTTGTTGTAGCAGAAAAGAGAGAGATAGAGAAAGAGAGAGAGAGAGAGAGAGAGAGAGAGAGAGAGAGAGAGAGAGAGAGAGAGAGAGAGAGAGAGAGAGAGAGAGAGAGAGAGAGAGAGAGAGAGAGAGAGAGAGAGAGAGAGAGGAGAGAGAGAGAGAGAGAGAGAGAGAGAGAGAGAGAGAGAGAGAGAGAGAGAGAGAAGAGAGAGAGAGAGAGAGAGAGAGAGAGAGAGAGAGAGAGAGAGAGAGAGAGAGAGAGGAGAGAGAGAGAGAGAGAGAGAGAGAGAGAGAGAGAGAGAGAGAGAGAGAGAGAGAGAGAGAGAGAGAGAGAGAGAAAGACAGAGAGATAGAGAGATCATCTCTGCACTAAACATCTATCTGGCGGATCTTACAACTAATGTGTCGCCCTTACTCAACACAGCACGACACAAAAAATCACCGAGGAAGGTAATAGGGGTCTCGACATCTCTTTTGATCCGCTTATAGGTGGCTAGGTGGTTTAATGGTGGCTAGGGAAAATCAATCGAAGAAGGCGAAGAACTAAGTCTACGGTTTTGGGTTTCCTACCTCGATCAGACTGTCTGTGAGGGAAAGGTCCAATTCTTGTAATCCATATTCAGCTGAAAGACTGATTGTGATCTCAATTAAACATGGTTGAGGTAGTGGCGAAATTGAGCATAATTATAAGTACCGCGTATGTTGTGCCATACCCGGGTATGTTCTGCCATAATTAAGTACCATAAGGGCGTATATACCTTATTACATTTTTTGGTCAAATCCACGTGACTTTACACGTGGACACAATCCTTCATACTTCTCTATCCCTCTTTCATGCTTCTAGAATAAAATCTAAGCAGAAAAAATACGTTGAATTGATGTATAGACGTAACAACTTATGATTATTTTGAAAATTCTAGTTGTAAAACTCGTGCTCACACTACCCTTTTCAGGTTTATTTACAATTCTTTGAGAAGAAGTTTCCAATTTCAGCAAAAAAAAAAAAAAAAAAAAAAAAAAAAAAAAAAAAAAAAAAAAAAAAAAAAAAAAAAAAAAAAAAAAAAAAACCCCCCCCCAAAAAAAAAAACACAATGTTTAAAATGATAATAGAGCACAAAAAAAAGATTTGGAGTCATTCTTAAAAAAAACAAAACATAATTTCTAAAACGTATATAATAGGCTAATGCAAAAAAAAAAAGAAAAGAACGAAAAAAAGAAGTGGGATAATAGTTTCGAAAAAAACATAACAAAGGACTTAAAATGTACATACATACATAAATTTATTTCCCATCATAAACTGTATATATATAAATACAACACTGATGGAGTATATGAAAAAAAAAAAAAAAAAACAAATAATTCTGACAAATACAAACAGAACCAAAAACAGAGCAGAACTGTCTATAGAATTATATATATATATATTTTATATATATATATATATATATATATATATATATATATATATATATATATATATATATATATATATATATATATATATATATATATATATATGTATATATATAGTGTCAAAGGAACGTAAAAAAAGACGGTGTTTTGACAAATAAGAGACAGTGCTTGAAGTAGCTCCATTTTAAAATTGGTTTCGTACGTTTAACCGTAGAAACTCTATAGATATCGCTTTGAACTCAGTAGAATTTCCCATAAGCCTTTAATTTCCACAAAAGTCTCATGGTCCGAACACGTCCAAAAGTCATGGTCCAAAAGTCATATGGTCAAATCATGGACCTCAAAAATCCAGCATTTTTGTGGTCTGTCTAATTGTTCACAGTTACAAGGATTGCAATTTCGCCTAGATTTGAAACTTCTCCATACGTCCCCTTTTTAGTTTTGCACAAAACCCCTTTAAACAAAAAGTACCAATAACCAATACCACGGACAAAAAAAGTCACAAATCAGATTGTATCAAAACCGTTGACGTCACTGTATCAAAATTTGGGTATGACGACCCGTTGACGTCGAACCAAAAATTAGGATTTGAAGCAGAATTATCTGATAATTTGGGAATTATTATAAGGAAAGAATAAATATGACATTTTCAATAGGATTCCAGTTTTTTCGTAAGTATCCCGTAAATTCGTTTTTTGTCCGTAGACAGACATCACTTTCCGTAGATTTGCAGAAAATCCGTAGAAGTGGAAACACTGATAAAAGGGTCTCGCAAAACAAAACAATAGTATTTAAAATGTCAATAAATATTTAGAAAAAAATATTGATTTGGGATAAGAAAGGGATTTAAGAATAAAATTAAGTGTTTTCATTCACTTTTTACTCTGGTAAAAAAAGGGTAGCAAGGACCAATTACCTGTATATTGCAAAACCTTAAAAACACTCTTTGCGTAATAACGCAAAAGCAGCTAATAAAGGCAAAAACAAAGAATATCTAAAATGTCCATGGAATGTGAAAAAAGAATCAGGATAAGACTAAAATTAAATATTTTTGTGATAAAAAAAAAGGGAGCCCGGACACATTACCTGTATACCCTCATGGGAACAAATGAAAAAGTCAAACTCCTGTCTGTGCGTAATCAAGGTGTCAACGACTGTGCCCGGTGGAACATTTTGGCCTTTTCCTACCGTGGGTTCACCTGGCTCTGCGAAAAATCGGGTATTGTGCCGTTTTTGAACAACTATAAACGTAATCGGGGGTGAATAGCCAGGACGCATTCTTCTACAAGCCTTACGGATTGCGTTGAATTCCCATTTGAGGACCTAAAATCAACAAATATATATTAATACAAAATTATACAATTTATTTCAATATTTATTTTTAATCAATATTTATTTCCAATAAACCTTTCGGCAATAAATACTAAATGAAAATAAACATAAGGGCGTTATACCTAATATTATAATTGAATTCTATATGCTATAAGACTAGGTTTCAACTGTTGCGTGCTGTTGTTCGAGTTCTGTTCGTGTTGCCCGATGAATAAAACGTCATTGCTCCGTCGTAACATTAACCTGCCCCCCCCCCCTTCTCCATCCGAAATATTTGCCTGACTCGTACAGAAGTAACACAAATACGTGTATATAAAATTTACTTCCGGTTTACTTCCCTTGTACAGACTTTACGGATAGCGTTGAACCCAGATTATGAACATAAAATCCAGACATTAAAATACAAAGAAATACTAAACTGACCAATTGATATTTATTTTTAAGAAGTCTGTTTGCCAAAAAAAAAAAAAAAAAAAAAAAAAAAAAAAAAAAAAAAAAAAAAAAAAAAAAAAAAAAAAAAAAAAAAAAAAAAAAAAAAAAACATTTTTATAAAAACGCAAAGAATAGGTAAAGAATGCGGCATTGGACTTTACAGTCCCTACCGGTTGTGCTGATCTCCGTTTCTTAGCCCTTCAGCCAGGAAGTGCAATGGATGGGGGCCAACCATCCTGTGCTTCCAAACACCCTTCCTGTTTGCCCCAGATTTCTCAAGGTACCCATTTTAAAGCTGGGTCGACTCTGTCTGAGCTTGCAGTAACGTCACTGACTCCTTTCCCAAACCAAATAACTGGGTACACAAGGATTCGAACCCTCACCCTCTCGGACAAAGGATTGGAAATCCAACGCACCAATCAACTCGGCATTTTTTTATATCTAAAAAAAACAAACAAAACAAAATCTTTAACCGTTAACTTTTATTTCATTGCTTATGATGGAAAAGTAGTGTGGTCTTCGTCGCTATTTACATCTTTCGTTTAACTTTAAGAGGCTTTCACCATCTTTCAAAATTCAGTCTGGTCATGTTTTTCGCATTATGACTACTAAATTTGAAACTTAATAGTTTACACCCTTAATGTCTAAATTCATCAAGATCAGGATATGCATGGAAAATTTAAAATACAATATGAAGAGTATATCTACTGGTAAAAGTGTATAGGGAAAACATGAATTACAGAATTAAAGTGTAATGTTAGGACATCCCAGTGGACATACATGGAAAAGTTAAATACAAAATAAAAAATATATCTACTGGTATAGGTAAAAGGACATAGGGAAAAAAAATGAATTACAAAATTAAAAAGCACATATTAGGGACAAAAACTAGAATATAAAAAGCTAGAGTGAAAGCACTGGTCAAGTATGGTTCTGAATATGGGCGCGAAACGGAGAAAGTAAGTAGACACAGCTGGTTCCCATTTGACACATCGTATTTCAAACAACAAGCTGTTCAAAAAGTGTCGTTCTGTCCCACTTTCTAGGGCTATAATGAGAGACAAGTTTTTCGGATCTAGGACAACATGTCGTCCTTTCAGCAATGCATATAGGTGCGAACCAAAAGCAGGTCGTCGCTGTAGGAGGGTGGGAGGAGGTCGTAAGCAAAGATTTAAAGGAAAGAGTCCAGCAAATCTATAGTTCGGACTCTTGAGACTAATTGAGGCAAATTATGGGATAACTAGGATCAAGGCTAACAGATTCAGCTAGGCGACTTGCCAAGAGGAAAAAAAAGGAAAAAAATTACACTACTTTCTTTTCCTGAGAAATAAGTAGCAATTCAACCTGAACAATTCTAATTTTGTATTCTTCTTTTCTAACGAACATGCAATCTAAAGGAACACAAAATTTAAGACAGAAATTTTCACGCAGAAGAACTAGAAGTAATTAGGACACAACATAGTACAGTTTAACATTTATAAAACGAGAATAAGATACGGAGATTGAGGGAGACCTCTTTGGGCGATTACACCTCAAGTCATTGTATGACTCTCCAATCTATATAATATTTAATCTCTACGGTGATTTTAAATAAAAGTTTGTACTAACATTAACTTGGATTAGATACTGTCAATATAAACTGCAAGGTAGACACTTCTTCAAAGACACACGGAGGATGGATCTTCTTCAACCAGGTCACCGGAAAGTGGAATAATTTACCTTCACAAACAGTAAATATCCCAGATAGCCCTTCCTTCAAGAAACAACTTGATAGTTGTCATGGCCTTGATTGTTCTCTTGTTTCTCATTTCCCATAGATTTTTGAGAGGTTTGTGCAAATTTTACTATTATTTTTCTGAGATGATGGCAAGGGCGCATCCAGGATATATTTTTTAGGGGGAGGATGGAGGGAGGAGAATATGTTTTTTAGGGGGAGGAGGGAGGAGGATGTTTACAAAAACCAACTTTAAAAACCTATCAAAAATGGTATGTATTAAAACTGATAAATTAAAAATGTATTAAAACTGTATTAAATGTATTAAAAATGTATTAAAACTGATGTATTAAAAATGGTATACAAACTGAGTATGTATTTTTCTGAGTAGGGCAAACATTTTGGTGGAGAGGGGGCTTATAAAACTCTTTTTAGCTGTATTGACAGAAACTGGCATCGCAGTAAAAATCTAAATAGCCCAGATTCCAGGTTTTTGAAAGAAAGAAAAACAAAAGAGGAAATTGAAGCAAAATTTAGCCTAAGGAAGAGAAAATTAGATAAAAGGGTACTTATTAATTATAAGGAACGAGCTCAAAATTTCGCTCTGCAAGATCTGACAAAAACCAATTTGCCTCTCTGCAATCGGTTACGACTTGCTTATTTTGATGGAGAAAACTACGATATAGTTTCATATTTTAATTAAATTTTTAATATATAGATTAGATGATTAGGTTATGTATTAATATGATGCGTGGAAACTTCTTTGGAGGGTGTGAAAAGAGGCTTTGAATAGATTAGGTTGGAGGAGGAGCGTACATAACTGTGTTGGCATCAGGCGGTTTGGTGCTGCGATGAGTTGTTAGTAGTAATAGCTCTGTGTGACCTGCTTTCCATAATTTTTTTGTCGTAGTTTCCATAGTTTTATTTTTTAATTATATTTAATATTTATATTAAATATAATTATATTTAAAATATATATTTAATTATATTTTCATTATATTTTGGTATATTTCATTAACCTAACTTCACTTCTTGGATAAGTTCTGTATAGGCAACAAGTGCCGATACAAGATGCATAAGCATGATGAAAGGCTTACATCTTGAAATTGACCTTCAGACACACCGTCCCTGAAGAAGATCAGTCGAGATGGTTCTGCGCCAGGATTACTTTCGCGGTACCTCATTAGTAGCTTCACAACTATTTCTTCCATCTCATCAATGATTTCTCTACCCGGGTCCTGAGCCCGAATTTCTCCACGATATTTGAGACCAAAGGCATCAATACTGCCAAAACCACCTAAAAAAAACATTATAGTATTTATCAAGGCCTTACACATGGGAGGAGGCGGTGAAGGGGGGGGGGAAGGGGGTAGAAGCCCCCCATCCTGAAATATATTTCCAACTCGTAAAAAATGGATAAAACAAATTTTTGATGCGATTTTAAAGTAGGTTTTTTTTTTGCAACCCCCCCCCCCCCCCCGAACGAGAATGCTGGATGCGACCCTGGTATTTATATTTTACTGCTTTAGTAATCACAAAATTTTTTAATTATATGTTCATAGAATGTAATGGCAGCTGGAATTCACATTGACCGATAAATAAATAAGAAAAAAAAAAATATTGGCGAAAGTTTCCTTTCTTTCTTAGAAGCGAAATACGAAATAATTAAATCAACTGATCGAAATTGGCGTGAATGAATACAAAAATTAAAATCAAAACATCTGCGGTACCAAACTAAAAGGTCATAAATCAACAGATGGCACCTATTCTCAAAACTATAGGGATTTTTTTTTAGTAAAATGAATTTTTTACGATTAATTTTTTCAGTAAAGTTTTACTATTAATCTACTATTCAACTAAATTACATTAAACTCATTAGTAGTATTAAACTAAATAGTAGACTACTAATTAATTTACCATCAGTTTTTTTTAATAGAATTTTTACTATCATTCTACCATTAAAATAAATTATATTAAACCAATTGGTAGACTACTAATTAGAATTTTTTATAGAATTTTCACTATTCATTTTTTTTTAAGTAAATTTTTTTACATGAATACAAAATGGTAGTTTTTCAAAATCTAGGAGGAGGAGAAGAAGGAAGGAGGAGGGGGGTCAATTACTTTCCTTCCATTTGACATGAATAGAAATTGACATGAATGACATTTGACAATTTGACATGAATACAAAATGGAAGTTTTCGAAATCTAGGAGGAGGACGAGAAGGAAAAAGGAGGGAGCATTTTTCAAAATAAAGAGCGGAGGGAGGTCAATTACCCTCCCTCTATTTGACATGAAAACAAATTGACATGAATGACATTTGACAATTTGACATGAATACAAAATGGCATTTTTCGAAATCTAGGAGGAGGACGAGAAGGAAGAAGGAGGGAGCATTTTTCAAAATAAAGACCGAGGAGAGAAGTCTATTGCCCAACCTCGTGATTATTGCTCTTGTAGCCACAAGACTTAGCATAAATAGTATTTATGGTGAAGCCAAGTCCTGATGGGAGTCCCCAGTTGTGCTTAGGGGGCTGGATTTTTGTGCTGTTCGATGAAAGAAAATGTTTTATATAGGGGCGAATATTCGGTTCACTCTTATTCCTGATAACATTTGAAAATTCATTTTTTCGAATTCTGCCGAATCTTTCATCAAATTATGCACTTGTGTACTTTTATTTAAGACAGAATTTCAAAGAAGTCTTTTCAAAGTGAGAATTTACGAGGACAATGTCAGGGAATTTCACTGTTTCTGTTACATACCCGCCAGGACTAGCATGGTGACCTTGCTTAGGTGAATCTCATGACAAAATTTACCGTTTTAAAGTTGGTGTTTCAGTTTTTTTTTGTATTAAAAAAGGAAGGCGATGTCATTATTTGAGAAACTTTATAGGAGAAAACAATGTTATGTTCAGGGATTTGAGTATTTGCAAATGGCAGACCAACCTCAAGAGGAATTTAAAGTTCGTTTGTAAAATTGTAGATCCATTTGAAAAAAGGAAAAGAAAAATCATCTTCAGACCTTTATATTCATTACGACTTTTCTGCAGTTAATTAATTAATTAAATTTTTTAATTATTTCCAGTCACTACCATATTATTTTCCAGCCAATAGATCTCGTTTATCAATGGCTATTAAATTAAAAATTTAACATTGTAAATCGTTTGTTATGTCAATGATAGCACAGGAACTCAATCCAAATAGAACTGTCTAAGCTACCTATAGCCTGAATGCAGTGAATCATTTTGCATACATTTGACTCATTTTAAATGCGTGATTCGTTAAAAAACATTTTCTTGGGACTAATTTAAACCCATTGGAAAATATGGTCGATTGATTTTGGTATATATTCGAGGAAAAAGGGCTTAAGCACCCCCCGAAGACAAATTTACAAAAGCATGTAAAAATGCTAAAGAAAATCTTGGTATGAAAACTTACTTTCTTAGCCTGTCGTAAACGAATGCTAATATGTATAAAATATGCTAACAATATAAATACATATATAGCAATAATATATATAATAGCCTATTATATACATTATCAAATGAAGTTCTGGGTCTCACCCCACCCCCCTCCAGGCTGAAATTCTGGTCAAGCCCAAGAATTAAATTCGAAACCACCCTTGTAGTCCTAAAAAAAAGTGTTGGAATGTGTTTCAAGAAACCGTATATTTTGGCAGTGAGCCATACACCTAACTCACTTAATATATGTCTGTTGTAGTCACAAATATTGGATTAATTTTCAAATTCAGCACTCCATTTTCAGAATAAGGTTAATTTTTGTTATTTTTTTTTTTTTATTTTCTTTTTTATTTTTGTTATTATTGATCAAACATCTATAATTACACAATTATTATAATTTAATGATAAATATATTTTTACTATTATATCTAACGTTTATAATTATTATAACTTAACTATAATTATAAATAACATAATTATATACATAATTACTTGTTTTATTCATCAAATGTTTAAATCTATCCCACTGGTGAGATGATTTCCGACATGGGGAGCCGGACAACAATAATCACTTCTAGAATATTTCTCTCCTGAGCTGTAAAGTATTCATTAAGTGTGGGCCCCAAAGGGCCTCACACAGGGGCCCTTTCCTTCCCCTATTATCCAACCCGAGTGTACATTTTGTATATCAAACCTGACATATCAGACAGGATAGAAAAAAATAGGAGAAAGAGCCCCAAGATCACCTGCCCAACAGTCAAAATATAAGTTGTAGGCGTGCCCCCCCCCCCCACGGAAGCGTTGTCTAATTCTTCTGGTTTCGCATACATATGTGATTCTCGTCCCAGCTCTAGCGTTTGAGAATATTGAGAATTGCCATATTAAGATATTACAGAAAGATATACTTGGAGATTCCAGATATTTTCTTTAAAGCCTATACATATTTATATTTAAACGTCTGAGTCTACGAAATTCATAAGTGTTAAATGACTCAAGACTCACCAAAAAACAAGACACTTTTTAATGTCTGTTTTACGAATTGAAAAAAGAAAGAAAGAGAAATGAAGGAAGAGAATGAGAGCGAGAGAGAAACGAAAATCAAAAGAGCAAAGAGAGCGAGAGAGAGAAAATGAGTGGAAAACACGGTCAACCGACGCTTTGCTAAAATATCGTCCGGATTTGAATTTTAACGATAATAAATATACAATTGTGTATGAGCATTTGCTTAATAACGAAAGAGAGGCTTGATATCCAAATAAAAGTAATCTAATAGATATTAATAAGAATTCTTTTACATTCAAATGTTTCATATACTTTTTTTTATACTTTTCATTACTTGTTTATTATTTTATGAATTATTTTTCATTTGTTTGTATTGTTTATAAATATTTACTACTTTAGTTGATCAATTATTACCTTATTTATTATTCTTACTAAATAATAGCCAGAATAATTGTACCTAACACATTAGGCATGCAGACCTGTTGTACTTAACCCCCATCCCTCCCCCTAATGTGCAAAAATAATTTGTTTTAAGAATTGGTTTCTTAAGTATATATATATATATATATATATATATATATATATATATATATATATATATATATATATATATATATATATATATATATATATATATATACATGGTAAGGTGAAAAAAAAGGAGGATACTCACAGCGGCAATTGATGGTTTCGGGTTGTCGACTCTAAATTCTGGAGCAGGATGTGACACATCAGCACCAAGGATCATAACTCGCTCTTTCAATATATTTGGCCTGTATATATAATAGTATATAAGTAAAAAATAGCAAAACGGAACTAATATATATTATTAATTAATTAAGAAAAATTAATTAATAGCTCCATAGAATAGGCAAAGAGCATGAGTAACTTAACCAAATTAATTATTATTCATTTTCACTAGCGCTAGTTATAAGTTACCCATGCTCTTTGGAATAGGCAACAATTTTTTTTTTTTTTTTAGGAAATAACATAATTTGCAAGAATTGAGATGAGGGGGATAACTCTATAAAAATGTCTGTATAAGCTCGGATAAATAAAATATTACGAATTTAAAAACCTGTTTCAACAATATCTCCTGAATATACCCACCCAGGCATGCCCCCCTTCTTTCGGTACAAGTAGGCTATAAGTCATAATAACCAGTTACCAGGCATGTACACAAAGGGGTTATTTCGAGCCATTCCCCTTGATAAGATCAATATTTTCTTAAATTTTTATACAATTTGCCTGTTATGGTAAAAATTAAAACAACTAAAACATTTAACAAACTTAAAATTAAACATTAAAAAAAATAAAATTAAAAAAATAATTTTTTTTAAATTAAATAATTAAACAAACAAACAAACATAACAAATAAATAAATAAACAGCTCTACGAAATAAATCCCTGTATCGGTATTGGTGCCCAATTTTTTTTTAAACCGAGGCAGAGGGCATTTTAAAATATTAGCTTTATGGACTTCTTTACAGAGGAAGAATAAAGAAAAAAAAAAATTCAGCATTTTTTTTTTTTGAACCGTGGTGGTTTTTTGAAATGCATCTTTAGACAAAGAAATTGTCGAAATTCAGTCAATTACACTTTCTGCAAGAGGGATAATATTTTCTAGGCCACAGAACTGTTTTTCAATGCCCTACAACTAGTTTTCCAGCATTTCTGAAGTTCACATAAGGAAAATATGTGCTACTAAACATATTTTATCATGGTGTTTGTGTAAACCATAAAAAAAGAAAACAAATATTTTCACTATAAATCAACTTGGTGGAAGTGATGAAGCCTTGAGAGCCGTGGCTAATTAGAGGAAAGGCCATACAGATGGTCTCTGCGAGAGGCAAAGCTGGCATAACTTTCTCAGAATTCAACAGAAAAAGGAAATCTATAGCGTAAATACATTTTAAAGGTAATAAAAAAAAAAAACTTTTTTTTCTTTTTTAAAAGACGAAACTTTCTAGCAACTTTATCCCAACCCAGTACATTATCTTTTCATTGGGCCTGAGCTTAAAAAAAAAACAACAGCAACACATTTTGCAGGCTAAAAGGCTGTTCTTTCGATGTTAATGAATTGCCCAACAGAATCTATGACTCCAGCCATTCAATCATTCTTGTTGTGTTTTCACTCGAAGACATTATTCAAAAATGAAATTAGGGAAAACGCCATTAGCAAACGTGGAATACAGGCACTCTACAATCCGTAGAGTGCCTTTGAACACATTAAACTCCTTCGTGCCATATTTTTGTAAGCGTATTTAACAAGTGACCTTTTTTCTTCTGATTTTCTATTTATTTTGTGCTTGTATAAGTAGAATAATTTAGCATTCTGAGTTGCTACGATATATCATTAAATAAACGAACATGAATAAAATAAGTTGATAAACAAAATAAAAATAAGTAAAATAATCAAACTAAGATAATTAATAGCAGTTAAATGTTAAACAAAAAAATTAATTGTTATTTACATAATAAACTGAAAATAATTTTATTAATAAATTTTGTTAAATTCGACCTGGAAATTTTGTGTGGGAGATATTGGAAAAAAAGGGGGGGGGGGTTAGCATCGGAAGGCGAGACCCGCCACTGAACAACCGTGCCTTTTTCGGGCTAAAGAAATTTTCGTTCAATGTGTATGTTTCTTTTTTTTTTTTTTTGAAAAACTTCTCTTTTCTTTCTTTAAACTTTTTTTTTTTATGAAAAAAAGAAGTAGCAACAGAATTAATGTAGCCTACTTACAGGCTCTTTTTGTGACTTGGATTGGTGCTTAAATAGGTGTTGGTGCCCGCCAAGTTTGGAATTGATTTTCAGTAGGAGATTTCCAATAGTGGCATCTTGGCACTTGGACACGTTATTCCTAACTATACACTGAGTTGTAATTGATAAGTTCAAATCACCGATATATTTGATGTCCTCTGAAAAAAAATAAAAATTTGAATGAAAGAAGAAAGCAAAATCCACAAAGGAGAAAGTAAAAGAAAGGAAGGTATAAGAAGAGAAAACAAGTGAAAACACGTAACATACTTTAATTATAAATAGTTTGTCACAATAAGGATAAGAATGTTTGGGTATTTTTTTCAGTGGGTATTTTTCAATGACATTGTGTAACTGGAGAGTATACCCTCACAGTGTGGAGTCTTTTACTGGGCATAAATTGCTATGGGGCGGCGGAGGGCCAACTGCCCCTCCAGACCCAAGTTAGCCCCCCCCCCCCCCTAGACCTAAGCCTGCCTCCCCACCTGAAATTTAGTTTCTACAAAAAAAACCTTGTCAAAATTAAGATAAGCATACATGATTCAAGTATCCAGAGAGAAAACAGGTCAGTTTCTTCGTCGTAATATCTTTGTCTTTATGGTAATTTATGACTAATTTGTCAGTTTTCACTTGATTTGAAAAAATTAGCCCAAACTTCCTCCCCCCAGAATTTTGATGAAATTACGCCACTGGTCTTTTTAAACGACAAAAGAAGGAACGTGGGTTATATCTGTCACGTTGAAAAGTGCCTTATCACTCCCATTTTCAAGATAAAAAAGACTAGCTATGTATACGTGCGACTTAGTTTTGAACTTATTTTCAAGTTGAGTTATTATTTGTTATTGTGTTGTTATGTTATATAGTTATTATGTTATTACGAGGTATTTTCAAGTTGAGTTATTATGCTGTGAGAATTGTTATTCAACTTTGCACTGTCCAAATACTTACCCCCCCCCCCCATAACGTCAAATATATAGTCCGAATTATATATTTCCCATCTATTCAGTTAGTTGTCTTTTTTTTTGTCTCCCGCTAAGCTGAAAGAAACTAACAAGGAAACCGGTTCTACAGTGCGTCAATGGACGAAGAACTTAACATAGGGGATATAGCATATAGGTACCGAGCCCGATTTGTGAATCTAAGGGAAATCGATATCGTTTTTTACATTCTCGAGATTCTTAGAATTAAGATGCCTATCTAGAAATTCACTGCATCCGAATTGAGATTGTCTGGCACAGTCATAGCAAGTTTGCTGTACGCCGAACTGAATTTACAATCAGACTTTTTATCTTTATTATCATTTGGCAAACAGGATATAAAATTGTGTGAAAAGGATCTTCGCTGCAAAGGAACTACATGGAGAGCCTTTAGCTTAGGATGATCACCAGAGTATCTTGTGCATTAGGAAGCGTTCTTGAACAGCTTACCAGCAGGAGAATAGCTGATAATTATAAAATTGCCCCCTAAAACTTAAATTCAGTAATAGGTAAGCGCTCATAAGAAATCCTACAATTTTCACAGGAAGCTTGTTCGAGAAATGTTAGAGCGGGTTCTGTCTAACTATTTAGCTCCAAAACAGCTTGCAACGAATGGATGATCATCAGTAATGAACGAACCATCGAATGAATCATCTGTAATGAATGAATGATCATCTGTAATAAATGAATCATCAACTGTAATGTTCTTACAAAATCCAGCGAATAATTTCAAAGTACAATAGACTTTTCACTTTAGGTATCAAAGACTGGTCCTGAGAGTTAAGATTCTGCTGAAGCTTCGGTATAATCTTAATTTTACAAATAGGAGACCGAGCATTCTTACGGGGCTTTGATTCAGCATCAAGATACTTGACTCACTTTACCCAGATCCCATCCGGCCTCTGTGACTGTATTTGGGCTTCTTCTCTTCTCAATAGTCTTTAAATATGGCGACGATATTTGGTTCTGTCTGAATCTAGACGGAGTCGGGTGAGCGGAAGGTCTGGCCATTGGAGCTGTCATACCATCTCCATCGGCCTCGAGGTCGTGTGCCACGTACCTGTCCTTCAAATGTGATTTTTTAGTAGTTAACTTGATGCCATTAGTTGGATATCACCAAGCCAGCAGAGTTGCTAACTTATAATTCGGTTCGTGATAGTGCAAGAACAGTGGAAGAATTTACGGAGATCTTAATTGGATACTAGGTCAATGTAGGTGATTCCTGCTATGCTCCCTTGAAAACTTAAAAAAAAGCCTTTCGCAGTTTGGGATTGTTCAAATCTTTGGATGGCTTCTTCAAGACAATCACATAGACGGATTTTGGAGCCGACGAAGCACCACGATTAACATTCCTTAATCACTGGGTTATCTAGCTTAAAGTATATATCACTGACTTTCCGAGTAGGTGAAGAGGCTGTTTCACCAGACACTGGAGGTATCTCATCTGGTTCAAAATGACAGAACGGAACGGGACCACTTTGCGTCCATTGCAAAGATAAAAAAATATCTCCGATATTATCAGTAATTTTTCGCCATCACTTGTGCGTGTGGAAACAGAACTCTAAGTTCACAATAGATTCTTGGAATGCATCAACGGGAAAGATGCCAATTACAGTCTTTGCAATCCAAGTGTTCCGAACTATCCCAGCCCAAAATATGAAATTTAGCAATACATTCTAGATCAGTTTCTCGTCCACCTTTACGAAATGAAAAATAAAACACATAGACAGAGCCAGAAGACAGAGCTTTTGTAACGACGGAAATAATCCGGGAGAGTTGAGCTTAAGAGGTAGTGTCAGCACAAAAAAAAAAAAAAAAAAAAAAAAAAAAAAAAAAAAAAAAAAAAAAAAAAAAAAAAAAAAAAAAAAAAAAAAGTTTGGCGACACTTGTCAATTTTTCAAGTTTTGTAATTGTTTTTTTCTGTCACAAACTACTGCACTAGTTTTACAAACTACACAAATTCAATCAATTATTCTTATTATTGCAAAAACAAATGCCAGGTATCGCCAATTGCTAGATGTCGTTGAGATTTTTTTTTTGTCTACAATTGAACCCGTTCCCATTCTTCTGCATACTGTCAGATATTCTCAGTAAAACCCATTTTAATACTTAATGAAGGCACTTGTCTCTTAAGATCCAAACCGGCGGTGCTGATCTCCATTTCGTAGCAAGAATAGCTATATGACAACACAATTTTCCGCTAGCCCAGAGGTTTAAGGGAGACCTTTCTCCGCAAATACAGAGGCATGGTACCTCTTCTGATTTACCTATTCAGAGTTTAAGGTAGCTTCCTAAAAATAAGAGAAAATTAGGCCGCTCCTATAAAGTTTAGTTTGACAGCACTCAACAGCGAAAATACAGCCTTGCTATTCTTTTGTCATTATGATTATTGTTTCTTATTCAAAGTTTACTGACTTCAAAATTGGTTTGCAAAAACCCAAAAGATAGACTTTCAAGTCTTGAAAGCCTCTTGTTAAGTAGATTCAACCCCTTTCTCCAGAAGATTTGAAAAGTTTTGAAAAGCTAGTTGAGCTTTATGAAGGAAATTTCTTCCAAAACAGACATCAGTTGTTTAACAGCAAAATTGAAGCTTTGATAGTTGGGCACAACAGCTTCTGATCAAGCACTGTGGAAACGGACCGAAAGAATGTAACTTAGATTCAAGAATACGACATACACCTGAAATGCTTGTGACAGGAGTTGCATTCCTACTGTCCATGTACAAATATACCATGTACGGTGTGGGCTTCTGTCAGTACGGCTGAAAAAAGCTTTTATACTGTAAGGAGATTGAAACAATACCTTAGAATTTTTATAGTGGAATCTTGGCTGAGTGAACTAGGGTATCTAACATTTACTGAGATATTTCTAGTAACACAGAAAGGAAATTGTAGCAAAAAAAGATAAAGAAAACTATATTCATTCATGTGAATTAAATCATTGAACTCTTCATAGTTAATGTCTTAACTTGAAACTACTACTACTAACAACTCACCGCAGCATCAAGCCACCTGAGGCCAACACTAGCTGTGTTGACGCACGCTCCTCCATCCCAATCCATTCAAAGCCTCCCTTTATACACCCGCCAACGAAGTTCCCATTTGCTTTAAATCTTTATGACGTCCTCCCACCCCAGACGAGAACGACCTGCTTTCCGTTTAGCCCTAGATGGTTGGCCGAAAAGAACAATCTTCGGCAATCTGTCATCCTTCATCCGCACAATGTGCCCTAGCCACCTTAACCTTTCTTTCATTATAGCCCTGGAGAGCGGTATTGAAATACATTTTTGGTATAGCCTATTGTTTTGAAATACGGTCAGTCAGCCGGGTACTAAGAACAATCCATAAGTAATTTCTCTGGAAAACATCTAGTAAATCTTCATCCGCTTTTCGAAGCGCCCATGCTTCTGAGCCATATTTGAGGACTGTCATCACTGTAGCTTCTAATATACTAATTTTGGTTTGCAGACTTATCTTCTTGTTCTTTCAAACTTTATTTAATTGTGGAAAAAACACCCTGAGCCTTGGCTATTCTACTTTTAACATCTTCACTTCTCCCACCAACTTTACTATTAACACTACCAAGGTAAGTGAAGCTGCCCACCAGATCAATCTTTTCATTACCCAACGTCACCTTTTCAGCTTCACTTATTCCTAGCCTTAGTGACTTAGTCTTCTTAACACTAATTTTCAAACCTAGCAACCTGAACTCGCAAAATCCTCTAGAACTTCATTCATTTTGCTCACATTTTCATCTAGAATGCTTAAATTATTAGCATAATCTAAGTCCAGGAGACTTTTTTCTCCCCATTTGATTCCGTGGTCTCCCATTGCCTTTCCTGTGATCCTTAAGACAAAGTCCATCAAAATAATCATATAAAGGGGGATAGAACGCAACCCTGCTTAACTCCTGATTTAATATAAAATCAGCTGCTAACCTCATTTCCTACCTTAACCACAGCAGTGTTATTCTCGAACACAGCACTAATCGCTTTAATGTATTTGTCTGGGATACCATACAAGGATAAAACCGCTACTAAAGCTCTTCTATCAACACAATCGAACGCTTGCTCATAATCTATAAAACTGAGGACCAAAGGTGTTTGAAAACTCAGGCGCTTTTCAATTATTAGCCTAAGAGGGAAAATTTTGTCGACACATCCTCTACCTTTTCTAAAACCGCACTGTTCATCTCTTAAATCTTTGTCTACGGCATCTCTAAGTCTAAAAAGTATCATATTGCTAAGTAATTTACTACCTACAGAGACCAGACTAATGGCTCGATAATTACCACACTCACTTTTATCACCTTTCTTATAAAGTGGCTTCATTAAGGTTTTCCTTGAATCGCTAGGTACTTCCCCTTTTTCAAAAATCATATTCATAATCATCAGTAACTTATTTCTAACCTCAGAGTCACCATATTTAAGAAACTCATTTACCACCCTATCAGCACCAGTAGCCTTATTATTTTTTTTAATTCTTCAAGTACTGTCGCTAATTCTTCCTCACAAAACAAATCTTCCTTCACATCCAAAGTATCAAAACTTTTTCATTTTCCTCTATATATTTTCCTGCAACTCTATCGCGGTTAAGCAAAGTCTCAAAATGTTCGGCCCATCTCTCTTTAGTTCTTTCCTTAACGCTAATTGCGGCCCAATTCCTATCTTTAACTGAGCCAAGTCCGGATTGACTACTCCATATGAATTTGTTAACATGTCAGTACAATATTTTGCTATTAGGCCGTTTAGCTGCATCTTCCAGATCCTCGGCAATTTTATCGAAGGCCTCCACTTCACACCTCCTTAGTTCATATTTTAATGTTTTCTCCATTTTCTTTACATATGATCTATCACTCAGATAATTCTTGTAAAAGTCCTTTCTCCTTTCTATTAAACATAAAGCTTTTTCACTAATATTCTTAGCTGTAGTTCTAGCTTTCTTCCTTAAGACACCTTCAGCAACTTCACAAATTATTCTTCTAAAATTATTCCAACAATCTTCCACATTATCAAATTTTAATCTCTCAAGTTTAGTATTTAAATGTTCCTAGAAGTTTCTCTCAATTCTCATCCTGGAGTCTACCAACATCATAACATCCCAGGAGCTAGTTACTCTTCAATTATTTCAGCTTTAAATTAACCCTCGACACTACTAGATAGTGATCGTTACTTTTAACATCAATAACAGCACTCCTATATACCCTAGCAACTTGAAACATGCCTATTTTTGTATTGTATACTTTGTATATTTGCCGTAAAATGGTGAAAACAACGGTTGACAGCAATCTAGTGCGACGGCGATGTTTTGCATCCTTGGTTGACAGCACTTTGTGGGTAGTCCCAGTTCTTTAACTTTTTTTTATTGCCAGTACCCTTTGCGACAATTGGAATAAGCCATTAGTATTATCGATGAACAAATTATAACAAAATGGCAAACAATCAAATTTAGAATCACTGTTTTACAGAATGATCTATTTCATTAGCAATAAATTAATGTTAAAGAGAAGGTTACAGTTAAAGACAATAAGGAGAAGAAGATCAAAAGAAGATAAGAGGGGATACAAGAGAAAGAGAAGAGACTAAAGGACGAAAGAATAACCTAAATGAAAGAAAATAGGACATAATAGAAAAAATGATGAAGAGAAATGGAGGAAAAAAGGATAAAGAGAAATACAAGAAAATAAAGGGAAGCATGAAAAAAATAAGTGAAGCAAATGGCAAAGGAAAGGAAGGAATAGAGAGCAAAAGAAATAAAGGAGACTCAAGAAGGAGACGGTAAAGAGAGATGAGTGACTAAAGAAACATAAAAATTAAGGGAAAAACAGTTCATTATTAAAAAAAAATGAAAGTATCAAAAGAGAGAAAAAAAATATTTCAAAAGAGCAAAAAAAAGTAAATAATAGTTTGTGCTTACGATAAATTTCCGCTCCCTTTTTTGGTATAATGACGAAAACAAAATTCAGCTTATTATTCATCCTTTGATATTCAGAGAGAGCCTTTTCAACAGCTTTAGCATCCTCATAACATGGAGCATTAAAGCATTGGTCGTTTACAGCCATGCCAAAGGACCTTGCCATTGTTTTTAAGTCTATCAAAAAACTTCCTAAAAGAAAATGAAGTGATGACGATTATGTCATGGCAATGACGTCATAACCAAAAAAATGGAAATGACGAAGCAAAACCAAATAAACATGAAATACATTGGCGTACACAACGGAAACATGTTATGGCGAGAGCCATTGAACCATAAATACAAAGCGTATGGGTAGCTTATAAGAGTAAAAAGTGGCGCTAGTGTTGAAAAACTCCATCTGGCCTTTGGCATTTCCCAACACAGTAATAACAAGAACAATTAATTTAATTTACGTTGTTTGTAAAATAAGCATGATAATAAGAATCTAATCTCATTTCCTGACAGAAAAACGATTATCAAACTAGAAAAATGTCAATTAATGCGAAACACCAAGTGGCGTAGCAATTTCCAGTTTTTGCTCTTTAATCAATTTAACGTCTTTTCCTACCGTGTCTGTTCAAAGATATTTGATTATCAAAGGAAGTCCAGTTTCTAACAGCGATTCCGACTAAGCTCCGAAATATATACAAATATTTTTGCAATTACCAGTTTTTTCCTCTACGCAATTTCATGTCTTTTCATACTTCAGTCTGTACAAAGGTATTTGATTATTATAGCTAGTCCTATTTCTCATAAGAATAGTAATAAACTTCAAACTTTTGGCTTTCTTTTTTTAAGGTTTTTGAATTGTTGTAATCGCTCAAAATTATTTAATTATTGAAGCTAGCCCGATTTCTAATAACGATGTGTACTAAGCTTGAAACTTTTGGTTTTTTTTTTTTGAAGGTTTTAGAATTGTTATAATCCCTTGTCAAAATATCGAATCATCATTTGTAATCATTGAAAGTTTTCGGTTTTTTGGCAATCCAAGTGATATTATATAACTGGTTGCGTTCGAACCTGTAAGCTTAATCCACTTAGCGAGTGGATTTTATCTAACAGAAAAAAAAAAACTAATTTTTAAATTTTCAGGTATTTTTCTAGTGTGAATTAAAACGTTAATATATATATATATATATATATATATATATATATATATATATATATATATATATATATATATATATATATATATATATATATATATATATATATATATATATATATAATAGTATTATATCAAAAATGAACCACTACCCAAGTCTAGAGATTATAAATCTGAACTATTTTCATCCTCGTAAGGCACATCTTCACTGTCAATATCAAATTCCTCCTTTTTTTCCTCCTAATTAGGGCCCACCATTGTTCTGTAACACAATTATAATTCAGAAAAACAAAACATACCGCTTTATATTCCAATAATAATACGAGCATTCAGACATACAAAAATACATAGAGAATTAAAATTAGTCTACCAACATAAAACAATATGTATATGGTGTAACCCTTGAACAGTGAAGTCATGGGATAGTAACGTAAATAAACCTAAATAATTGCGAACACACGTCCAAACTGCAGGATACCCGGTAAGAGGGTTAAATTTGAAAAAAAAAGAAAAATTAATGTCAGCCTTAAAATCCTGAAACTGAGCATAAAGATAACATCTGAGCTAGAAATCCGGCATAAAATAATATAAATATAACTCTAACTAACTTATATATTAACTTTAACAAAATATAAATATTTATATAAATATAAAAATAATATAAATATAACTGAAAAATATAAATGTTTTTACTTTTATAACTTCAATAAATCAAATAATATTAACATTTTGATTACTAAACATCAATGTATGTATATTAAACTGACAATGCACATTCATTTGTGTTTTTTTTTCAGTAAAGTGCAAATTATGTTCTGGCCTTGGGAAGGCATAGGGGTTTTGCGCTCAACTTATGTTAATTTCTGCTCGTTTTGAGTTTGACTCGGTAAATTATTTCAATTTCTGTTCGTTTTGGGTTTCATTTATTTATCGATACTTATTTGTGGTAGTTTCACGCCTGGTAGATTATTTTATTTTTGCTCATTTTTTTTAATGGAGTTCTTTACTTTTCTTTGAAAAACTTATTTTGTGGAAAGTTTTTTTGTTAATTAATTTCTGTTCGTTTTATATTGACAGTCTTTTCAGGGAAAAAGAAAATAATACTTTAAATCTTTTCGTTTTTTAAGACTTTATAGTTTGGGCCTGCTATTTGTATGCTGGAGAAAAAAAATTTCAGCAATTTTAACAATGTACACCCTTTTAAAAATCTGGACACAAATAGTACTGTTTAATTTAATTTCATACCTCCTCTAGTTGACCTGAAAAAGAAAACTTGATACCATTCGCAAAAAAAAATCTGTTTACTTTCTTTGATAGCTTGGATACACTTACACTATTGTGATTTGGTTAAATTTAAGAGCAGAAATTAGGAGGGTTTGGCGTGGGAGGGGTAGGAGTGGAAGGGGGATTAGTTGCCCTCGAATCACTTTTGACTATTAAAAAGGGGAATCACCCCTTTCTATTTTCAATCGAATGAGCCCTTTTCGAAGTTCTCGCGACCACTCCTTCGATACGAAGTGCCCTGGTCTAAACAACAACAACAACAAAAATAATACATTATACCCACTTCGATCTTTACTACAAAAAATGTCAACCCTTCCAATCACTTTCGACTATTAAAAAGGGCACTAGGCCTTTCGACTTCCAATCGAATGAGCCCTTTTGAAAACGACAACGTTTTCTATAAACACCTTATATGCCCCCAAGGCATATATTACGACCCTAACCCTAATGTCTATTAGGGTGGTTGTCATCCTATAAGACCGAATTTACAGAACTTTCAACTACGTTAAACAACATGGCTATCTCAAAATTTTAATCGGATGTGTTTGGGGAAATGGTGGGCGTGAGAGGGGCGGTAGTCACACTCCAATAACTTTCAACAATTAAAATAGCCCTAGCCCTTTCAATTTCCAATCAAATGAGCCCTTTTGAAGTTTCTATGACAAAACGTTCAATTAAAAATCATATATAGCCCCAGGGCATAACTTAAAACCCTTGCCCTGAGTGCTGGGGGCAAGCACTCAGGGCAAGGGTTATACTAATCTATATAAACTTTATATGCCCCAAGGGCATAACTTACAACCCTTGCACTGAGGGCTCTGAGGGGGTTATCATCCTAAAAGACCTAGTTTCAAGAACTTTCAAACTACGTTGAATAAAATGGCTATCTAAAATATTGATTGGATGTGTTTGGAGAAAAGATGGGCATGAGAGGTGGGTTAGTTGCCTTCAAATCACTTTCGACTATTAAAAAGGGCACTAGCCGTTTGAATTTCCAATCGAATGAGCCCTTTTCAAGTTTCTAAGACAGAGATTTCAATAAAAACCTTATATAACCCCAGGGCATAACTTATAACCCTTGCCCTGAAGACTGTGGATGGGAGTGTCCTGCTCAAAGGTATAAACTTCCTGAACTTTGAACTGCGTGGAACAAAATGGCTATCTCAAAATCTTTATTGTAGGTGTTTGGGGAAATGGTGGGCGTGGATGGGTTTGTTAGTTGCTTTACAATCACTTTCGACTATTAAAAAGGGCACTAGCCATTTCAATTTCCAATGGAATGAGCCCTTTTGAAGTTTCTACGAAAACGCGTTATATAAAAAACCTTATATGCCCCCTGGGCATGATTTACAACCGTTTTTGCCCTGAGGGCTGTGTGGGGCTGGGGGGTTGTCATCCTCAAAGACCTAATTTCCAGAAAATAAAACTACGTTGAATGAAATGGCTATCTCAAAGTTTTGATTAGATGTGTTTTGGGGGGGAAAGGCGATGGCGTGAGAGGCAGGGTTAGTTGCCCTCTAATCACTTTCGACTATTAAAAGGGCAATAGCCCTTTGAATTTCCAATCGAATGAGCCTTTTTTAAAGTTTCTACGACAACGCCTTCTATAAAAAACCTTATCTGCCCCCAGGGCATAACTTAAACCCTTGCCCTAACAGGGACTATCCTCAAAAATATAATTTCTATCTGGAAATCAACTACGCTGAACAAAATGGCTATCTCAAAATTTTGATTGGATGTTTTTCGGGAAATGGTGGGCGTGGAAGGGTGTTAGTCAACTTCCAATTACTTTCGACTATTAAAATGGGCACAAGCCACTCCAATTTCCAATTGAATGAGCGCTTTTCGTAGTTTCTACGACAACTTCTTCGATACGAAGTGCCCTGCTCTAAAGGAAAAAAAAATAAATAATACATTGTGCCAAAATCGTTCTTATACGCCCCCAGGGTATAACTTAATACCCTTGCCCTGAGGACTGTGGGGGAGTGTTTCCTCTTTAGTTAGCCCTCGTTTCTTGTCTCGTTCTCGAGTGTCCCCGTTCTTTACTTAGGCAGCGCGATCCTATGCCTATGGTTTATGCAGCAACTTTCTATATAAACCTTATACTCCCCCAGGGCATAACATACAACCCTTGCCCTGAGGGTTTTAAAGGGGTTATCATCCTAAAAGACCTAATTTCTAGAACGTTCAACTACGTTGAACAAAATGGATATCTCAAAATTTGGATTGGATGTGTTTTGGAAAATGGTGGGCGTGAGAGGGGCGTTGGTCGCTATCCAATAACTTTTAACTATTAAAAAAGGCCCTTTCAATTTCCAATTGAATGAGCCCTTTTGAAATTTCTACGCTTTCAATAAAACTTTATATGCCCCCAGGGCATAACTTTCAACCCATGCACAGAGGGATCTATCATCCTAAAAGATCTAATTTCTAGAACGTTCAACTACGTTGAACAAAATGGATATCTCAAAATTTTGATTCGATGTGTTTTGGAATGGTGGGCTTGAGAGGGGCTTTAGTCGCTATCCAATCACTTTCAACTATTTAAAAAAGGCACTAGCCCTTTCAATTTCCAATTGAATGAGCTCTTTTTAAGTTTCTACGACAGTGCTTTCAATAAAAACTTCATATGCCCCAGGACATAACTTACAACCCTTTTACTGAGGGCTCTGAGGGGGGGGGGGTTATCATCTTAAAAGACCTAATTTCCTGAACTTTCAACTACGTTGAACAAAATCGATATCTCAAAATTTTAATTCGACGTTTTTGGGAAAATGGTGGGCGTGAGAGGGGTGCTAGTCGCTATCCAATCACTTTCAACTATTAAAAAAGGCACTAGCCATTTAAATTTCCAATTGAATAAGCCCTCTGAAGTTTCTGTGACAACACTTTCAATAAAAACTTTTTATGCCCCAAGGGCATAACTTACAACTCTTGCCCTGAAGGCAGTGGGGGGAGGGGTTGTCATTCTTAAAGACCTAATTTCCAAATCTTTCAACTACGTTGAATAAAATGGCTATCTAAAAATTTTGATTAGATGTGTTTGGGAAAAGGTGTGGGCGTGAGAGGGGGGTTAGTTGCCCTCAAATCACTTTCGACTATTAAAAGGGTAGTAGCCCTTTGAATTTCAAATCGAATGAATCCTTTTTCAAGTTTCTACGACAAAGATTTCAATAAAAACCTTGTATACCCCAGGGCATAACTTATAATCCTTGCCCTAAGGGTCGTGGGGGAGTGTCCTTCTCAAAATATGCTTTCTATCTGGAAATCAACTATGCTGAACAAAATGGCTATCTCAAAATTTTTAATGGATGTGTTTGGGGGAATGATGGGTGTGTGGGGGGCTAGTTGCCCTGCAATCACTTTCGACTATTAAAAAGAGCACTTGCCCTTTGGATTTCCGATCGAATGAGCTTTTTTTTGAAGTTTCTACGACAACGCCTTCTTTAAAAACCGTATATGCCCCCAGGGCATAACTTAAAACCCTTGCCCTGAAGGCTGTAGGGGAGTATCCTCCACAAAAAAAAATTCCTATGTGGAAATCAACTACACGGAACGACATGGCTATCTCAAAATTTTGATTGGATGTGTTTGAGGAAATGATGGGCGGTGGGGGGGGGGGGGGGCTAATTGCCCCCCCAATCACTTTCGACAATTAAAAAAGTTTCTACGACAACGCCTTCTATAAAAACCTTATATGCCCCCAGGGCATAACTTAAAACTCTTGCCCTGAGGGTTGTGGGGGAGTGTCCTTCTCAAAACATATTTTCTATCTGGGAATCAACTATGCTGAACAAAATGGCTATCTTAAAATTTTGATTGTATGTGTTTGGGGGAATGAAGGGCGTATGGAGGGAGGGGCTAGTTGCCCTCCAATCACTTTCGACTATTAAAAAGGGTACTAGCCCTCTGAATTTCCAATCGAATGAGCCTGTTTTGAAATTTCTCCGACAATACCTTCTATAAAAACCTTATATGCCCCCAGGGCATAAACTTAAAGCCATTGCCCTAAGGGTTGTGGGGGGTTTCCTCCTCAAAAACATATTTTCTATCGGGAAATCAACTACGCTGAACAAAATCACTATCTCAAACTTTTGATTGGATGTGTTTGGGGAAAGATAGGCGTGGGGGGGGGGGGGCTAGTTGCCCTCCAATCACTTTCGACCATTAAAAAGGGCACTAGCCACTCCAATTTCCAATCGAAAAAGCCCTTTTCGAAGTTTCTACGACATCTCCTTCGATGTGAAGTGCCCGGGTATGGAGAAAAAACAAATACAAAAAAAAAAACACATTGTGCCCACATTGTTCTTTACTTAGGCAGCGCTGGCGCGCTGGCTATGAAAAAATTTCAAGTCTTCCAATCGCTTTCGACTATTAAAAAGGGCACTAGGGCTTTCGATTTCCAATCGAATGAGCTTTTTTTTAGTTTATACGACAAAGCTTTCTATAAACCCCTTATATACCCCCAGGACATAAATTACAAACCTTACGCTAAGGGCTGAAGGGGGGGGGGGTTGTCATCCTCTAGACATAATTTCCAGAACTTTCAACTACGTTAAACAAAACGGCTATATCAAAATTTTGATTGGATGTGTTTGGGAAAATGGTGGGCGTGAGAGGGGCGTTAGTCACTCTCCAATCACTTTCGACTATTAGCAAGGGCCCTCTAGCCCTCTCAATTTCCAATTGAATGAGCCCCCTTTGAATTTTTTAGGATAAACTACCTATAAAAAACCTTACATGCCTCCAGGGCATAACTCACAACCTTTGGCCTGGGGGCTCTGGGATGTGTCATCCTTAAATACATATTTTACAGAACTTTCAACTACGTTGAAACAAAATAGCTTCGTCGAACTATGATTGAATGTGTTTGGGGAAATGGTGGGCATGAGAGGGGGGTTAATTACTCTCCCCTCACTTTCGACTAACCCTTGCACTGAGGGCTCTGATGGGCTTATCATTCAAAAGACCTAATTTCCAGAACTTTCGACTACGTTGAACAAAATGAATATCTCAAAAATTTGATTGGATGCGTTTGGGGAAAATGGTGGGCGTGAGAGGGGTTAGTCGCCCTTCATTCACTTTCGACTATTAAAGGTCACTAGCCCTTTCAATTTCTAATTGAATGAGCCTTTTTTGAAGTTTCTACAACATTGCTTTGTATAAAAACCTTATATGCCCCCAGGGCATAACATACAACCCTTGCCCTGAGAAATTTTGAATTGGATGTGTTTTTGTGGAAAAGATATGAGCGTGACAGGGGGGTTAGTTGGCCTCAAATCACTTTCGAGACTATTAAAAATGGCAATAGCCCTTTTAATTTCCACTCGAATGAGCCTTTTTCAAGTTTCTACGACAAATATTTCAATAAAAACTTATGCGCCCCCAGGGTATAACTTATAACCCTTGCCCTGAAGATTGTGGGGGGAGTGTTCTGATCAAAGGTATAATTTCCTGAACTTTAAACTGCGAGGAACAAAATGGCTATCTTCCAATCAGCAGCTTTCCAGTCACTTTCGACCATAAAAAGAGCACTAGCCATTCCAATTGCCAATCGAATGAGCCCTTTTTCGAAGTTTCTACGACAACTTCTTTGATTCAAAGTGCCCTGGTATAAAAAAAATTATAATAATACATTGTGCCAACATCGTTCTTTATTCAGACAGCGCGATTGCGCTGCCTATGAAAAGGGATATGTCTATCTAGCCCTTAACACTAGACACCAATAAACGATTCTTACTCTTTTGCGCTTTGAAGTACCAAGGACATCAAAATGGATACCCCCTGGTTCAGTTTTCGGTCTACTAATGCCTAAAAATCGGGATTTACTGCGATTTTCATCTATATCTTTTCCTTGGGTAAATTCTCCATTCTTGCAGCAATTGAATCGTGAAAAGACAAGCAGAAACTTTTCTTGTTTACAAACAAGCCCAACCAAACGGTTGTAACGCCCACTTTATGTGGCACCTGATCATTGAGCAATAAGGGTGATACAACCGCTATGTTTTAACAGGTCATTGTCAGGCTAAAAAATACAGGCTAGTGAGATTAAATAAAATAAATAATAGAAGTGTAGAAAATTAAAACAGTGAATATTAAGCAATAAAAGTAACAATATAGTCTAAATTGTCTTTCCAAAAAATGTTTTTGTAGGTAAATCAACTTGAAATTTTTAATCTTCAATCAGAAAATCAGAAAAAATTACACTTCTAGAGCCCTATGAGGATATATACGTTTGCTTATTATTGGCTCATTTTCACACAAGCTACTTATTTTCCAACTTGGCACGCATTAAGCGTAAAACTACTTAATTGCATTATTTTAATGGCTTAATTGAGGTTACTAAATTGCTTAATTGCTTGAGGCTACTTAATTGCTTAATTGAAGTTATTTTTTTTGTTAAACTGAGATCCCTGGTCTTTCTACTCTTTAAGACATCTGGGAATTTCCTTTGGGAAGTGGGAAGTTCCCACTAAACTAAACTTTACTGATTTCCCGCATAATCAATAGCCCACTGCACTGCAATAAGCACTGCAATAAACTATTAGTGACGTAATTAGTTACATACAGTAAGCTATTAGTGACGTGCAATAAGCTATTAGTGACGTAACTGCACTGCAATAAGCTACTTTTGTTAACAATGCCAGTAGAGTTTCCAATGGACAGAAAAGCTGACATCTAAAACTTAGGCAAAGAAGGTAGAGAATACGACATTGGACTTTACAGTCATTAACAGCGGTGCTGATCTACTTTTCACACACCTTTCGCCAAGAAGTGCAATGGGGGGTTAGGGGCCAGCCAACCCTGTGCTTTCGAATAATCTTCCTGTTTACCTTCCCCAGATTTCTCTATGTACACATTTGGAGCTCGGTTGGCTCTGGCCGGGGTTAAAGTCACACCACTGACCCTCTTTCTAAACCAAATAACCGGCGAAGCCAGGAGTCGAACCCCTTCCTCACAGACGAATTGACTGGCTATGGCCAGCGTCAGAACTGAATGACCAGCTGGTCTCGAAAAACTAGTATTAGTAACTGAGTCGCAGACTTGGCGGGGTTTCCCAATTACTAGACATTTCATGAGGTCATTGATTCACCACATGAAGAAGGCGTGAAATTTGTTGCTTGTTTTTAAAACCAAAAGGCTGATGATTTGAATATGGAACTAGAAAACCTCAGCCTATATTCGCTCTCCGAACCTGTCCAATTCTCATCTCATAAATCTCGGTCAAACCACTTTTCACAAATTGCAAATATGGAAAGCTAAACAACGCCAATTTTCATTCGTTTATCTCAATCAGTCACTTCATCCAGAATTTACAGGGTGATTTTGACTGGTGGTTTTCAAATGACAAAACTTATAGTCTTTTAATTAAATAAATTTGGTTAAATGCATCCAACTAATTTTTGCTTATTATCGGTTATTATTAATAGTGACTACATATATGCATATAACAAGAAGAAAAAACTCACTTTAATTCGAAGTCCTTGGTCCTTGAGACGTCCAAAACTCCCCAATGTTCGAGAGCAGCAGGGAACAGAAACTTTTTATTACGCATATCCCATTTGCCATCTCTCGGAATCACCTGTTGGCTGTTTCCAACTGTCACTCTGGGAGCTTCTAAAATTCGGCCGTCAACCTAGAACAAAAAAGTCTTTTAATTTACAAAAACAAAAGTCAATTTTACTTTATATACTTTGTAAGTGTCTGTAACAGCAGGCCAATTATTAGATAAAATAACTACGTTATGAATGTCAACAGGCAATGGTTTCACATGCTAACAGAAGAACACGCCTTTTTTTTCACAATTCATAAAACAATCGTTACTTATAGGTAACTATGAGAGGGGACGCTGACGGTAGTGTCGGCGAAAAAAGCCCCATAAACACTAAAAAAATTTGGTGACACTTTTTGCAATCGTTTTTTTTTCTGTCACGAACTGCTGCATTAATTTTATAAGCTACACAAATTGAATAAATTATTCTTATTATTGCACTAAAAAAATGTCAGGTATCGCCGAATGCTAGATGGCGTTGAGATTTTTTTTCGACAGACACCCGCTCCCACCCTTCTGCATACTGTCAGATGCTCTTGGTAAAAACCCACGATTTTAATACTTAGTAAAAGCAAGTTTGACGACACTAGACCCTTAAGATCCAAACCGGCGGGGCTGATCTCCGTTCCGTTTTTCTTCAGCCAGTAAGTGCAATGGGTAGTGGGTGACGGCCATCCTCTGCTTTTGCACAACCTTCCTGCTTATCTTCCCTAGATTTCTCCAGAAACCCATTTAAAGCTGGGCTGAACTGGGGGGATGGATTACGACGATGGTGGGAGGATGACGTAAGAAAGATTTAAGGAAAATGGGAACTTCGTGGGAGGGTACAAAGAGCGAGGCTTTGAAAAGATTTGGATGGAGGAGGACCGTGGGTAGCCGTGTTGGCCTCAAGCGGCTTGATGATGCAGTGAGTAATTAGTAGTAATAATATATAATATTATCATATTAAATATAAACTTTGTAATATCATTTTATTAGTGTTAGCATTGTTGCCACTTTCTTAGTGCTGCACTATAATAATTTATGTGTAGTAGGTTGCTGAAATAATATATATAAATACCTGGGCCATTTGGTTTGACATCGAAATTCCGAAGTTTTTGGCCACAGGGCCACATCCTTGCATTTTGTGAATTGACTCTTCAATTCTTTTCTTCCTTTGAGCCGGTGGTTTTGCTGCAGCCTTAATCATTTCACTTGTTTGGATATCATTTAGCTTACCTCGCATTACTTGACCAGGTTTGATTGTACAGCACTTGAAAAAGGGAAAAATATAAAAAAAAAACATATTTAAAACAATCATTCAGTGTAAAGAGTAAGACCATAGTGCAAAGTTTCATTTTAGTATATGGTCAATTTTTCCCCCTAAGCTTGATGACTTCATTTTCACTTAAATACTAATAATGTGTTTTACCCCTCCCCCAACTTTGCAATTGGTTTGCATGATCATTATTTATATTCCACATAATGTAAAAACTGTATTTATTATTCTTCGATTTCCCGTCGCTATTGTTTTCGCGGTATCTTCACCCACTTTCAAATGGGTAAGCAGTTAAATCTAGTGCAAATACGGGGAGCGTCGGTGATTTTTCCTCGACGGCAAAAAGCACTCCTGGCAGAGGGCAGTGCATTAGGATAGCGACAACTGTGCTACTGGGACGTTTGTTCTGTCTACAAATATTTGTTTGTTTTTTTACTAGATAAGTGCGCAACTAATAAGTCCTTAGGAAATGCTAATAATGTGTAATATTTGTTACTACTTCATATCCATTTTTCTAATACCTCTCCTTTTGTAGTTGAAGCTACAATCTTCTACAGCTTTGTAGCTGAGGGAATTACGAAATATGGAGGTTAGACGTTTTATTGATTTAACATGGGAAGATAGGGATTAAAAAAAATACCAGTCTGGCCATTTAAAAAGAAGAAAATTTCAAATAAAATTTAATAAAATTGGTATAATTGATTGAATTATTTTAAGGCAAAATCTAGTAAGCACAAAGCAGAACTCGGTAAGCTTAAGAATATTTTGCTACGTTAATAGGCCAGTTAGCTTTAATCTGATAGGCAGGCCTCCCACTAGATTTTTGTGTGAAAATTATGAACTTTTGACCACAAAAATATGAACTTTAGAAAACCTTTGATTGCTCTTTTTATGAACCTAAATTTACAATATGTGCACCTCAGAAACTGTCCGTGGACACAAAAAGTGGCAGTTGGTGTTGTCATCACTGGTGCACATATTCTTCTTGTTTTTTTTTTTTTTTCATGAGTTCAGTTAAATGCGTTTAATTTGTATAAAAGTACAAAATACAATAGTAAAAAATAGTCCACTCTACTTGTTGTTTTTTGGCAAAATATGACGAAATTAAGGACGACTTTCGTTTGTTTACCCTGCTCTGCATCCGCTCAACCTCTCTGGCTCCTCATCTTATTTGCACATCTTCTGGCTCAACGCCTCGATCATACTTTGTGCGAGGCTTATTTCTACGAAGTCTTTGGCATCTATGGCTTTTTTTTAGCTTCTCATTAGATTCTGGAAGAAGCCTTTCTGCTACTTGTCTCTTCTCCTATTCAACTGACTTCTCAATCAAATCTTTTTCCAGGTGTTCAATGGTCTTCTTCTCAGATAACATCCTCTTTTTTTCCTCTTCTTCTTCTTTCCTTTTGGACTCCACTTCAGCCTGTCTAGATCGCTCAGCTTCCAGGTAGAGTTTATAGCTCTGGCACGCATTTCGCCCCAAATTCAACAGCTCTCTGGTAATAGGGACTATCTCGGGCCTGTTCTCAAACTTCTTTAGAGCGTCAGAGACTATCAGTCTAGCATGAGCATTTTTACTTTCATCGATGTTTTTTCCTCGGTCATGATCCGTCCTGACCGGGAAAAATCCCGTTCAACGTCAGCGTTTCCATGCGACATGCAGAGAGCTGCTTTTACTATCTTTGAAACAAGGGGATATTTTGTCTGTCCTTGATGGTTTTTCAGGCTAAAAACCGAGTTCCATAAAACATCAATCCTCGCTGAAGTTCATGTTCTTAGGCAAACTCGGTTTCCAGCTGGAGCAAGTTCCATTCGTCAATGGCGGCTTCAGTATTCACATGGAAAGTCACAAATCCAACGATTTTCACAAAGTCGCTTGTTCTTGCCTCAGGATTCGAATCATCCAGCCGCAGGCACCGGAAATGCTGAAGGGCACATTGACCTATTGATTTCTCTTCAATATGGCGGCAAGCGGCCAGGTTCTGGCACTACTTCTGAAGTTCAGAGCATCAACTTTTTGTACATTCGACATGCATTCTTCCACGCCGTCACCGCTTGCTACTTTATCGGATGGAAGAAAATCCCCACTTGAATTGGAGAGCTCAGAAAAGTGTTTTTTTTTCCTTCTGAAAATCAGCCAAAGCCAAAGCTTTGCTTGACAAAACGGCTGGCGGTCATCATTACTAGTCGACGAATTTCATTATACAGAATGTGGATAAGTGGTTCTTCACGTTGAAACAACTCTGTGAACTGAGCAAATAGCTTTCCGAAAGATATGACAAAGAGGACTAACGCTTTGGTTGTGGTACACTGGAGATTGCTAGATATCTCTCGGTATCCGCTAGACTTCATCATTCTGGTCTTTCTTAGGGATGAATTTCAGGAAATACTCATCGAGAGCATCCCATTGCTCATCAAGTCTCTCAGCTGAAATAACGAGGGTTAGCCATCGACTTGGCACAAGTTTCAGGAAACGATGTGGAGGAAGCTTGAGATTCCCCCTGGATGGTACAAAGTCTTCTAAACGGGCAGGCCAACCACTAAATAAGTAGAAAATTCGAATCGCAAAAGCAGAAACTTGGATCCGTTATGGTCCAAACCTTTCAAAAAGCGTTGTGGACAATGTGTATGTTGCATGTCCCCAATGTCAGCTAGGCCTCGGTCGCTGAGCACAGTTCTAACTTCGGAATCAAATAACCTCCAAACTTTCTTGTTGACATTAGGTCCGTCACTTCCCAGCATCAAGACTTGACGGAGATCAAGGTTAGCATTCTTTAGAGCTTGTAGTAGGTGCTGCTGTAAATCTTCCGCTTTTGCGTGTCCTATGAAAAAGGACTGTAGGTGGCGTACAGAGACTCTTTCTTCGGTCTCCGACCAGTATCTAATCATGATATTCAACTCCTTTGCACCTTTGGCATTTCTAGTCTCATCGTAAATATGTAAATATCGTAAATATAATTAATAATGACATTCGTTTGGTGAGATTATTTTTATTACTTTATGTAATGTTTCTCTGTTCATAGGATCTATTATTTTTATTTCTTGTGAGGTTTTTTGCCCCTCTGTAGACTTATTATAAGTTTATTTTCTGTCTTTTTTGTGTGTTCTATTATTTTTATTTCTTGTGAGGTTTTTTGTCCCTCTGTAGCTTATTATAAGTTTATTTTCTGTCTTTTTTTGTGTGTTTCTATTTATATGAAGTAATTGAGTACAATAATTTTTTCTGTATCCGCATTTCATGTTACAATGAATAAGTTCAGTTTCTTTCTCTTGTTTCTATTTATTTTCAAGCAGTTTCTTTTTCTTTTCATCATTATTTTCGAGTTCTCGCTGGTTCAGTTGTTTTTGCTACGTTAAGACTCAGACGGTGTGCATTTTGCGTAAGTTTCTGCTAGTCCTGATCATAATTCTGATTATTTACATTGGATGATAATTGCATTGGGGATAGACTGAGAGACCTAGAGTCTAACCCTTTTGACTTTTTCCATTTTCCAGAGCCATAATAAATTTTTTGGAAATGAGATAAATGATGGTGGGGTAATTAATTTTCAAAATGTAGATATAAACTACCTTCCGAGGTTTCTGATCTTCCAGTACCGGGGTTGTGAGAACAGGATTTTTAAATTGTAGAGGTTTTTTTAGTTCACAGGATGATCTTGTCGATGTAGTTCATAAGCTATCTTGTCATGTCGTTGGATTCTGTGAGACTTTTCTCATAGACACGGCTCCTCATATTGCTTTTCCTGGATATCATTTACTTTCAAAAACGACTGACAAGGCGCCAAGGTGGTTTGGCAGTATTAGTTAAAGATGGCAGTATTAGATCTCTTTTTCGACGCCTTGTAAATCTAGAAGGTTCTCATGAGGAAATGCTTTTTGAAGTAATGGTAACTGAAATTAGTCTTGGGAAAAAAAGATATAGTTTTTTGCGTAGTATACCCGGCCTCCTTCTTCTCCAGTCAAGTCTTTCCTCTCTAAACTCCATGATTTTTTGCATCAACCTCATTTTCAAATAAAGATGTTATCCTCTCCGGAGATTTCAACATTGACCTTCTAGAAGCTTCAAATGAAGCTTCTGTTGATTTATTGTCTTCTTGCTTTTCTGCATATCTGCTTCCTACTTGCCTGATTACCTACAAGAATTTCACCTAGTTCTGCTTCTCTCATTGATAATATTTTTACATCTTTACCAATTAAAGCAAATTTTGCTGTTTTAACTGATATATCGGATCATTTCCTGCTGGTTTCAGATTTAGCTTTTACTTATAAATACCACAGGTAAGTAGGGAACGTCAAGTACGGTTAATAAATAAAATAACATTAAAGCACCTGAATGAAAGCCTTGATCTATTGGATTGGCAGGATGTAATATCCACGGAGGATACAGATGTGGCAACTGATACTTTCCTAGAAATTTCAATTGCTGCCTTGATTCTAGTTGCCCATTGTTACGAAGAAAATGTGTAGAGAAAAATTTCCTATAAGGCCGTGGATAACGTCTGGAATTTTGATATCAGTTAATAAAAAAAACCAGTTATTTAAAAAGCAGTTAAAGAATCCAACTGATTATAATACTAAAATTTTAAAATCTTCAAAAATAAATTAACCGCACTGATACGATTGTCGAAACATAGGTATTATAAAGTCTTTCGAAGAAGCTCAAAATTCTCCTCGCAAAACGTGGTCTTTAATTAATTCTATTATTAAAAAACAAAGGAATTCTAAGTTGCCTGAAGTTATTAGTTTAGAAGATGATCGACGACTAACAAATTGGAGAAAGTGGCTGATGTTTTTGAATACTTATTTCGCTAGTATAGGAGAGAAAATTGTTTCATCAGTAATGAACCAGTTTGATTCACGCAGTAATAAACATTTTTCTTCATACCTTCCATCTCCTCAAAGTAATTCAATTTTTCTTACGCCTATTTCTCGGTCTGAAATAACAAAAATAGTGTGTGATCTAAATCCAGGTAATTCAGCGGGAATTGACGGGTCTAGTTCTATAATTGTTAATGAAATATTGTCTGCAGTAATTTTGCCATTACAGCATATAATTAATCTTTCATTTAAAACTGGAGTTTTCCCGTCCTGCTTTTAAAGAAGAAGCGAGGATAATTCCGCTTCACAAAGGTGACTCTCCTGAAAACCCATCAAATTACCGCCCTATTTCTATTTTGTCAGCATTTTCTAAAATATTTGAGAAGGCAATTTATAAGAGGATCTATGACTTTCTTAAATCGTTTAATTTTTTCACAAATTCCCAGTTTGGTTTTAGGTCTGGACACAATACTGAGCACGCGCTATCATTGCTCTCATCCAATATATTCATGAATGCTTAGATAGAGGTGAAATTCCAGCAACAATATACTTGGATTTTAAAAAAGCATTCGATACAATATCCCATTGTATTCTTTTTCGTAATTTGGATAATTGTGGTGTACGCGGACCGGCGTTGGATCTAGTTAAATCTTATCTTGATAAGAGAAAGCAACGAATAGATGGAGGTAATTTTCTCTCTTCGCCTGTTCCTCAGTCCTCCATGGTTGGGGTGCCTCAGGGCTCTGTCAAAGGTCCTCTGCTTTTTTCTAGTTTATATAAATGATTTTCACCGCGCTTTGGCAATCCCATGTCTCAGCACACATTTGCTGATGATACGGCAGTTTCAATTTCTGAGAGGAATGACGAGGAGTTGGAGGCAAAACTTGATACTGCATTTTCTAATGTTCTTGAATGGTGTTCCGCAAATTTTATTGCTTTGAATTTATCAAAAACTAATTTCATAATTTACGGCAGGAAGTCAACTATATATGCCCTCGTATTACCCGAGTTACTTCTTCAAAGTATCTATTAGCAATATCTCGGGTGAATGTGATAAAGTACCTTGGACTTATGATTGATGAAAGATTATCTTTTAAAACACCACATTCAAAATATACGCTTAAAGATTTCAAGGTATGTTGGTTTAATGCGGAGGTTGAAGCATTATTTGCCCTACTCTGCTTTACGAAGCATTTATTTTGCTCTGATTCAGTCTAATATTAATTTTTGTTCTCTAGTATATTTATCTACATTTAAAAAGCCATATTAAACCAATACAGATTTTACAAAATAAAGCAGTAAGAATCCTCAAACTTTTTATTTCATCGCCTATTTCACTTCCAAATAAGTCTTCTACAGCATCTTTATATACTTATTTAGATATACTTCCAGTTTCTCAACAATTTACTTTTGGAGCAATTATTTTCAAATTTAATTATGACATTAAGAAATTACCGCCATATTACCTCAATCAAAGTTTGTTCTCCCGATCACAAGATTTACATCGTTATAACACGCGACAAAAAAAAAGATCTATCTACATTGACAAGTATAGTACTGAGAGATCTAAATTCGCCCCGTTTGTGTCAATAGCCCGGTGCTGGGATGCTCACAAGGATTTTATTGATAAATTTTCTTCTATCCATTTAATAAAAAGGAATCTTAAATTTCATTTAGTTCAGGATTATTTTTAATTAAGTGTCTTTTTAATATGATTAAGTTATTTGTTTGGATTTTTGTTCTAAGTGAATGTGGGCCTCTCGGCTATCTTTTAGTATGAATTTATATTTAATAATATTGATCTCTCTTTTTTTTTTATATATATTTATATTTATATTTGGATCCTGGGCTAGCTGCTACTTTCATATTATTTTTGTATTATTGTATCTTTGCCGTCGTAATTATCTTTGTATTGTAGCGTAAAATTTTTTATTGTATCTTTGTCTAGGCCTAGTTTTTCGAGCTTGTCTCCCCATGGGCCTATGTCAATTATATACATGTATATGTTAATAATAAAATGATCGAACTTGAACTTGAACGCCAAGTAAGAAGATCCAATGTCGCGTAGAAGGTCCTTGCGAAAATGGGGCGACAGCGCCTCTGTTATGAGGTATGATACCTTGGTCTCTCCAAGCTGAGTTCCGCCGACACTTCACCAGGGAACATAGCTTTAAAAATGTTCGCAATGCCATAGCAGGGAGCAGTGCTCATAACACGGATGACATTATTCATGGCCCAAATAAGCTCTGCCTTAGGACCTGGTCCTTTCTAGAAATCAAATTTATTTCGGGGTTTGACGAGCTAGTTGTCTGCAAGACAAACTGGAGCGGGTCCAGTTTTGCTCTAAGATTCGAAACATGCTTTTCGCCGTCTGAGTGTTGGATTATAGAGTTCCATCCTCTAATGAACATAAAGCTCTTGTTACACACTTTGCAGAAAGCTTCTTCGTCACTATTAACACTGCCTACACACCAATCACCATCCAAGCCCTTAGTATTGTCCTTTTTTTTAACCATGCGCTATTAAACTTGCATCTGCCCATTTTTAGCTCTTAAGCAGCAACGGAGCAACCATTGGGACAAAGCAAAAAAAAAAAAAAACATTAATATAGCAGCAAACCTTTCCTAAAAAAAAAAGGTTTGTCCACCGATCAGCTTGTGATTGCGACCTCATGGTTTGATCGCATTGGAGTATCCAAACTTTTTACTGCGTTTGGTATCGATACCAACATAAAGTACGTTCCCATTCACGAAATAGCTCGCTTGCTCGGGCCGATGCAATCAGAAGCACTTTCGTTCTTCCACGCATTTACAGGATGTGACACCCTTTCTACTTTTATCCACCACTCAAAGAGGCAGTTCCTTGCGACTTGGAAAAATATACCAAGACTGACGGAGACTTTACTTCAACTAACGAACCAGCCTTCCCAAGCAACAGAACTGCAAGTATACAACCTTGAACGCTTTGTCATGAAAACATACGACGTAAAACAAGACTGCAACGACGTGATTGAATTTAGGAAAGAAACATTCCTACGACAAAAGACCAAGAACAAGCAGACTTCCTCTAGCTAGTGTTTCGCTTTTTCAACATATCCTTAGAGCTGTACTACAGTCAGGTCATGTGTGGAGTCACAGCCTAGAATCAACACTCACCCTTCCCAGTTTTTTCTGATTTTGGCTTGGTCAGAGGCACCGATGGAAAGTGGCTTCCTAATTGATTAGGTTCCCTTTCACCAACGTCAAAAGTCTGTCGCGAGACAGTGCGTTGTGGTTACAAAAAAGGGTGCGAAAGGAGGCACAGCTGCAGGAAATTTGACCTTAACTGTAGCCCAGTATGCTTTTGCAAATCAAAGTGGTTTTAATTGTTGAACATGTGCATTTTTTTTTACGAGAAGATTGATTGATCTCTTTGTGTTCCCGATAAAATACATTTATTAAGTCCATTCGTTTAACTTCTGTTGATTCATTTACAATAGATAAAGAGATGAAGAGTGAACACGTATTTAACTGATTTTGGTTTAGCAAATGTAAACAAAGGCCAGAAATTGGACGCCTCTTGATCTCATACTTACGCAATTTGTACTGTACAGACTGTGCTACTATTAGGCGTGTCAGAGTGACAGAACGATATTTAAAACTGCTATATTAATGACATTGGGATCAGGAACCTCGCGCGATTCGTAAAACTGACATTTTTTCCACCATCTTCGATTTTAGACCCCAAGCAGATCAACAGTACAACTATGGTATATTTATGTGCATATAGCCTACGTGTTTTCAGAATCTGAAAGTATCGATTGCTCCTTATCCGCCCATTTGAAGTCATTACTTCTTGTTTTAATGAAATTTGTATTTTTTCGACCGCCATCTTGAATCTGAAGCGCCTAGCAACACTACGGTGCAACTTAGGTTAGTTTTAGGTTCATATTCGGAACTTCTGCCATCGACTACCCCATACTGGCCTATTTGAGTGGTCATATCTTTTCATTTTGACAAACTCATATTTTCGACCGCCAATTTGGATTTGAGGTACCTAGCGGAACCAAGGCACAACTTAGGTTATTTTTAAGCTCATATTCGGAGCCTGTGACATTGATCACCCCATACTAGCCTATTTGAACGGCCATGTCTTTTCATTTTGAGAAACTCGCCATCTTGGATTACAAGCCACCTAACGGCGTTCCGAGGAAAAATTTCGCTTGCGTAATAAAGCAATATTGAAGAACATGCTCGAAAGTACATCTCATCCAATTTTGGTGCTATCCTCAAACACGGAAGTATTTTGGTGCTTTTTGCACGCACTAATGCTCATACTTATAGATAGAAGTTTGTATCAACAAAAATAGTGACGTAATAAACATTGTCGGATGCCATATATATCTCGCATGACGATATCCGTCATGCTTCTGGATACCATGCATCCGTCATCCGTCAAACATTGCGGTTGCCATATATGTCCGGCCTGACGAAGACCTTTCGATAAAAAAAAAAAATTATTTTTACAATTTTCAATAAATTTAGTACAACTTGATGTTGATAAGTTTTTAACTGATAGCAAAATGCTGGAATAAAAGAGCTTTCACTACAACTGCACATTTTGCTGTATATCCAGGAGTCTACCTTCATTTTAGCCAAAAGAATTATTATTATTAAATTATAATAATAATAACAACTTATTTTTAACCCACTGTACAATAAATTTAAATAGTGAACCACATAAAAAATCACTGAAAAAATGGATAAGACTACGATGATGGCCTAGTCTCTCAATAATCCGGTCGTTAGTTAAGTCTTCTAACATCAACGTCAAAATCCAGCGTCAACGTCATAAATTGGATAAGACTATGACGATGGTCTAACCTCTCAATAATCCGGTCGTTATTTAAGTCTTCTAACGTCAATGTCAAAATCCAACGTCAACGACATAAATTGGATAAGACTATAATTATGGTCTAGCCTCTCAATAATCCGGTCGTTATTTAAGTCTTCTAACGTCAACATCAAAATCCAACGTCAACGCCATAAATTTGATAAGACTATGGTGATGGTCTAGCTTCTCAAGAATCAGGTCATTATTTAATTCTTCTAACGTCAACGTCATAAATTGGATAAGACTATGATTATGGTCTAGCCTCTCAATAATCCGGTCGTTATTTAAGTCTTTTAACATCAACGTCAAAATCCAGCGTCAACGGCATAAATTGGATAAGACTATGACGATGGTCTAACCTCTCAATAATCCAGTCGTTATTTAAGTCTTCTAACGTCAACGTCAAAATCCAACGTCAACGACATAAATTGGATAAGACTATGATTATGGTCTAGCCTCTCAATAATCCGGTCGTTATTTAAGTCTTCTAACGTCAACATCAAAATCCAACGTCAACGCCATAAATTTGATAAGACTATGGTGATGGTCTAGCTTCTCAATAATCCGGTCATTATTTAATTCTTCTAACGTCAACGTCAAAATCCAACGTCAACGTCATAAATTGGATAAGACTGTGATGACGGCCTCTAAATAATCCGGTCGTTTCTAAGGTCATCTCAAAATCCAACGTCAGCATAGAGATATTTGGAGGAAGGGCTATTTTATGTTTGTGCGAGATATATATGAATTATAGCCGCGTAATTTTCCAAAAAGACAGAGGCATTTCTTTCCCGTGGCCCTCCTCAATGTCTATTCTAAAGGCACAAGCAAATATTACGGTAGAGGTGCTCTTGTGCCCCCACACTAAACCTCATTTCTGTTCAAGTCGTCTTCCATACTTTCAGCAGAGCTCAAAGCACTGAATCACAGTTGGCTGAAACACAGAGGGATTTCAGTTCCTTTTTCCAGTCCTAATTTAGATTTAAAGGTGATTCGTAAACTTATTTGCAAGAGGAAAGGGGAATCAGCCAAAGGTCAAAGATATATCTAGCTAACACGGAAGGGAATGAATCGGAACAGCAGACTTAGCAGACACAGCAAAACAACAGGCTGGGAAATAACAAATAAGACATCCTAGAGTCAGACTTTCCTTTTAAAGTGAAATGTTGTGGATGCTTTTGAGGTATACAGCAAAGACCTATTATTCACACAGCTGGCTTTTCTATTCCAATCTAGGGACTATTAGAAACTAGGATTTTAATTCATAATTTGTTGCCGACGGAAAGATGAATGTCATAATTTACTCGTTTATAATTTATTGGTCTATTTTAAATTTAGTTTAATGATAAGGTGGTAATTTTTTTTTATAGATTACAGTAGAGCTTATAATTTCGGGTCTAGGGACTATAAATAACAAAGCGACTGTAAGATAGATATTATCTTTTTATCTGCAAACTCACTCTCCTGTCTACTAAAATTACCACTAACCTAAGAAAACATTCAACAGCCTTTATTTGAATGAACATTTACTCCAAGATTCTAGTACTTTAAGACGTTAAAACTGGGCAGGAAGGGGGGGGGGGGAGATAAAAATGCATGACAACTTCTGGGCTGTCATTAATCATTTACCTCTCAGGCGGAATAAACCACTTTAGTATCACCACAAAGAAGATTAGCTATTAAACAGTGGGCAATTCATATAAGTCACAAAATCTATTCTAAAAGCCAGTCCAAAGAACGAAAAGAATTTCATTGTGGTTCATATACTTCACCATATGAGCAATGAGTACATGAGAAATTCGAAGTAATATCATAGTTCTAGGTCGGGGAATAGATAGACCCGAGACAGGCGAATCCGATGACATGAGTATATTGTCCTTTTATTGCAAGTTACAGCCGCTGGCTTGTCGTGAAATTGCTAGCTTAAGAGGGGAGTATTTACTTGAACGCAAGAAGGTGGAAAACCCACTAACAGGCCCGGTTAGCTCTGATCGTAGACTAACATACTCTCAATAACGGTGTCATGAGTTCAAGCGTGAGATAAGACTTTTTCCTTCAGTATAAAGTAAAATATCAGGAATATATATTTCTCGGGGGGAGGGGGGGTTACAAAATGAATAAGAGACCAGTTTGACCAAGTTGAAAGAAAACAAATGAACATTGAGTACATGATGTTATTCAGGTTTGACCAAAAGCATTAACACATAAAGGCTTACCTCCATTGGCACCCTCGATTGTTTCTGGGCACTACCCACCCACAAGCAAGGCAAATGAGGATATTCAAGCTTTGCTTTATAATGCTTATCGAAGTACTCTTCGACGGTAACTGACTGACCCTCGTAATCAAACTTAGCATTGTATCATTAGCAGGGGACAGCAAACCGTTGACTTTGTAATCTCTTTTTATTGCTCCCACTTGGAACCGCACTATAAAAGAAATATATAACCATTAAATAGAAAAGAGGGAAAGAGAGACAGAGAGAGTGAAAGAAAGAGAGAAAGAGGGTGAGAATTAAATCAAGTAGTTACGGGCAAGCATTAAGCCATGGCTAATTTGATAAAAAGCCAAGACAGATAGTCCGAGTGAGTGAGGACAAATCTGGGATAAGCCTTTTTTAGGATTGCATAAAAACAACGTCGTTTCATTTGTTGAAAGATAAGTCTATCTATCATCGTTCCATACGTCATTCCTAGGGTAGAACTAAAATAAATAGCCGAAGACTTATGAGATGAAGGATTGGCTTGATTTTGGGTTGACGCGTGACGAGAGAGAGAGAGAGAGAGAGAGAGAGAGAGAGAGAGAGAGAGAGAGAGAGAGAGAGAGAGAGAGAGAGAGAGAGAGAGAGAGAGAGAGAGAGAGAGAGAGAGAGAGAGAGAGAGAGAGAGAGAGAGAGAGAGAGAGAGAGAGAGAGAGAGAGAGAGAGAGAGAGAGAGAGAGAGAGAGAGAGAGAGAGAGAGAGAGAGAGAGAGAGAGAGAGAGAGAGAGAGAGAGAGAGAGAGAGAGAGAGAGAGAGAGAGAGAGAGAGAGAGAGAGAGAGAGAGAGAGAGAGAGAGAGAGAGAGAGAGAGAGAGAGAGAGAGCAAGAGAGAGAGAGAGAGAGAGAGAGAGAGAGAGAGAGAGAGAGAGAGAGAGAGAGAGAGAGAGAGAGAGAGAGAGAGAGAGAGAGAGAGGAGAGAGAGAGAGAGAGAGAGTGAGAGAGAGAGAGAGAGAATACAATTAAATGATAACAATTCCAAACGAGAAGTAAAAAAAAAAAAAAAAAAAAAAATACACGAGTTTTCAAAGAAAACAAACCTAAGAATCCTAAGCCGAGTGGAAATAAAGTAAACTCTTAATTCAAACTTAAAACGAACATAAAGCGTTGTTAATAGATATTCTCTTAAAATATGCAGCGTGGGTTAGTTTATTTGATGTAGAATAATAATAATAAAAAAAAAAAAAAAAAAAAATCATAATGACCAAAATAACTGACAAAAAACTAATAGAAATAAACTATTTTTCATTGAAATTCATTCCTGTATGCCTTAAAATTTTTCATTTATTGGCATCATAAAAAAAGCACCGAAGACGCTCTGACCTTTACAAAACTTAGGGGACGTTAACCGTCCTCGTACTTGTAACAGTTTCCATTCGATTAGGGTCTCATTTAATCACTGATATTGATTTTTGTTTAAAGTTTAATAGTATGTGTCTTTACTTAAAAGGGTCCGTAAGGTTTTATTAAAGGGTCCAGTATTATACGAACATCTGCTACCGCGTCCGGGGTAACCGACGAACAACCAATTTTGATGGATGAAAATGCGATTTTACATGCTACCGCGTCCGGGGTAACCGACGAACAACCAATCTTGAATGATAATAATGCGATTTTACATGCTACCGCGTCCGGGGCAGCCGACGATCCTAGGCCTAGGACGACCCCCACCCGGGGTGAAAAACCACACGGTTGTTCCGTTCCGACAAAAACCTCCCTACACTTTGGCACGCTAAACATCCGAACACTTGCCAAACCGGGAAAACGAGATCTTGCCCTTAGAGAACTACAGAGGTACAATTGGGATGTTATTGGGCTCTCTGAGACTCACCTCCCCCGAACGAGTGAGGAAAACCTCTCTGGAGCCTCCCTCTTGTTGTCCGGCCGCAAGGACAGAGTTCATCGACAAGGTGTAGGATTCTTCGTATCACCAACTGCCAAAAAATCTCTAATCTCCTTCACCCCAGTCTCAGAAAGAATAGCCGTCTTACGACTAAAGGAAGCTGCCAAGAATATCTCTCCAAGTCTATGCCCCAGACTCCGCCAGAAGTGAGGAAGAATGCGATGAATTCTATTTCACACTACAAAGCGTCATTGACCAAATCCATAAGAAAGACGTACTGATTGTCATGGGGGACTTTAACGCTATAGTAGGTATGGATAATACCGGTCGATCCGATATAATGGGGACTTTTGGTCACGGAAAACTCAATGCGAGAGGGGGAACGATTGCTCGACTTCTGCCGAGAAAACGAGTTATTCTTAACGAACACAATTTTCAAACACCGCCATCGACGTAAAGTGACCTGGAGATCCCCAGACGGTAAAACCGAGAACATGATTGATTATATCCTGATATCGAAGCGCTGGAAGTCTTCCGTACTAGACACAGTAGCATTACCTGGAGCAGACTTCGACTCTGACCACACTCTCCTGATGTCAAGGTTCAAGCTAAGAATGAGAAAATTGCAAAAAGCAACCAAAATCCCAAGATTCCGACTGGATCTGCTGCGGGATCCCGCAAAAAAGGCAGACCTACACTTCCACTCTATCTGAAAAATTCCGAGAGATCCTGAAATATCCTTCTCCCTTGACCACTGCTAATGAGACTCCCTGACCGAGCAGGCTACATCAGCAATCATAGAGACAGCGAATGACGTCCTTGGAAGAAAAACTCCAAATGAAAAACCATGGATCACAGATGAGATCATTGCGCTATGCGAGGATAAGCGACTTTTTTGCAATAAATCCGACCGTCACAGTTGGGATACTTACAAGCTCCTCAAGAGAAGAGTAGAGCAAGAGATCAGAAAGGCACTACGTAACCACCTGCGGAAGAAATGCGAAGACTGCGAAGTACTGTCCAAGAAGGGGAATAGCGGAGCAGTTTTCAGAATGATACGCCAGTTAAGCCGGAAAAAGAGCCGCAAACATCAGTGATCCTGGACAAAGACGGAAATGAGATCTACGATTCAAAGATGAAACTTGAAAGATGGAAAGAATACTTTAACGATAAACTGAATCCCCCAGTAGCTGCGGATCCTAAAATACTAACCCGCTTCCCCATAGCCGACCAAGAACTCAGACCACCACCCCCACTCAAGTCAGAAAGTCAGCAATCAAGTCGCTCAAACAACGAAAAGCCCCTGGCCCAGACGGAGTCACCGCTGAACTCATTAACGTCGGATCGGATGATGTAACTGATCTGTACCATGCCATTGTGTCTGCGGTGTGGGAAACCGGCCACGTACCCCGTCAGTGGTGCAAGGCTGCCATTGTACCCATTCACAAAAAGGGGTCAAAGAAAGAGTGCGGAAACTACCGTCCGATCAGCCTCACGAGCCATCAGTCACGTGTCCTGACAAAAATCCTACTCCGACGCATACAAGCAACAACTGCCTTTGCCATTGGAGAATATCAGGCCGGCTTCCGCCCTGGAAGATCAACAATCGATCAGATATTTGTCGTTCGGCAACTCATGGAACGACACATCGAATTCAACCAAGAACTCTACCAACTATTCGTTGATTTCCGTCAGGCATTGACCTGATATGGCGCGAAGGACTATGGCATATCCTCCTTCACTACGGTATCCCTTATGAGATAGTCCAAATAATCAAGAGTCTGTACGACCAGTTCCGAGGCCAAGTAATAACCGTTGATGGGTTGTCAGAAGAGTTTACAACTTCGCCAGGAGTACTCCAGGGTTGCATCTTATCACCACATCTCTTCAACCTCTTTCTAAATGCCGTTCTGTCGATGATGCAGTCGGAATATGGCGCAACAACAGGAGGGGTGCTAATAGAGAATCTTGCCTACGCTGATGATATTGATGAGCTAGCCAACTATACACAAGAATTGCAGGCACAAGCTGATAAACTCTACGATACCACAAAGCCGTTCGGGATGGAGATCAATGCCAGCAAGACCAAAGTCATGGTAACTACGAGACGTGAACTAGACAACCCGCCCATTATCACCATAGGCGGGAGACAGGTTGAAACGGTTGACCACTTCCTCTACCTTGGTAGCCTACTCTCCTCAGATAATTGCCATAGCTCTGACGTGAAACGTCGACTTGCACTTGCCAGCTCTAGCTTCCGAAGACTAGCCAACCTCTGGAAAAGTAACCACCTATCCAACAAACTCGAAAATGCGCCTATTCAACAGTTTAGTAATCCCCATAGTTATTTATGGATGTGAAACATGGACTCTGAAAACCGAAGACAAAATAAAACTTCTAGTTTTTGAGGTGAGATGCCTCCGTCGCATTTCTAGAATCAAATACAATGACCGAATCACAAATGTGGAAGTACGTCAAAGGCTCCAGTCCACTGAAACCATACTCAGTAAAATTAAGAAGCAACAACTGCGCTGGTTCGGCCACGTCAAGCGAATGGAGCCGAGCCGCCTTCCGAAAATCGCCCTTGAATGATCCCTCCATGGCCTTCGACCACGAGGCAGACCACGAAAACGATGGATGGAGAACTTCCACTTCGACAACGTCAAGATAGCCCAGTTATCACGTATCGCACCAGATAGAACAATGTACCGAGCCCTTACGCATGAGCTAGCAAGAGGAGTGGCCCCAAAACGTCCCACGAGGATGGCCGGGACCTAAGTAAGTAAGTAAGTCTTTACTTCTGCTCGTCATTAGTTTAATGTACTTCTTTACTTTTCTTTTAAAAACGTCTTTTGTCGAAATGTTTTCAAAAGTCAGTTTCTGTTCGTTTGTACATAAAATTGTAGTTATCATTACAAAATATTTGTGAATTTGACTGTTTTTCTGCTTAGGAATTAAGTAATTAGTTTTCCATTTATATTTGGGAAATTTTCTTACAACCAATTTTAATTAAGGTTTTAATTAATTAAAATAAAACCGTCAATTATTAACTCTTTGGCCACTTAACATCTTAAATAAATAAGTTAATTTTTTACGGGTCATATGTTAACTTGCGATAAACTTGGGCATTGAGTCCACTGAATTTTATGTAGACGCGAATCATTCAACTAGTAGTTGACTCCGCGGGTAGTGAAAGGACTTGAAAAATTGAAAAACTAATACATCAAAAGAAGACGAAACTAATACATCAAAGTTAATTGATTAATGTATTATAATTAACCAATTAAGAGGAGCTTGACTAATTAACTTGAATCATTAATTTAGAAGATAAGTAATCTTTACCTTAATTAAAATTGCATTTCCAGATTAGTTATGAATTCTACTAATTTTACAAAAAACCCATATGAAATCAACTATAAATTGAGTGGAATGGAAATTGTCTCGTTGCACGGCGGGGATGTGAGAAACATTTTATCCACTATTTTTTTTAAGAATTGATTCTACAATAGAATAGTTCTCAGGGAAGATGTAAAAACTGAAGAAGGATTTTTTGAAGTCTTCAACCTCAACTATTGAGCTAAACTTAACTCTAGCAGAAGCGAAGACTGCATGCTTAACTATTGGGCTAAACTGAACTCTACCAGAAGCGAAGTCAATAGGCTCAAATGTCCTATATCAGAAGCGAAATCTATAAGCTCAACTATTGGGCTCAACTGAACTCTACGAGAAGCGAAGTCTAGGGGTTCAACTGAACTTCACCAGAAGCGAAGTCTATGGGCTCAACTGAACTCTAGCAGAAGCGAAGACTGCAGACTTAACTACTGGGCTCAACTGAACTCTACCAGAAGCGAAGTCTATAGGCCCAACTGTACTATGAAGCGAAGTCTATAAACTCAACTGAACTTTAGCAGAAGTAAAGACTACAGACTCAACTATTGGGCTCAGTTGAACTCTACCAGAAGTGAAGTCTATAGGCTCAACTGAACTTTACCATAGGCGAAATCTATAAGTTCAACTGAGCTCTAGCAGAAGTCAAGTCTACAGGTTCAACTATGTGAAAAATGCTAAAATGAGCCTAAAAGGTGTGACTTAATTCTCTATAGTTTAGATCCTACTAACGGAGGTTCTTCGCTGCGAGAGATTCAATGAAAACACTGAATTGGCTCAGAATGATGGACATCAAACATTTTTTTTAACTAAATGCTAAACAAGGCGAGAGACCAGTTCACGAGCGTTTTACTTGCAACGTTATGTGGCGGTCAAACGTTCTTCTGGAAAGAGCAAGCCTAAGTATTAGTCATACAAATAAGAACTGAATTACGAAAGGAAAAGTGGGTCAAAATCGGATTAAAAAATTTAAAGGTTAGATTAATAATGGATAATGAGATAGGACATAAGATGACTTTAAGACTAATAAGGATGGCGAAGAAAAACTGAAAGAATGCCAGTGAGAGATATACAGGCTGGATGTATACATTCAGAAATGAAGAGATGAGAAGACAAAGGATTGTAAGACGCATGATTAAACCATATCAGTGGCGAGAAAAAGCACATCAGTGACTGTTCTGGCTTCTTGCGCCAGGGGCCAAATCTTGATTAACACCCCCCCCCCTCTTCAAAAAATTCTCAGGCCTTATTTTAACAAATTTAGCGTCAATGATGTAATAAAGTTCTGGAAGCTAGTTAGAAAATCAACACAAAGTTGACTGAAACGCTCCCTCGCCCGATGCGTCGGCACCGGCAAGATGCGTCACCAGAATACTTATTGGAAGAAAAATACAAAGAGGGTTAATAGGTACAAATATAGTAAATTAGTACAAATAGTTGGCCGGTACCCATACGATTCTTCCCACTCATTGCCGCTCTTTTCTGTGCACTCCAAAACAAATGATGAATAACCCCCTTTTCTTCAGCCAAAAATCTTGTCAAAAAATAGCCATTTTCTTCAGCATAATCAAAAATCTAATAAATCTGTCTTTGAGGATGACTTAATCTCCCACAGTTCCTGGAGAAAGGGCTGCAAGTTATGAACTTTGCCCATTGTTTACATATAGTATTGGTTATTGGGAAGTATACAGACGTTTTCAGGAGGAATCTTTTCTGGTGAGGGGGAGTCGGAGGAGGGGATCACGTGGGAGGATCTTTCCATGGAGGATATTTCATTTAGAGAAGGGACATTTGTATGAAGAGGGCGCCGAATTTCCCAGCAGTATTTAAAAGACGATCAGAAATTAAACTTTTTATTGTCTTCATTGTGCATTAGTAATCGCTAATCAATTTGTATCTTCTTTAAGATAAGATTACTAATTTACTATATTACTAATTAGTACTAATTAACAGGTACAATTATTAGATAAGATTACTATATTAGAAAATACGATGGTAAAGTGGTTTGAACTTTGAGCTCATCATGGATAAGCTGTCTAATTATATCCTATTGTAAACTGACTGGACTCAGCTGCATCTTCTTAAAGTAAAATCACTGAAAAAAGGTAAAAGGTAATGATTCTGGCCTTAAGATTCGAAATGGTCAAAGCTCAGTTCTTGAACTTCTCTCTTCAGTTGTTGAACTTCTTTCAGGTTATTATAAATATCCATATATATATATATATATATATATATATATATATATATATATATATATATATATATATAATATATATATATATATATATATATATATATATAATATATATATATATATATATATATATATATATATATATATATATATATATATTAGTAGTAGTAGTAAGAGTAGTATATATATAACCCGTACCGAATTTGTACTAATAGGTACAAAGAACAAGCTGATGAGGAGATAACTAGCTTAAAAGAGATAGCCAGAATTGAGTTGGATGTGGAGGACGCTAAACTACTAAAGCCTATTAGGCAGATAGAAATATGGCAAGCCTTCAAAGCCTGAGAAAGATTCCAGCACTGGATACTAGCGTCTTACCAACTAAGCTGTTGAAATGGTCAGCAGCATCAATACTCTATACAATCCTAAATATAGGCTACCTATTAAGTCGAAAAATTGACAGGTAATAATTATGAGCCCATTTTTCAAGAAAGGAGATAGAACCTTACACAAAACTACATGGCAAAAATCGAAACAATTCAATCAGTGTTATTCTGTAGAATGCTGTGTCTTAGGAGGGATAAATGGTTGTACCAAAAAGGTAGGTTGACTGAATGCCATTCGAAGCTAAGAGAAAGTTTATAGCAGGACACGTTTTAATTAGAAAGTATACGCGGTATAGGCTATATACGGCATTTTAAACATAAGGGGAGCATTTGACGAGGTTTCAAAATGTATGTCGAAAGAAGCGTTAGGGAAGTTAGGAATGCAAAATAGGTTAGTACAAGTTATAATGACAATCTATGAGGTTGTTAAATGTCATATTATTCTTACCACGGGTACACTCTATCCCCACGTTTTTTCTATTTTTATTAATGATAATGGTATTTTGGAATAGAAATGTTCCAAAGGTAAATTAATGTCAATTGAACTGTTTTTTTTTTTTTTTCAGGTTATATAGATCTGCAGGAGAAGTCGGCTCTGTGCAGATCTATCTGCACAGAGCCTAATCTATCTGCACAATCTGCAAAAGATTCCAAATATCTCGTATCTTGTGCTCTGTGTTTGTAAAAGATACGAGATATTTGGATAATTACTTGGAAAGTGAAAAAGTAGTTTTAAATATATCCGCTATATTAGTTTTTTGGAAAAGATAACAGGGAAAATAATAAGTTTTGCCCTATAAAGAGAGATGGGTGTAGTAAATAAAGTTATTTATTTGGGCTTTAAATTTACAAGTTCAAAAGGGTAGACTGACCAATTGGCGAGTTATAAAGGTTAGAAAGCTTCAGGGGTCTTGCTAAAGAGCCACCTAGGGGCGTCTAGGACCAGAAGATATGGAATACAAAGTGGACTTTTTGAGAGAAAAATAAGGCCTGTTTAGAGCTATGGCATGGAAGTTTGGAAGTTTAGAGAAAGGAAAAAAAATAGAGAGAGTGCAGTAATTAGGACATTTCAACACACTATTAGGCTTTTGCGGGAAAATCAATAGCCTGGCGGTTAGTGAATGCAGCTTATCTGGAAGTATTTCAGGGTAGAGGGAAAAGCTTATGATCTTACAGATGAGATCAATTTTATATGGATGTGGGTTACCATGATTTTGTAATAATGGGGCAAGGATACGACTGGAAATAGGGAATATAGCAAAATTAGTTAAAAGTAGCAAACAGAAGAACAAGAGATTAAAAAAAAACAGTGTGATGTCGCAGCTTCAACCTCCCTCGGACTTTACCAGCAATGGAAGGAGGTCCAGGCTTGAGATATTTATTTTAAGACAGGATGAAATAACCATAAAATTAAGTGGTATATCAGTGGTGAGGGAAGGCACTTTAGAAAGAAGAAAATACTTAGGGAAAGTAGGAGAGATGGATAGTCCTTGCCCCATGTGAAGAAAAGTAGGTCAGGGTCTGCTTCACCTTATGGTCTTTTGTCTTGAGTCACTGAATTTCTAAATATGCATTTTCCAATAATGTGGGGTACGATGATTGGTTTGTTTCAATAATAGGTTCGAAAATTATTGGGAAAATTTAAATCATTAAAAAAATGTATTAAATTGGGAATGACAAATAGAGAAAATTTTAAAGAGGGAAATGTTGAATTGTGAATTGTTGTTTTGAGTAATATTTTGTATGTTGCCATGGCCCTACGACATTGTTGCAATATATTTATATCTATGAATATTATTCAAATAATTGGGTAGAAATTTTTGGCAATTTATAGAGCCGAAGTCAAACTGACCTAAATCGTGCTACAATTAGTTTTTGCCATTTATAGGCCAAAAATATTTGGCCTATAATGGCCAAATAATTTTTGGTCATTTATAGAGCCGAAGTCAAACTGACCTAAATCATGTTACAATTATTTTTGGCCATTTATAGGCCAAAATATTTGGCCTATAATGGACAAAAATTTGGCCAAATAATGTTTGGCCATTTATAGAACCGAAGTCAAACTGACCTAAATCATGTTACAACCTTGAGGTTGTTATGTTTTTTTGTTTACTTTTTTTTTAAATAAATACATCTTCAGCACAATAATTAACAGTTCTGACTTATACATTTCTGAAAAAGGCTTATGCCAGCTTTGCCTCTCACTCAGACTATCAACTGTCTTGGTTTTTTCTCCAATTAGCCATGGATTGATGGCAACTTGATTTTAATTCAAAAATCAACGGAATATTCAAAAAAATAAAATGTCATGAATGTTTAAAAAAATTAAAAGACATTATTAATCAATCTAACCGTATTTGGTTCCGGTCGAGTTCTCTGGAACTTTAATTGAAGTGTTTTCATGGCTGGAAAATTTTAGAAAGAAGTATTTCACAAAAAAGATCCATGCCCCCGCGTTTTTCTTCAGACATTGATTATCCTTGATAAACGCTTCTTGCCCCCCCCCCCCCCAAGTAAAAAAAAAGAAAAAGAAGATTCGATCTTCTCGTGTAAGTCCCTAAAAGTTTCAGCTGCGTCCCTTAAGCTGTTAATTATTATCCCTAGTCATACCTAAGATACTGCACACACGCCCTTTAGGTGACCTGGATGCAAACAGTGTCATTGACCTAGTTAACGTCATAAAAGAAAAACGTTCAAAATACAATGTTTTCGATAAAGCCCGAATGGCAGTATGGCCTTTAATGTCTTTGATTTTGCGTCTTTTCGAATTAGGTCAACATCTCCCTCAACCTTCCCTGAAAGATTCAATTTTACAACCTTGGCTGTTCACAAGATATTGCATATACGAGCTTTTACGACCTAAATCCTGATAGTGTCTTTTGACTTAACCCAAAATCCTCCTCAACACTTGAAGAAAGTCTCATCTTTACAACCTTGGCTGTTTCTCAAAATTGCAGATATGCGCATTTGTCAACCTAGATGCACACAGTGCCTTACGATTTAGTTCAACCCCCCCCCCCCTCAATATTTCTTAGAAGTTCCAAATTAATACCCTTGCCACACCTAAGATATTGCAGATAGGTCCTATAACAGTCTGGATGACAACAGTACCTTTTGATTTGGTTTTACATTCCACTCGACACATCCTTAAAGTTTCAAATTAACACCCTAAGTTAATCCTGGGATATTTCAGACACGGTCTTTGACAGCATGGATTTACAAGGATATCTTTTGACTCAGTTCAAAATTCCCCTCAATATACCAAGATTTCCAGCTTAATACCCTTAGCCATTCCTGAGGTATTGCAAATCCACCCTTTCAACATCCTGGATGAGCAGTGTTTTTTTATTTGGTTCAACATCCTTCTTAATATTCCTTGAAAGTTTCAATTAAATACCCTTAACCATTACTGAGATACAGCAAATACACGCTTATGACAATCCGGGTGAAAATAGTAATTTCATGCCCCTCAACATTCCATGAAAGTTTCGACTTGATGCGCTTAGCCGATTCTGAGATATTGCATGTATGCCCTTTTGTCAATCCCTTTTGCCCTTTTGATGCACACAGTATGTTTTGAATTAATTTTACATTCCCCTCTACATATCCCGAAAGTTTCAACTTAATAACCTTAAACATAGCAAATACGCATCCACGCTTTTGACAACCTGACATAGAGTATTTTTTTATTTAAACCAACATGCGTTTCAATATTTCCTGAAAGTTTCAACTAAACAGCCCTCAGCCATTGCAAGCATACCCTTTCGACAACCCGGATGCACACAGCGTCTTTTGATTTACTATTTAACGGAGCTAAAAAAAAAACTCATCTAATTAAGAAACTTTAACAAAATTTTGTACGAATTACCACTCAAGGTACACACGTGGGAGGACTGCGATAATCACAGATCATTTACATGAAAAATTTCCAAGATTCATTGTACAATCCTGGAAATCCGCAAAAAGGATTAAAATGCCATTTCGATTTGTCACTGATAAAACAATCTTAATCTACATACCCATACAATTATGCAGGAGTAACACCTATACCCCTATAAAAACAGAAAGATAAACAAAGTTCATTCCTACCTTTCACGCCTTTTATGTATCTTTCAAACATTCTCACTTGTTCTTGGTTGAGGCGAGGCGGTCCAAAATCTTGGTTAAGACGGAGCACGTCATACAGAACGTTTATAACGTCATCTGCCTTGTAGAAAGCCTTCTGTGATGCATCCACGTTCAAAAACATGTGGGTGCCCATTCGGACACTTTGAAAGTGACCCAACCATACCACTGCGCCATCACCTATAAATACAATTCAGTATCAATTTGATGCCAAATCACGGTCAAACCTTCAAAAAACCTTAGGTTTTTTAGAACAAAAGTCAAGCCAAAAATCCCGTCATACCTGGAGGAAAACCCAATTATTTTTGTGAAAACCATCGGTTTTCCCATTTGTGTGAAATAGATTTGGGTTTAACGCATTCAAGATTAAAAAGAAGAACAAAAAGACGATGATACTACAATTTTTTTAAAGTGGGGAAGAGATACTACTGACTAAAATTAAATTCCCAACTATTTTATTTTTTACGAAACTTATGGAAAGCACGTAGATATGAACAATAGATTTTATATGAGCCATTAAACATCTCTCTACGATATTCTGGTGACCCGTTGGAGACACATCCGTGCTACCCATGCAAAAAAGAAGTGATTTTCGTTGTTCCTTTTCATATTAATTCTTCTTACATTAAATTTGTCTACCACAGAACATGCATCAACCAGGGTAAATTTTTAGCTTAAACTTTTGCCTGCTTCACTTCAGGACACCCTTTCTTGTGATATGGCACATGTCGTCTGTACTAACCTACTATTCACAAAGAGCATGGATCTGCGGAAAACCACTACGGATTGCGTTTTTGCGGAGGAACGCATGAGTCTCTTGCCACCCATCCTTGCGGTTTTCCGCAAGACGCATGCGTTTCCAACATATACGGTTAAAACGCTTGCAAATTATTTAAGAATAGAACATGAATGCAGTTGAAAGGCAGATTTCAGCTTTTAAATTCCACCAAACATTAAGCATAAAAGACCCTATTTAATTCAGAAGGCTTGGGAGGAAATCTGGAGAGACGAATTTGCCCAATAGGACGTGGTGAAAAGTATACTCGACTGTTTTAACACCAAGCATTCCACATAAGTGTGACCAAAGCTAACAACCCACTAAAAGGAATGGGGGAGATATCAGTTTTTACTATTCTGTGTTCCCACCCTTTTTTTTGACAAATGCAAATGTTGATTTGGTAATTTTACTCTAATAGCCTAGGCCCTAGGCTATGTAGATCTAGACTGTGAATTTTAATTGGGCCACAGTCATGAAAAAGATACAATATCCTATGTCAGGGATCATACAAGGCAATCTTGTTATAAAAACTGAATTTATTGACTCATATGCAGAAAAAGTGACCAAACGCAAAGATCCTAGTAAATTTGAAATAGAGGACCATAATTGCAAAGAACGTCAAATGCTAGATGGCGTTAATTTTTTTTTCTAGGAAATGCAACTTTTGATTTCAACAGAGTCGGCAGTTTCACCGCTGCGACGATGCAGTGCTGAAAACACCACGTTGCATTTTCTGCAACACACCTGTCATAGTGAACAGAAGGTAAGAGTGGAAACTGGCTCTAGTATCGATGAAAAAAACATTGACGCCATCTAGCATTTGACGTTCTTTGCAATTATCAGTATAAGATTAAGAAAAATTTATTTAATTGATATAATTAGTAAATATAATGGTAAAGGTTAGGTAATTAGTAATAGTGTCTGATCTCAGTTTTTCGTAGCAAACGACTACAAAACTCAAAACTGCCACCAAACGCCAAATAATAGATGGCGCTGATTTTTGTTGACTCTAGCGCCACTTTCCATACTTATGAGTTATCAATACTCTCTGGTCTGTAGCATATTAATACATACTGCCAGATCCATGGAAAGAGTTTTCCGATAAGTAATATAAGATAATATAAATAATCATAAATTAATACCTTTAATAACCTTTTAATAAATTAATAACCTTTGAATAGTTTGAAGAACCAACAAAGAGGTTCTATATCAGAACTAGTAAAACATTAGAGAGGGGGAAACAATAATTGATAGGAAAAACACCAATAAATGATTTCAATGAAAAAGATAGCATCGAATCCCACAAAAATCGGAATTTTTGGATGATTCGGCACACTCCCGAGAGCTCCCACCTTACATATGGTTCTAAGTTAACAAGTTAAACTTCATTCAATGAAGTAATTACATTTATATATTAAAAAGGTCGGAGGAATTTCACTTCCCCAGCCTTTAAATTTGTATGGGTTTATCGAGCAGTGGATGCCAACACTTTCAAAGGTGAGTATATACATACTTAATTAACTAAACACAAAACTTAAAGCTAGGAAAAACTATCATGCAGAATGAATAGGAGGGGTCTTTGTCTCTCCAAAATGTCCCACTTAACGAATTGTTATACAAATCTTCCTTTACTTAACCAGCTACCTTCGTGAAACCACATAAGTAACGGTTGTTACTATCACTTTTAGGTGTGGTTACTACCAAATCAGTGGTAGTAACCACGCCTAAAAATAATATTACTTTTGTGGTTTCATGAATGTAGCTGCCAATCGTAAAAGTATGAAATTGTAAAAGATCCCTCTTGAATACTGGGTCACTTGGGTTTTCTTTCATTAAATCTGGATCCCTCTTTGGCTAATAATCTACTCTATCAGATTAATTTATCATGGTTATTCTTTCCACCAAATTGTCCTAAATCTCCCAATGGCAGTTATAAACTGTGCCACCAACTATAGGATCTGTGTCTTATTGTCACTCTTATTGCCAAATCGTCCCAAAATCAAATTTACATCAAATATATTTTCTTCTTTCATGAAAAATGTGCTGAGAACCAGTCTTTGAGGAGTGTACTTATCACAATCTATAAGAAAATGTTTTCAAACTTTCAACCCCCCTGGAGAAAGCCTTGGTAGTTACATAAATTAATATTGGAAGTTCACTGCTATTAGTGAGGGAAAAGGAGGATAGTTATTTCACGTGGGAGCCCTGAATTGGAATATGGGGCGAATAAACAGAGGGGTGTTATCACATTTTATAATCCTGTAAGAGAGGAATATCTGAGCTTCAGTTACTTTTGTGGTTTCATGAAGGTAGCTGTCGATTATAAATGTAAGTAAAAGTACATTATATACTTTATATTAGTCTATTTTAGTTTTTATATATATTTATTAGTTATATTTGTTTGTTTTGGTTTCAATTTTTTTTCTATGCTGAAGACGCCTTGTTGTATAGGGGTGAAATATTCGTTTTATTTTTATTTGTTTCTCTTCGTTTTGATTTACTGGCCATAGACCCCTTTGTCGTCTTTATACTCATTTCTTTGCTTTTTGTCATGGCTGGGCGGTTCGACTTTAGATCTTTTATATAATAATTCTTACCGGGAAAGAAGGTATCTGATGTACTGCCTTTTTTACTTTAACATAATGCGATTAACCAGAACCAAGAAATAATACCAGTTTAGACCTGTTTAAAAATTGAATTATTTTGGCAAAAAAAAAAAAAAAAAAAAAAAAACATGACAAACTCATCTCCATGAAAACTCATCTACTAGTTACCATAAATACAGTCTACGGTAAAAGCACGAGATGAGTCTTCATTTGTGTCGTATGTCAATAAAAAAGAAACGCAATAACCCAACTAATATTTTTAAGTATAATATAGTTAAATATAATATTATTATTGTGTAATATTAATAATATAATATATATTATTTTAAAAATTGATAAATTACTGAATAAAGCACATGATTCAGTCATGATTCATTCCCCGAACGAGTAACACCTTAGGCGCTCCGTGCCTGCGGTAGTTTTGGCTTAAGAGTGAAATAGCTTGTGAGATTAATGTTTTGAATTGATGAAAGAAAATTTTTTGGTGTGTGATTATTGCTTTGAACTGAAGAATTGCATGGAGTAAAAGAGGATTGGATTTGAGTCATTATAAACAGAGCCTTTGATTACCGACGTTGGAAAAGGTGTTTGCCGTGCCAAACGGCTAAAAGCACTGCACGCTAGCAACATCGTGGATAAACAATCGTTGCCGGCTGAGGTAAGACTATTTGTCCATTTTTTTAATTGCTGCTTATTCATGGGGCGAAATAAAAGAAACCGTAAAGAAGTCTCATTCGAGAGGATCAAAATGATTATTCGTCATCTTCACCTAAGGAGGGAGAAACTTTGTCAATTTCGACGCTGGCTCGGAGCTTTTCTGAAATTCTAACTATAGTGAAAGACAATGGAAAAAAGCTTGACGGTATCACGGACCAGTTCAAATCTCTGGAAACCCGGGTCAAATCGCTTGAGGAAGCGCTATCTGGCCAATCGCAGCAATTTTCGACGATCCAGACCCATGTGGCGGCTACTGAGAATGAAATAATAAATGTAAAATCACAGATTAGTGTTGTTACAGCTGAGTCAGTGTTTCTCCGTGAAGAAAATAATCAGTTGAAAAATCGGTTAATGCATTGCGAGTATAGAATGAATGAGAAAAATATAGTGGTTTGGAATGTACCTTGCGATAATAAAGAGGAAGCTAAAGCGATTTTCAAAACTGTTTGTGAAGAAGGACTAGGTGTAAACGAGACCCCAGAATTTGCTGTTACAGAAGTAAAAAAAGAGCGTAGATATTTTAAAGTTACTGTTCGGTCTAAAGAAGAAAAAATAACGATTCTGAAACAGAGTAAAAAACTTAAAGGAAAGACTGTTTGCGGTCATAAAGATATTTATCTTAGTGATGATGCTCCGACGGCAGTGAGAGATATTAGAAAACGGCTGATTGAAAAAAGATCAAGCTTGCTGATTGTGGTATTCAAGCATGGGTAACAAAATCGGTTCCACCTCTCCTTTATTTTGATCGGCCAAATGGCCTGCGTGTTTCTTTCCTCCGTGAATGACGTGATTCCTGAATTGTCAGTGCCGATAAATCCTCGAGGTGGGCCTATGCAATGCTAGGCGGGTTGTCATATTTATATTTATATTAATTATTTTAGTTTAATATGGTTTTGAGTTATTATTTTGTTGTGCTTTTACTTCTTTGTTTTTTTTTTGTGATAGCATATTGGTATGAAGTAATGTTGTCTCGTGTTTTTTCATCTTCTTTTTTTAAAAAAGATGTTGTGGATGGAATAATGTAAAAAAAAACAAAATGAGGAAAAGTATTAATGGTGTATAATGTATAGCGCGGTGCGGAGCGTACCGGGTTGTGATTGGAGTTCTTATGGATTGGTCTTGGCTTTCAGTGATACTAGGCCTGGAAACAGTAGTAGTGTTTTTTGGTTTTGATGAAGATATTTATGTTTCTAAATTAAAAGTTGCGCAGATTAGTCGTACTGAGGGAAAACGACTTGGAATGGAGATTACTTTTTTTTTGTTTTGTTTTTTTAATTGTCATTTTTTATTATGGTTTGCTGGTCTTTTGGGGCATGGTGTGGTTTCTCTTAACGTGGGGTTAATATTTGATAATGGATAGAGATAATCGTGAAATTCCATCATCAAGGTTAAAAGAATTTGAGCGGAATTCTCTTTCATTTCAGTCAATTTTTCAAACTATTGTAGCTGGTGATGATGAAGATACTTCTAGTAATTTTGATATCCCAAAAAATCAATATATATTTATGAATGAGCTGGTAAGAAAAAATGTAAATACAAGTAGGATGTCGTTTTGGAATTGCCGGGGTTGGAGGACTGCGCAGGATGTGATTGAAAACTTTTTGTCGGATTCAGATACAGATATATTAGGCCTATGTGAAACTTTTTTAGATGATTTTTCAATTGAAAATATACATGTAAAAGATTACCAATTTTTTCACATCGGTCGGAAAAGACAAAAACAAGGGGGGTCTAGGTGTTTTGATTAAAAATTGCATACCAGCACGTATAAGGATTGATTTTTTGCCAATGAATATTGAAATGATTTTTGAATCTTGTGTAGTTGAATGCTCTTTTCCAAATAATCGGAAGCTTTTAATTGCAGTTATTTACCGTACTCCGTCATCCAGCCAGATAGAATTTAAAAATCATTTTGAAAGTATGTTGGATAAATTAGCTAGTCTTAATACTCCTTATTTAGTTATGGGTGATTTTAATATTGATTTAATGAAACTCCTATCTGCAGATCAGAATAGAATAGATAGAAATATTTTGCAGTTTTTTGGAGGGCCCACTATCTTATGGACTAAACCTCGTATGTTTTGTGCCCTCTAGAATAGCTGATACATCATTTTCACTTATTGATAATATTTTTTTCACCTTATAGTGCTGTTAATACATTTATTATTCCTGATGATTCATCTGACCACTGTATAATTATGTCTGCATTTTCTTATAAATTTTCCGCATAATAAAAAAAATCAAACCAAGCGTAGAGATTTTTCACATAAAAATGTGTTAAGGTTAAAAGAAGGGCTTGGTGATGTTGATTGGAGTCCTGTAATTGATGAGAAGGATCCGAACCAATCATTAGATAAATTTTATTATATTATGAATGAAAAGCTTGATCTTTTTTGCCCATATAAAAGCCCGAGAGGAAAGAAACTTACCCCAAAAAACTATGGATAAATGAATCACTTTTGAGATCTATTAATGAGAAAAATCGTTTATATAAAATTAGAATAAAATATCCCACGGAAATAAATATAACGCGTTTTTAAAAATTATAAGAATATGCTGGTAAGGATCCTTAGAGTAAGTGAAAGACTTTATTATGAAAATTCTTTTCGAAATTCAGATTCCCCTAGAAAAACTTGGAGTTTGATTAAAGATAAAATTCGAAGAAATAAAAAGTTGTTACAACCCTGAAGTGTTATTTGATATTAATGGTAAAGAATTTAGAGGACCACAAGCTGTTGCTAAGAAGTTTAGTGAATATTTTGCTAGTATTGGATCATCTGTTGTTTCAGGAGAAGTTGACCTTTCTTCCGCAAGGTCGCATAAAAAATATCTACCGCCCACTGAAGATACGAGCATATTTATGGCCCCGGTTACTTTTGCAGAATTTCAAAAGGTCATTAAGAATTTAAAAAATGGTAATTCATTGGGATATGATGAACTTTCAACTAATTTGCTAAAAAATATTGCAGGTGAAATTTTTGAACCATTGCTTCATATTTTAAATTTATGTATTTCTCAGGTACATTTCCTAAAAGATGGAAAATTGCACGTGTAATACCATTGCATAAAAAGGAGATAAATCTGATACAAATAATTATCGTCCTATTGCAATTTTATCACCATTGTCTAAAGTATTGGAAAAAATTTTAAAGGAAGGATTACTAATTATCTAGATAAAATACATTTTTTTTACCAAACATCAGTTTGGATTTAGGGCAGGCCATTCGACGGAACAAGCAGTTGCAGCTCTTGTATTAGAAATAAATGACTGCTTAGATAGTAATTATCATGTATCTACTGTTTTTTTATGATGTTAAAAAAGCATTTGACACTTTAAACCATGAAATTCTTTTTGATAAAATGGAAAATTCCGGTATAAGAGGGAAAGGACTAGAAATAATAAGATCATACCTTTATGGACGTAAAATCGTGGTAGATGTTGATGGACATTTGTCTAGTTTAAATGATCTTGAAGATATTGGTGTCCCACAAGGATCGGTATTAGGTCCGCTTTTATTTTTGATGTATATTAATGATCTCCCACGATGTTTGCAGGGAAATAATGGTCTTGCAATTTTATTTGCAGATGACACAGCTGTTTCTGTTAAAGCGAAGGATTCATCTACATTGATTCAAAATCTGTTTAACACTGTTAGTTCAGTTAATCGATGGTTTGTATCTAATTATTTAGTACCGAATTTTAAGAAGACTGAATTTATGGTTTTTGGTCATTCAAAACGTGCTACTAAAAAAATTTCATGTCAGGAGCTTCAAGTTGGTGAGCATAAAATACGTAGAGTTCAATCATATCGTTATTTAGGAGTTTTTATTGATCCCTTTTGTCATTTCAAACTCATATTGATCATTTAAGGGTGAAACTTTCGCAAATATTGGGTCTATGTATCGTTTGCAACATGTTTTTCCATTTTCAATTTTAAAAATAATTTATCATTCTTTGATTGCTCCTTATTTAAATTATTGCACAATTATTTATTTAAATACTTTTTGGACGCATATAAAACCCCTACAGATCCTTCAAAATAAAGCAGTGAGAATACTTGGAAATTTTTTACATCGTCCATCAAAACTTATAGATGCATCGGAAACTGAAACATTATTTCTTTTCTTGAATTTATTAGATCTGAAACATATAAGAGAACTTAATATATCAATATGGCATTTTAAAATACAAGATCCTAGTAGTTATTTTTATGAAAAATCTCTGTTGATTCTGCCCCCTCCTTCGGCTCTTAGGTGTTCTGGAACATATCGAATTCCCTTTGTTAATTGTGAAAGATCTAGATTTTCAATTAGATACCAAATACCATTTATTTCAAATAAATATAGGCTGAAAGATAGAATTCAAATTGAGTCATTTCGGCAAATATCAGTTCTAAGGAAGAAAATATTAAAATTATGTATTGACCTGTGATGGTGGAATAGAAATTTTTTTATTATTATTATTATTTTTTTTGTTTATATTTGTTACCCATGTTGGGATAGCCTTCCATGCCCCACTTGTCCAGCGTTTGTTTTCTTTATGTTTGTTATGTTTTTTGTTTTTTTCTTTAACCAGGTTTTTTTTCTTTCTCTCTTTTGTTATGATGAGGAAATGTTTTTTTGTTTTTTTTTTTTTTTTTTTTTTTTTTTTTTTTTTTATTATTAATACCCAATTTTACGAGCTTTGCTCTCTGTTGGGGGTATATGTTTTTTTGTTATGTTGATTTATTCAAGCACACAAAACAAATTATCTTACCCAGTTCAGCGAGCATTGGCTGATTCATACTGAACAACGACCTTGTCACCGGAACATATTGCATATTGTACGTTTGATGATATCGTAAAACAACGTCCAGACAGTGTATTCCCTCTTGAGGTATATCCACACTGGATCCTCTTTGTATATACGCAGCAATAGTGTTAAGATCGATCTAGAAAGGGTTTTGGTTTCTTAGCTGAACTGACGCTGTAACTAGACCATAAAGTAGCGAGTGTCTACAGAAAGTTGCCAAATGCCCCTTGGTAATTGGCAAATGCGACAATAAATGTAAAAAAAAAGTTCAGCTAGCTCTAGCTCAGTAAAAAAAAAAAAAAAAAAAAAAAAAAAAAAAAAAAAAAAAAAAAAAAAAAAAAAAAAAAAAAAAAAACAAAAAAAAACGGATGTAAATTTGAAACGAGATAGTGAAAAAAAAAAAACAATTTAAATAATTAAAAACTGAAAATTTCGGCTTCACATCCAGAAACCACGATCAACGTAAAAAAAAAAAAAAAAAAAAAAAAAAAAAAAAAAAAAAAAATAAAGAATAACAAAATAAACTGTTATACGAAGGAAAAGGACGAAAAGAAAACTCATATCCCAAGTATTTTTTTTGTCAGGTTTCTTCACAAAGGGTTCCCGGGCATGAAACCAAAATATTCGTATTTCTAATTTTTAAAGTTTGCTTCTTTTTATTGTTTTTGTCCCTGGGAATACTTAATTCCTCGTTTTGAACTTGCATAAAACCACCCCGCCCCACCAATGGCTCTCACTCCCTCTATGGTTCAGGATGTACCACATACTTTTCCCTCTCAATTGTTCAATTCTCTTTTACACCCGATAATTAGTTGCTTAGTTGCCCTCTGATCGCTTTTGACCCTCAAAAAGGGCGCTAAATTTCAATCGAATGACCCCCCCCCCCCCGAAATTTATACGATCGCCCCTTCCATATGAAGTAGGACTCATTTGCTTTCCTGTATTCCTCTGTAGTCTTTATTTAGTATTTACTAGTTTTTTTTTATACAGAAAAAATTTGTTATATGACTTTCTGAAGCTGAATGTTATTAATAAGGTGCACTAATAAAATTTGCACTTTACTGAAAAAAATATAAATGTTTTTACTTTTATAACTTTAATAGATCAAATAATATTAAAATTTTGATTACTAAATATCAGTATATGTATATTAAACTGACAAGTGCAAATTTTGTTCTGACCTTGGGAAGACATAGGGGTTTTGCGCCCAACTTATGTTAATTTCTGCTCGTTTTGAGTTTGACTCGGTTATTTATTGTAATTTCTGTTCGTTTTGGGTTTCATTTATTTATCGATGCTGATTTGTGGTAGTTTCACGCTTGGTAGATTATTTGATTTTATTTTTGCTCATTTTTCGTTGAATAATTTCGTGTAATTGTAAAAATATTTGTATATATTTCGAAGCTTAGTCGGAATCGCTGTTAGAAACTGGACTTCCTTTGATAATCAACTTTTTTTTGAAAAACTTATTTTGTGGAAAAAGTTTTTTTTAATTAATTTCTGTTCGTTTTATATTGACATAGTCTTTTCAGGGAAAAAAAAATAATACTTTAAATCTTTTCGTTTTTTAAGATTTTATAGTTTGGCCTGCTATTTGTATGCTGGAGGAAAATTTTCAGTAATTTTTAACAACATACACCCTTTTAAAAATCTGGACACTAATAGTACTGTTTAATTAAGTTTCATACCTCCTCTAGTTGACCTGAAATGGAAAACTTGATACCATTCGCAAAAAAATCTCTTTACTTTCTTTGATGGCTTGGATACACTTACGCTATTTTAATTTGGTCCAATTCTAAGACAAGAAGTAGCCCCAAAGTTTGAAGATAATACCTTCAGTCATTCTTGAGATACTGCTGAGATGCCTTATTGGGAATTAGCATTATCACAGTGCATTTTGATTTAATCTTAAGGCAACATTTATTTTTTAAACCTAATGGGAGGTTGGGCGTAGGAGGGTGGCAGTGAATGGGGGATTAGTTGCCCTCCAATCACTTTCGACTATCAAAAAGGGCACCAGTCCTTTCTATTTTCAATCAAATGAGCCCTTTTCGAAGTTCCCAAGACAACTCCTCCGATACGAAGTGCCCTGGTATAAGCAAAAAAAAAAAAAAAAAAAAAAAAAAAAAAAAAAAAAAAAAAAAAAAAAAAAAAAAAAACATTATACCCACATCGATCTTTACTATAAAAATGTTAAGCCTTCCAATCACTTTCGACTATTGAAAAGGGTACTATGCCTGTGGATTTCCAATCAAAAGAGCCCTTTGGGAAACGACAACGCTTTCTATAAACACCTTATATGCCCCCAGGGCATAACCCTTACCCTACGGTCTGTTAGGGTGGTTGTCATCCTCTAAGACCGAATTTCCAGAACTTTCAACTACGTTAAACAAAATGGCTATCTCAAAATTTTGATTGGATGTGTTGGGGAAATGGTGGGCGTGAGAGGGGCGGTAGTCGCTCTCCAATCACTTACAACTATTAAAAATGGCCCTAGCCCTTTCAAATTTCAATCAAATGAGCCCATTTGAAGTTTCTACGACAAAACTTTCAATAAAAATCTTATATGCCCCCAGGGCATAACTTAAAACCCTTGCCCCGAGTGCTGGGGGGGGGGGGTGTCATTCTCAAAGACCTAATTGCCAGAACTTTCTACTACGTTGAACAAAAAGGCCATCTGAAAATTTTGATTGGATGTGTTTAGAGGAATGGTGGGCGTGAGAGGGGGGTTAGTTACCCTCCAATCACTTTCGCCTATTACAAAGGGCACTAGCCCTCTCAATTTCCAATTAAATGAGCCCCTTTTGAAGTTTTACGACAACTCTAATCTATAAAAACCTTATATGCCTCCAGGGCAGAACTTACAACCATTGCCCTTGGGGATTGGGGGGTTTGTCATCCTTAAATACATAATTTCCAGAACTTTCAACTACGTTGAACAAAATGGCTATCTCTAAACTTTGATTGAATGTTTTTGGGGAAATGGTGGGCGTAAGAGGGGGGTTAATTACTCTCCACCCACTTTCGACTATTAAAAAGGGCAATTTTAATTTCCAATCAAATGAACCCTTTTTGAAATTTCTATAACAACTTTCTATATAAACTTTATATGCCCCCAGGGCATAACTTAAAACCCATGCACTGAGGGCCCTGAGGGGGTTATCATCCCAAAAGACCTAATTTCAAGAACTTTCAACTACATTGAACAAAATGGATATCTCAAAATTTTAATTGAATGTTTTTAGGGAAATGGTGGGCGTAAGAGGGGGGTTAATTACTCTCCACCCACTTTCGACTATTAAAAAGGGCAATTTTAATTTCCAATCAAATGAGCCCTTTTTGAAATTTCTAAAACAACTTTCTATATAAACTTTATATGCCCCCAGGGCATGACTTACAACCCATGCACTGAGGGCCCTGAGGGGGTCATCATCCCAAATGACCTAATTTCAAGAACTTTCTACTACGTTGAACAAAAAGGCCATCTGAAAATTTTGATTGGATGTGTTTAGAGGAATGATGGGCGTGAGAGGGGGGTTAGTTACCCTCCAATCACTTTCGCCTATTACAAAGGGCACTAGCCCTCTCAATTTCCAATTAAATGAGCCCCTTTTGAAGTTTTACGACAACTCAATCTATAAAAACCTTATATGCCTCCAGGGCAGAACTTACAACCATTGCCCTTGGGGATTGGGGGGTTTGTCATCCTTAAATACATAATTTCCAGAACTTTCAACTACGTTGAACAAAATGGCTATCTCTAAACTTTGATTGAATGTTTTTGGGGAAATGGTGGGCGTATGAGGGGGGTTAATTACTCTCCACTCACTTTCGACTATTAAAAAGGGCAATTTTAATTTCCAATCAAATGAGCCCTTTTTGAAATTTCTATAACAACTTTCTATATAAACTTTATATGCCCCCAGGGCATAACTTAAAACCCATGCACTGAGGGCCCTGAGGGGGTTATCATCCCAAAAGACCTAATTTCAAGAACTTTCAACTACATTGAACAAAATGGATATCTCAAATTTTAATTGATGTTTTTAGGGAAATGGTGGGCGTAAGAGGGGGGTTAATAACTCTCCACCCACTTTCGACTATTAAAAAGGGCAATTTTAATTTCCAATCAAATGAGCCCTTTTTGAAATTTCTAAAACAACTTTCTATATAAACTTTATATGCCCCCAGGGCATGACTTACAACCCTTGCACTGAGGGCTCTGAGGGGGTCATCATCCCAAATGACCTAATTTCAAGAACTTTCAACTACGTTGAACAAAATGGACATTTCAAATTTTGATTGGATGTGTTTGGGAAAATAGTGGGCGTGAAAGGGGCGTTAGTCACTCTCTAATCACTTTCAACCATTAAAAAAGGCATTAGTCCTTTCAATTTCCAATTGAATAAGCCTTTTTGAAGTTTCGACGCTTTCAATAAAAACCTTATATGCCCTCAGGACATAACTTACAACCCTTACCCTGAGGGCTGTGGGGGGGGGGGGGTTCATCATTAAAGACCTAATTTCCAAAACTTTCAACTACTTTGAATAAAATGCCTATCTAAAATATTGATTGGATGTGTTTGGGGAAAACATGGACGTGAGAGGGGGGTTAGTTGCCCTCAAATCACTTTCGACTACTAAAAACGGCACTAGCCCTTTGAATTTCCAATCGAATGAGCCCTTTTTCAAGTTTCTACGACAAAGATTTCAATAAAAACCTTATATGCCCCCAGGGCATAACTTATAACCCTTGCTCTGAAGACTGTGGGGGGAGTGTCCTACTCAAAGATATAGTTTCCTGAACTTTGAACTGCGTGGAAGAAAATGGCTATCTCAAAATCTTTATTGGATGTGTTTGGGGAAATCGTGGGAGTGGAAGGGCTGTTTGTTGCTTTCCAATCACTTTCGACTATTAAAAATGGCACTAGCCATTTCAATTTCCAATCGAATGAGCCCTTTTTGAAGTTTCTACGACAACGCGTTATATAAAAACCTTATATGGCCCCTGGGCATAATTTACAACCCTTGCTCTGAGGGCTGTGGGGGGGGGGGGGGTTGTCATCCTCAGACCTGATTTCCACAACTTAAAACTACGTTGAATAAAATGACTATCTCAAAGTTTTGATCAGATGTGTTTGGGGAAAAAGTGGGTGTGAGAGGCGGGTTAGTTGCCCTCTAATCACTTTCGACAATTAAAAAGGGCAATAGCCCTTTGAATTTCCAATCGAATGAGTCTTTTTTGAAGTTTCTACGACAACACCTTCTATAAAAAACCTTATATGCCCCCAGGCATAAATTACAACCTTTGCCCTAAGGGCTGTGGGGGACTGTCCTCCTCAAAAACATAGTTTCTATCTGGAAATCAACTACGCGGAACAAAATGGCTATCTCAAAATTTTGATTGGATGTGTTTCGAGAATGGTGGGCGTGGAAGGGTGTTAGTCACCTTCCAATCACTTTTGACTATTAAAAAGGGCACAAGCAACTCCAATTTCCAATTGAATGACCCCTTTTCGAAGCTTCTACGACAACTTCTTCGATTCGAAGTGCCCAGCTCTAAAGGAAAAAATTAATAAATAATACATTATGCCAACATCGTTCTTATATGCCCCCAGGGTATAACTTAAAACCCTTGCCCTGAGGGTTGTGGGGGATTGTCCTCCTCTTTACTTAGTCCCCATTTCTCGTCTCGTTCTCGAGTGTCCCCGTTCTTTACTTAGGCAGCCCGATCGCGCTGCCTATGATTTATACAACAACTTTCTATATAAACCTTATATGCCCCCAGGGCATAACTTACAACCCTTGCACTGAGGGCTCTGAGGGGGTTATCATCCTAAAAGACCTAATTTCGAATAGTTCAACTACGTTGAACAAAATGGATATCTCAAAATTGGGATTGGATGTGTTTTGGAAAATGGTGGGCGTGAGAGGGGCGTTGGTCGCTATCCAATCACTTTTAACTATTAAAAAAGGCACTAGCCCTTTCAATTTCCAATTGAATGAGCCCTTTTGAAGTTTCTACGACAACGCTTTCAATAAAACTTTATATGCCCCCAGGGCATAACTTACAACCCTTGCACTGAGGGCTCTATCATCCTAAAAAAATCTAATTTCCAGAACTTTCAACTACGTTGAACAAAATGTGTATTTCAAAATTTTGATTGGATGTGTTTGGTAAAATGGTGGGCGTGAGAGTAGTCGATAGTCGCTATCCAATCATTTTCAACTATTAAAAAAGGCACTAGCCCTTTCAATTTCCAATTGAATGAGCCCTTTTGAAGTTTCTACGACAACGCTTTCAATAAAACTTTATGTGCCCCCAGGGCATAACTTACAACCCTTGCCCTGAGGTCTGAGGGGGGAAGGGCTGTCATCCTATGTTGAATAAAATGGCTATCTAAAAATTTTGATTGGATGTGTGTTTGGGGGAAAAAGTCGGCGTGAGAGGGGGGTTAGTTGCCCTCAAATCACTTTCTACTATTAAAAAAGGTACTAGCCCTTTGAATTTCAAATTGATGCCCCTTTTCAAGTTTCTACGACAAAGACTTCAATAAAAATCTTATATGCCCCCAGGGCATAACTTATAACCCTTGCCCTAAAGACTGTGGGGGGAATGTCCCGCTCAAAGGTATAATTTCCTGAACTTTCACAGTCGTGGGACAAATTTGCTATCTCAAAATTTTTATTGGATGTGTTTGGGGAAATGGTGGGCGTGGAAGGGGTGTTAGTTGCCTTCCAATTACTTTCGACAATTAAAAAGGGTACTGGCCATTTCAATTTCCAATCGAATGAACTCTTTTTGAAGTTTCTATGACAAAGCGTTCTATAAAAACCTTATATGCCCCCAGGGCATAACTTACAACTTTTGCCCCAAGGGTTGTGGGGGAGTGTCCTCCTCAAAAACATATTTTCTATCTGGAAATCAACTAAGCTGAACAAAATGGCTATCTCAAAATTTTGATTGGATGTGTTTTGGGGAATGATGGGGGGAGGGCTAGTTGCCCTCCAATCACTTTCGACTTTTAAAAAGGGCACTAGCCATTCCAATTTCCAATCGAATGAGCCCTTTTTGAAGTTTCTACGACAACTCCTTCGATACGAAGTGCCCGGGTATGGAGAAAAAAAAAAGAAAATAATAATACATTGTGCCCACATCGTTCTTTACGTAGGCAACGCTATCGCACTGCCTATGATTATTATAGTATTGTTATTCATCAGAGGTGTTTTCATTGCATCTTTTATATCCTATGTTGTATTTTGTTAGTGTTTGTGTATTTTTGCCTTCTTCCTTTATTTACTCCTCTATCAGCATTTTATGCTTGTAAAAAGGGTATAGATAAATTATTATTATTATTATTAAAACTACTTATATCCTAAATGTTTCAAAAATGAAACAAAAAACTTCACTGATTATCTACTGATTAATTATTTTAGAACGTCTATACAATTAAAAACTATAATTATTTAAATCAAACAGATTGATTTTCATATATATTAATTATATTAAATATCATTATTATATTATATATATAATATATATATTAAATTAAAATTATAAAATTTAATCTATACAATTACAGTACTAAACACTAAGCAACAAGTTTTTTGTAATATAAAGCTCAATTGAATTAATTTGAAAATAAAAAATAATGCTAAAATATTACTGACCTCAGCAGCAATTTTAACAACAACCTCAAATTCCCTCTCTCTTTCCTCGTATCTAATCGTCACTGGAAATGCTTGTTCCCGAAACTTCAACCTCCTGCATGAATACATCGACTTCATCCCATCAAAGACACAACAATCTCTGGGGAAGTGTTCGGCAAAACTGGCATGTGAAAAAACATGGTGCATTGTCGCCCTGGAAAGAATAGGATCGTTAGCAGGATTGCCAACTTGCACACTTTTCGTGTAAAATGCACTCTTTTTGGATGTTAGTTTTTGTTGGCTTTAAACGTAAGTAGTAGGCAACTTTGTCAGAAGTGCATTTAATCCAAGGAACAGGGTTGCCAACTTGCACACTTTTCGTGTAAAATGCTCTCTTTTTTACCTCAGAGGGGAGGCGGAAGAGTAAAAAACACTCTTTTTGGATGTTAGTTTTTTGTTGGCTTTAAACGTCAGTAGTTGGCAACTTTGTAAGAAGTGCATTTAACACAAGGAACACGGTCGCAAACGTGCACACTTTTCGTGTGAAATACACTCATTTTTATCTCAGAGGGGATTGGGTGCAATTTTTTTACTCGCACTCTTTTTTTCTTTTTTTTTCAAAAATCACTTTTTTTTGGCTTTGATTTACACTCTTTTTAGACGTCAGCTGTTGGCAACTCTGATCGTTAGTCGGTTTCTTAGCCTACTAGGCTGACGACACAATCCATTATGCCATTTTAATCATCCTTAAAAATCATTATAATCATCATAGAAACTATTCAAAAATAAAGAAAGTGGAATGGATATCTAAGCTCTGATCAAGCGTGAGAGGTCTTCAAGCTTATTGATTTTTTTGAGAAATTTAATAACCGAAATTATTATATTTTATTTTGAGTATTTGCTATATTGGAATATATTATATTGGAAATTTATTATATTTTGATGGAGCTATGTTGATTTTTTTTTTAGCAACGTAACACATACGCGAAATCTTGTTAACGTAACATTAAGGCTTCTTATGTAGAGCCACAAGTTTGGTGTCAAGATAATAATCTTTTCCTGACAGCATGTTTATTTAATAAGGTTTTGGCCTTTTTTCAGGCCTTCTGAACATAATTTTTTTTTAGTTTTCTTGATTTTTCCATTTGTTTTATATCTTCTAATTTCAAATTTTATCTTTACCTTTGTATCTTTGAGTTTTCCATCTTACCTCATTTTACTCATGCAGTAGGGAAGTCCATAGAAAGAACTGTGAAGCACTAGATAAGAAGATCTAGACATTCATAGCCAATAATTTTTTGCTCTGAAAACATCATTCGTCATTTACAACGGGCATCTGAAGCCTGTACTTATAAATACATATGCAATAGGTTTCAGTAAAATAAAGCGGAATTTTAATCATAGTTTTGGTGATTCTATCATTTTTTATCTGATGGATGGGGGCGGAATTAACTTCCAACAGTTTTGTAGGAAGGGCATGGGAATCCCCAATTTAGCTTAAAGGGAAGGAATATTTTTCTAGATATGACAACAAAAGCGTATGCTGTTTTTTTTCTTCGAAATGCGTGTAATGCGAATGACTTAGCTTATATTCTAATAACTCCCTAGAAAACTCGATAAAAATATATTAGGATTAAGTAAAGGAAGATTAATATAACAATTCGTTTAGTGGGACTTTTGGGACTCCTGTCAGATGGGAGGGACAAAGACCCCTCCCATCTATTCTGCTTTGATAGTTTTTCCTCGCTTTAAGTTTATACTATCATTTTCAGATAATTTCACTGTTTTTGTAAATGTGATGCCGTCATTTTTTAAAGCATGTCCCAGGAAGGTATTTGGTCAATCATTTTGATTCAAAGGGAATAGATGTCATGGCGTAATTTTGTCAAAATCCTGGAGGGGATTACGGATTCGGATTACAGTAAAGGAAGTAAAGGAAGATTTGTATAACAATTCGTTAAGCGGGACATTTTGGAGAGGCAAAGACCCCTCCCATTCATTCTGCATGATAGTTTTTCCTAGCTTTAATTTTTGTGTTTAGTTAATTAAGTATGTATATACACACACCTTTGTAAGTGTTGGCATCCACTGCACGATAAACCCATACAACTTTAAAGGCTGGGGAAGTGAAATTTATTATTAATATTATAAATTTATTATTAATATTATAAATTTATTATCAGTACACACCTTTTTAATTTATTAACACAATTACTTCATTGAATGAAATTTTATTTGTTAGCTTAGACCCATATGTAAGGTGGGAGTGTACCCTTCATCCAATCATTCCAATTTTTGTGGGATTCGGTGCTATCTTTTCCATAAAAATCAATTATTGGTGTTTTTCCAATCAATTATTGTTTCCCCCTAACCAATGTGTTACCAGTTCTGATATAGAATTCCCTTTGTTGGTTTCTCAAACTATATAAAAGTTATTAATTTATGATTATTTATATTACTTATCGAAAAACTCTTTTCATGGAATATGACACTGTGTATTAATATGTTACAGACCAGAGAGTATTGGTAACTCATAAGTGTGAAAAGTGGCGCTAGAGTCAACAAAAAATCAGCGCCATCTATCATTTGGCGTTTTGTAGCAGTTTTTAAGTTTTGTAGTAGTTTGCTGTGAGAAAGTGAGATCAGATACAACACTAATTACCAAACCTTCATCATTATATTCACTAATTATATCAATTAAATGAATTTTTCTTAATCTTACACTAATAAGTGATTCTACCATTTTTTTATCTGATGGATGGGGGCGGAATTAATTTTCAACACGTTATGTAGGAAGGGTATGGGAATCCCAAATTTAGTTTAAGGGGAAGGAGGCAATATATTTTTTTCTAGTCATGACAAAAAAGCGTATGCTATGTTTTTTTTTCTTTTTTAAATGCCTGTAATCCTAAGGACTTATCTGTTAATGATGTAGTCCAAAAGACTTGTACACAACCATAATCCTTATGCCCGTGCCACATTATAGTCACACTTGTCGATAAAATCAAAATTACGCACGACTACAGCGCCAATTACGTTCACCATTCGTAATTTGTTGAACATAGTTCAACTTTTAAACATAAATTTCTTGACTGACCAATCAGAGTCAAGGTTTAAGGCATAATGTTTAAAACTAGAAAAGACGGAAACTTAGAAGCGCAGTTTTTTTTTTTATCTGGGAGAGGAATCTGACAAAAGTTAAGAAGACTTAGTATTAGTAGAGAACAGATGGACACAAAGTACTGCTGGTGCAAACTCTTTAAACTCATTTCTTGCAATTTTAATTTTTTGCTTTTTAAACACAAGTGTAGCGCTAAAATCAAGAAAATTGCCTTGTCATTCATGATACTTGGCTTTCTTTATCGATAGATGTGACTATGATGTGGCATGGGCATTACAATTAGTAAGATTGAAACAGACCTTAAACTACAGCAAACTTGTTTCAAGACTGGCTTCTGAAGAAAATGTACACCCGATTAAACTTAAAATTCAAAATGACACTAAAAACTAAAATCACATTTTATTTTTCTTCAACTCGGCTATTTTGTTGAACTTGGATTTTGAAGTTATTAATTGAAATTTAATTTTGAATTAGTGCGTCTAAGCTTAGGACTAGTCCTTGCCAATTTTCTTCTTTAAGGGGATTCGATACCATAAAGTTTCAGGCCAAACTATTTAGAATTGATTGGGCGGCCTTGCCATAACTTGTAGAGCTTGGATAAGCGATCCGAATAAACGACAGAAAAATAAAAGCCGACACATATTTTCTCTGAAATCTAAGGAAAACTTGGTGACTTCTCTTGTTTTGTGCTGGAGATAGATATATTTAATTTTAAAGAAACTTATATCATTAGGAAGTGTAAATATTGTTTTTTTTTTAAATGGAGCAGAATTTTCTTTTAAAAAACTCACGAAAAGGTTGTCGCTAAAACCGTTATAGCACATCTGTTAAGAAAATGCCAAAAAATCACCTCGAAAGAAATGTCATTTCATGAATTTGAGAACCTTTCGAATTTTCTGTAATGCAACCCACATTGCCTAATTAAAGTTAATTAAAATATGATAAATTAAATTTCATAATCAAATAACAAATTCTCAATAGTTTTCAATGATAAGTAGTCTCGTGGGAGAATTCGCTAATGGATCTTCTGCCTATGAGACAGTCAGCTGATGTTGAGGCTTACAAAATGATGTTTAAGGTAATGAATCCTATTAAAATATCGTTTCAAAGAATACAGATACTAATATTGTAGCTAACCTAGCAATTTGCTATAAAAAAATATCTGTTGGAATAGGTAAATATTCCAGAAATAACGGCCCTCACCTATCAAAGCGATGGAATATTATTCCACTGCTTTGGCACGTCCACAGCAAATCTTCAACATAGTCATTTTTTGACAATTGTTTGAGTCAATCCAACAGAAAAAAAAAGAAAAAAAAGCTGAACATCGAGTTATAACTGAATATTTTTTCGAAAGGCAAACCTAGGCAAAACCTAGAATGAGTTGGATGCTGTGTACGGGTACTACACCAAGGACAAACGCAGGGGCCGGTACTTCCCCCCAAGAAAAATCCTAACTCCCATCAACAAATATGTGGAATTTGGTGTTTTTGGCCAGAAGAAAGATCACAGACACTTTTTTTTTTCAGGGGTGATAGTACAAAACCAATGATCCTAGAAGATCGGGAAGAAGGCTCATTTGAACGGAAATTGAAAGTTCTAGTGCCCCTTTTAACTGAACAAAAATAATAGAGGACTGCTAGCCCCCTTCACCTTTTCTCCCGAAAACATCCCATAAAAATTGAGACAACCGTATAATTATGCCTTTGGGAATGACATGACCTCCGTAAACACTGAGAAAAGATCTGATAAGTTATGAAATTTGCCCCATGCTTACATATAATATTTTTCTTTGCCCCTTCCTTATCTCCTGCTCTTTACGCTAAAGCTGGACTTTTCCCAAATTTTTTCGCACGACTCCTGAAACACGAGCGTCGTTAAATTTGAAGGTTGAGGAGGGTACTACCCCCTAACTGCAAATATTCCTAACAATTCACTGCAGCACAAAGCCGCCTGAGGCCAACAAAGCTATGCACGCTCCTCCTTCATTGGAATCTATTCAAAGCTCTTTACACTCTCGCACGAAGTTCCCATTTCCCTTAAATCTTTCTGTATGACATCCTCTGGCCCGCATCACGGACAACCTGCTTTCCATTTAGCCCTTGACGGTTGGCCAAAAAGGACCATCTTCGGCAATCAGTCATCCTTAATCCGCATAAAGTGCCCTAGCTCAACCTTTCTCTCATTATAGTCCTAGAAAGTGGGATTGAACCAAACTTTTTGTACAGCCTACTGTTCGAAATACGGTCAGTCAGTCGGGTGTCCAGAACAATCCGTAGGCTATTTCTCTGGAAAACAGCTAGAAAATCTTCATCTGATTTTAGGAGTGCCCATACTTCAGGACCATTTTTTACCACCCCCCTAACATATTGAATAATTTCCGCTACTTCTAAATTTCAAGGCAGCTCATTACTTTAAGATGAAAAAGTGGCAACGGCTTCCTCTTCTTTACTAGCTACAAGACAATAAGAATGAAACACAATTTTTCTTACGGCCCGATGCCATAAATATTAAATGTTTAACATGGTATCACTTCACACTAAAAGAAAGAAAACGGTGTTCAATATTAGTGTTATTAAATATATTCACAGTGCAGAATAAAGTAACCTCATTACCAGGGTCGTATCCAGAATTTTTTTCGGGAGTGGGGGGGTGGGGGGATGTATAAAAAAAATTTCGGGGCGGGGGTTAAAAAAAATATGTTTATATTCATTTTTGTTACGTTTTTCAGTCGGACAAAATTTTCGGGGGGGGGGGGGCTCAAACCCCCTACCCCCCTGGATACGGCCTTGCTCATTACTATTATTTACAAGCCACTACATCAATTAAGAAACGACATTAACTAGACAAATTGAAAATAGGCACAACTATGTTTGGCCTCAGACAGATTGGTGCTGTAGTAAGTTTTTAGTAGGCAGTTAGCAAACAAATTCTTGATTCATTCATAAGACAATTGGAAGAAACGACGCCTGCACCGACTAAATTAATCTGCTAATTAGTAACTAGAAAATGACATATACCACGCAAAATAACAATAAAATTATTTCGCATAGCAAGGGCTGCCACCTGGGAAAAATCACTAGATTTTTGAACTTTTTGGTTGATTTTATGATTTTCTGCTATGATATAGTGATTCATGTGCTGATTTAGGGTTTTTAGGGTAGTATAAAGATCGCTAGAAATAGTGATAAATCACTAAGGGTGGCAACCTTGCGCATATCCTTCTTTTATTTCGGACTCTCAACATACCTTCGTAGTTCCTTATTTGGCATTGGCCTCCCCTTTTCGTTGATTTCAACGTCATAGTGGTAAGCCTTTTTCGTGCCTTGTAACTCCAGTTGGAAGTGGTTCACCCTCAGTCTAATCGGTCTTCCCCAGGTACCTCCACCATCAGGTCGTTTACAGGGTTGTAGGGACGAAAACTGCTCTTTCTGCTTCTGGAACACGCCTCTTCCATAGACATTCTAAAAAAAAAGGCTGGTAGAAAGCAGTGGGATCAGAAACTCAAACCTCAAGGACTTACTAAGTTCTCGAGCTGACAAGGGGTTCAAGGCAGTTGGCAACTGACTCCCTAGATTTTGAAATATACCTTCTTAGCTATATTCTATTTTATCATGGCTAACTGGGTAATTTGTGCCCCTTCCCCTACACTTTCGTGAATTAGCGCCACTGTGCATTAAGGGATCCCTGAGGCTCCTTAACTGACGTTGCTTCAAGACTTCCAACGTAGAAACCTTATTTGACTACCGTTACAATCTCTTTCGAAACTTCGTTATCATTCCTTTTTGAACCAACGTATTCTGTGAAATAAGACTCCCCCTCTTTTTTACCCTTTCCTAGGGGCAGCTAGGCAAGGGTAATAAATAATTTATTACCCAGACGTAAATGCCCTTGCCTAGCGCCAGCACTCATTTCTGAACTACACCCGATTGTCCCAAGACATACAAGGAATGCATACAAGACATGCAAGGAATATATATATATTATATAAATATATATATATATATATATATATATATATATATATATATATATATGTATATGTATTATATATATATATACATATATATATATATACATATACATATATTATATACATAATATATATCATATACTATATATCATATACATATATATATATATATATATATATATTATATTATATATATATATATATATATATATATATATATACTATATATACATATATATATATATCTATATATACTACATATACATATATATATGAAAATTGCACAATTGGAGCCTATATAGGGTTTTTGATTATGAAAACGCCATTAATGACAATTAAAGTCTCCCATATTAAGCAACAAGGAATATCATTTCTACAACCCCCCTCCCAACCGTAAAAATTCTAGTGGGCACCCTTGAATTCAAGAATTATTAAATTACTGAAAATAATCACAAGAGCCAGTTAAAAATTCACACTTTTTCATTTTCAGCACGTTAGCGCTGCCTAAGTAAAGAACGATGTGGGCACAATGTAATATTAATTTTTCTTCTTTCTCCATACCCGGGCACTTCGTATCGAAGGAGCTGTCGTAGAAACTTCGAAATGGGCTTTTCGATTGGTGCTATTCGATTGGAGGGCAACTAGCCCCCCACACCGATCATTCCCCCAAACATCCAATCAAAATTTTGAGATAGCCATTTTGTTCAGCATAATTGATTTCCAAACAGAAAATATGTTTTTGAGAAGGACAGTCCCCCACTACCCTCGGGGCAAGGGGTTTAAGTTATACCTTGGGGGCATATAAGGTTTTTATAGAAGGCGTTGTCGTAGAAACTTCAAAAAAGGATCATTCGATTGGATATCCGAAGTGCTAATGCCCTATTTAATAGTGAAAAGTAATTGGAAGGCAACTAGCCCCCCCCCCCTCCACGCCCATCATTCCCTCAAACACATCCAATCAAAATTTTAAGATATCCATTTTGTTCAGCGTTGTTGATTTCCAGATAGAAAATATGTTTTTGAGGAGGACACTCCCCCACAACCCACAGGGCATGGTTTTTAAGTTATGCCCTAAGGGCATATAAGAACGATGTTGGCACAATGTATCATTTACTATTTTTTTTCCTTTAGGGCACTTCTTATCGAAGAAGTTGTCGTAGAAACTTTGAAAAGGGCTCATTCAATTGGAAATTGGAGTGGTTTGTGTCCTTTTTTATAGTCGAAAGTGATTGGAAGGCAACTGACAACCTTTCCACGCCCACCATTTCCCGAAACACATACAATCAAAATTTTGAGATAGGCATTTTGTTCAGCGTAGTTGATTTCCAGATAGAAATTATTTTTTTTGAGGAGGACACTCCCCCACAGCCTTCGGGACAAGGGTTGTAAGTTATGCCCTGGGGGCATATAAGGTTTTTTATTGAAGGCGTTGTCGTAGAAACTTTAAAAAGGCTCATTCGGTTGGAAATTCAAAGGACTAGTGCCCTTTTTAATAGTCGAAAATGATTGGACGGCAATTAACCCCTCTCTCACGCCCACTTTTTCCCCAAACACAACCAATCAAAATTGAAATAGCCATTTCATTCAACGTAGTTTTAAGTTCTGTAAATTAGGTCTTTGAGGATGAAACTCCGTCACAGCCATCAGGACAAGGGTTCTAATTTATGCCCCGGGGGCATATAAAGTTTTTATAGAACGCTTTTTAATAGTCGAAAGTGATTTGAAGGCAACTAGCCCCCCTCTCTCGCCCACCTTTTCCCCAAACACATCCAATCAAAATTTTTAGATAGCCATTTTGTTCAGTGTTGTGGATTTCCAGACAGAAATTATGTTTTTGAGGAGGACACTCCCCCACAGCGCTCAGGGCAAGATTTGTAAGTTATGCCCTGGGGGCATATAAGGTATTTATAGAACGCGTCGTCGTAGAAACTTCAATAAGGGCTAATTCGATTGAAAATTGAAATGGCTAGTGCCCTTTTTAATGGTCGAAAGTGATTGGAAAGCAACAAACACCCCTTCCAAGCTAACCATTTCCCCAAACATATCCGATAAATTTTTTTAGATAGTCATTTTGTTCCACGCAGTTTAAAGTTCAGGAAATTATACCTTTGAGCAGGACACTCCCCCCAAAGTCTTCAGGGCAAGGGTTATAAGTTATGCCCTTGGGGCATATAATGTTTTTATTGAAATCTTTGTCGTAGAAACTTGAAAAAGGGCTCATTCGAAAGGAAATTGAAATGGCTAGTGCCCTTTTTAATAGTCGAAAGATTTGAGGGCCACTAACCTCCCTCTCACGCCCACCTTTTCCCCAAACACCTCTAATCAAGATTTTTAGATAGCCATTTTATTCAACGCAGTTTAAAGTTTTGGAAATTAGGTCTTTAAGGATGACAACCCTTCCCCCCCCCCCACTTCCCTCAGGGCAAGGGTAGTAAGTTATGCCCTGGGAGCATGTAAGGTTTTTATAGAAAGCGATGTTGTAAAAAACATCAAAAAGGGCTCATTCAATTGAAAATTGAAAGGGCTATTGCCCTTTTAATAGTCGAAAGTGGTTGGAGGGCAACTAACCCCCCTCTCATACCCAAAATTTCCCCAAACACATCCAATCAAAATTTTGAGATATCCTTTTTGTTCCACGTAGCCAAAAGTTCTGAAAATTAGGTCTATTAGGATGATAACCCCATCAGAGCCTTCAGTGCAAGGGTTGTAAGTTATGCCCTGGGGGCATATAAGGTTTATATAGAAAGTTTATATAGTTTATATAGAAAGTTTATATAGTTTATATAGGAAGTTTATATAGTTTATATAGAAAGTTTATATAGTTTATATAGAAAGTTTATATAGAAAGCTGTTATAGAAATTTCAAAAGGAGCTCATTTGATTGGAAATTCAAATTGCCCTTTTTAATAGTCGAAAGTGACTGGAGAGTAATTAATCCCCCTCTCACGCCCACCATTTCCCCAAACACATTCAATCAAAGTTTAGAGATAGCCATTTTGTTCAACGTAGTTGAAAGTTCTGGAAATTATGCATTTAAGGATGACAAACCCCCCAGAGTTCCCAGGGCAAAGGTTGTAAGTTATGCCCTGGGGGCATATAAGGTTTTTAATGATAGAGTTGTCGTAAAAACTTCAAAAGGGCTCATTCAATTGGAAATTGTGAGGGCTAGTGCCCTTTTTAATAGTTGAAAGTGATTGGAGGGTAACAAACCCCCCTCTCACACCCACCATTTCCCCAAACACATTCAATCAAAGTTTAGAAATAGCCATTTTGTTCAACGTAGTTGAAAGTTCTGTAAATTATGTATTTAAGGATGACAAACCCCCCAGAGTTCCCAGGGCAAAGGTTGTAAGTTATGCCCTGGGGGCATATAAGGTTTTTAATGATAGAGTTGTCGTAAAAACTTCAAAAGGGCTCATTCAATTGGAAATTGTGAGGGCTTGTGCCTTTTAATAGTTGAAAGTGATTGAAGGGTAACAAACCCCCCTCTCACGCCCACCATTTCCCCAAACACATCCAAACAAAATTTTCAGATAGCCATTTTGTTCAACGTAGTAGAAAGCTCTGAAAATTATGTCTTTGAGGATGACAACCCCCCCCCCCTAGCCCTCAGGGCGAGGGTTCTAAGTTATCCCCTAAGGGCATATAAGGCTTTTATTGATAGCGTTGTCGTAGAAACTTCAAAAGGGCTCATTTGATTGAGCCCTTTTTAATAGTCGAAAGTGATTGGAAGGCTTGACATTTTTATAGTAAAGATCTATGTGCGTATAATGTATTATTTTTTTGTTGTTGTTGTTATTTAGACCAGGGCACTTTGTATCGAAGGAGTTGTCGTAGGAACTTCGAAAAGGGCTCATTCGATTGAAAATACAAAGGGCTGATGCCCTTTTTAATAGTCGAAAGTGATTGGAGGGAAACTAATCCCCCTCCCACGCCCACCGTCCCAGTTGACTTGATGTTTAAAAACTAGATGTTGCCATAAGATCAAATATAAATGCACTGTGTTAATGCTAATTCCCAATAAGTCATCTCAGCAGTATCCCAAGAACGACTGAGGGTATTTTGTTCCAACTTTCGGGGCTGCTTCTGCTCTTAAAATTTAACCAAATCAAAATAGCGTAAGTGTATCCAGGCTATCAAAGAAATTAAACAGATTTTTTTGCGAATGGGAACAAGTTTTCCATTTTAGGTCAACTAGAGGAGGTATGAAACTAAATTAAACACTACTATTGGTGTCCAGATTTTTAATAGGGTGTATGTTGTTAAAAATTGCTGAAAAATTTTCTCCAGCATACAAATAGCGGGCCAAACAATAAATCCTTAAAAAAACGAAAAGATTTGAAGTATTATTTTCTTTTTATCTGAAAAGACTATATCAATATAAAACGAACAGAAATTAGTTAAAAAAAACTTTTTCCACAAAATAAGTTTTTCAAAGAAAAGTAAAGAACTCCATTAAACAAAAATGAGCAAAAATAAAATGAAATAATCTACCAAGCGTGAAACTACCACAAATCAGCATCGATAAATAAATGAAACCCGAAACGAACAGAAATTATAATAAATAACCGAATCAAACTCAAAACGAGCAGAAATTAAGATAAGTTGGGCTCAAAACCTTCCGAAGGCCAGAACATAATCTGCACTTTACTGAAAAAAATACAAAGGAATGTGCATTGTCAGTTTAATATACATACGCTAATATTTAGTAATCAAAATGTTAATATTATTTGATTTATTAAAGTTATAAAAGTAAAAACATTTATATTTTTTTCAGTAAAGTGCAAATTACGTTCCGGCCTTGAAATGGCATAGGGGTTTTGAGCCCAACTTATGTTAATTTCTGTTCGTTTTGAGTTTGACTCGGTTATTTATTGTAATTTCCGTTCGTTTTGGGTTTCATTTATTTATCGAAGCTGATTTGTGGTAGTTTCACGCTTGGTAGATTATTTCATTTTATTTTTGCTCATTTTTGTTTAATGGAGTTCTTTACTTTTCGTTGAAAAACTTATTTTGTGGGAAAAGTTTTTTTAATTAATAATATTAAAACTGAATTACTTGCAGCTAAAGAGAGTAGGTTTAAGACATAGAGTTGCTAATTAATGGCACAACAGGTCCAAGTTTTTGGGCGTTATGAATTTTGTCTTATATATGTATATATAAGAAAAAATTACAATATATATATGATATATATATATATATATACTATATATATATATATATATATATATATATATATATATTATATCTATATTATATATATATATATATATATATATATATATATATATATATATATATATATATATATATATATATATAATTTTGTCTTCTATATACATATATAAGACAAAAGTGTCACCTATGAAAGCAAAGGATAGTAAAAGTTGTATGAGAGAGAGATCTATCGAATATTTAAAAGGAAAGGAAGCTACCATTTTAATGGTCAGCAGAAGAGATAAAGAACTTGTCTTTACTTTTTACCCTTATGGGCAAAAGCATAAGGTAAAAAAGGGATGAAACAAGTGGCATAAAAGACCCTCAGTTTTAAACAACGGTGAGAGCAGAAAGCTGTTAATAATAGAATGAATAAGGCTCAGGGTAATTTGATCAGTTATATAAATTTTTAAAGAATAGGAAGACAAGTCTGCGAACTAGAATTAGATTATTGACAGTGATGACAGTGATCAAATATGGTTCTGAAGCGTTGGCGCTCCGAAAAACGGAGGAAGACTTGTTAGATTTTTTCCAGTGAAATTGCCTGAATATTGTTTTGGGTATATATTGTTGAATGACCATATTTCAAACAGTCAGCTGTACGAAAAGTGTTGTTCAACCCCACTTTCATGAGAGAAAGGTTAAGATGGCTAGGGCACGTTCTAGGGAGGAAGGATGACAGATTGCCTGCCAAAGATTGGGAGAATATCTTAAGGATTTAAGGGAATAATGATCTTCTTGGGAGGGTGTAAAGAGAGGCTTTGGATCGATTTGGGTTTAGGAGGAACGTGCGAAGCGTGGCTAATGTGGCTTAGTGCTGCAGTGAGTTGTTAGTAGTAGTAGTTCTAAGTAGCTTGGCGAAACTTCTTTAATACATAAAGAAAATGACAAACACTAGTTTAACAGCCATTGCAAGAAGAAAAAGAAATTTGTCCAAGAGGGTGGTAAAAACAACTAACTGGTTAACAATACAATAACCAGTAATAATCTTACGAGTAATATATTTACAAAGGCTAGCCAGATCACTAGACATAAATACTATACTATTCGCTTCAACAGGGACAAACAAAACTTTATTAGAACCCAGGCTTTAAATCATTATATATATTAAGAATATTGAATATTTTAAGAATATTGCTACATCCAAATATTAAAAAAGACCTGGCTAGCAGGTAGTCACTGGTAGTAACATATACCGACTCACATAATAATAAAAACAACCCTGTTAATTCGATCTCTGTAGTAGAAAAAAAAAAAATCTAAAAGTAGTACATTAAGACGCATTTTGTGTGTTTATTTTTTCATCTCCTTGTATTTTTGGACATAGAGCCTTAAAGGGGTTATAAGATAAGATAACGTGTATTTCAAGGCAAACTGTGGCCATGCACACAAATAACATACAAGATTAACAAATTACAGCACTTGTCACAATAATATATAATATAAAAAAAAAAAAAAAAAAAAAAAAAAAAAAAACTACTCTCTTCTTTTTGCAAAATACTCATCAAGATATCTTCCCACTAGACAAATAAATTGTGACGACGTACTTTTCAAGGCATCAGGAAGCAACACTCCATCATTCCCAAATAAATTTTCCCTTACCCCCAAAAGACCTCGACAACGACTCAGACAATGCTCCAAATTCTCCTCCTCTTCTTGGCAAAGAGGGCAAGCAAACCTACCGTCCGGGACACTTTTCCTCCTCTCAAAACTTTCAATCTCGAACGAATCGGAAGGCAATTAGATCGTAGCTGCATCCAATATGTAAGGTATCTAGACGGTAAATTTAACTTAAAGTAAAATTCCTGACCATAAATTATCTTAACCTCATTATAATACCTTAAAGTTTCCGAATTCTTAATCTCCTCACCCCATTTCTGTATCGTCTGGTCCTCCAGTACCCGCTTGATTTCCTTGTCCAACTGTAATTGTTGACTAGTTGGTCCAAGGCCAACATTCCATGCGAAAGAAAAACCTGTCTTATCCAGTACCTCTTTAACTTTAAAAGGCCAAGATCTTTTCCTATATAGCTGAAGTAACTCATCATATGCAGCCTTCAGTAGCCCATCACTGGGTAACTGTACAGCCCTTAGCCAAAATTTTATCATTTGGACTGTCCTATAACTTTTAAGAGACCACAGTCCAAGGTCTCCTTTAAGAAACTGGGTATGGGTCATTCTATGCAACCCGTACAATCTCTTAAAATAACCTAGCTGAACGCTTTCTAACTGGGCAGCGTTGTCATGTCCCCAGATTTCTGCCCCGTAATAGAGAATCGGCATAATCTTAAATAAAAAAGAAAACCACTTATTCAAAGACAAATTCTTTATTCCACTAATTTTATTCCTGAAAAGTGAAAATGTTGCAGCTCTTCCCCTATTTAACACTTCTTTAATATGAGAACTCCATCCACCATTACTTTGGAAGATATAACCAAGATACTTTATTTTTTCAACTACTTCTAATTGTTGTCCTCCAAATACAAATATATTATCTATTGTTTCATTCCTTTTACTGAAAACAACCACTTTAGTTTTCATAACGTTCAGCTGTGAACTTTTTCATTTGCAAATATTCCTCAATTAAATCAAGTAATTTCTGAAGCTCCCTTGCCGACTTAGCCACCAATCCAGTGTCATCCGCAAATAATAACACTGAAAAATTAGTTTTTCCAAGACACAGCTTTGGAGCCCATTTTTTTCCAGAAACTCCACCATATCATTCAAAAACAAACCGAACAGTCTCGGGGACATGGTGCTGCCCTGCTTCACTCCTTTCTTAAGGTCAAACAGCCTGGAAAATCCTGAACCTGCAACTCTGACCATAGACTTAGTCCCAGAATACATACCAACAAATAAACGAATGAAACTTAAAGGTAGACCTACATCTCTTAAACACTTTTCAAGGAGAGCTCTATCTACATTGTCGAATGCCTTTCTTAAGTCTAGAAACGAAACATACAGCTTATTTCTACCTGATCCATACTTCTCTATCAGAGCACTGTACATAAATGTTCTATCTGACGTACTATACCCTTTCCTGAAACCCCCCTGCTCCTCTTTAATTACCCCATAACCCTCCAACCGTTCATTCAACCGATTGTCCAAAATCTTTTCTAAGATTTTACTAAGTGCATGCGCTAATGCTATCAACCTATAGCTATCATGATCACTAGGACTACCTTTCTTAAATAGAGGTACCATAATCGATACTTTCCATAGGGAAGGCCATACACCACTACTTATAATTCTATTAAAAATATTCACTAGAACTAGCAAAAACACCCAAGAAACCTCTTCAACAAAACTGCTGGTATACCATCTATTCCTGGCCCTGATCCTCCCTTCATCTTCTTAACTACTTTCCTAACTTCATCTGAGGTTACCTCCCTCACAAACTCATAATCTTTTTCTTTCATCGGAAACTGCGGAGCAACACTTGATTCATCACTATCAAGGCTACTAGAATCTTCATCTATACTCTCAAGAAAACTAGGCCAAGTATCAGCTTCAGGGATTTGTAATTGGCCTTTTCCTTGTCCATTCTCCTGCCTTATTCCTGACCAAAATTGCTTTGTATCCCCTACCATATAAGCCTTCTCTATCTCTTTCTGTTCCTCTCTAATTTTATCCCGTTTTTTCCTCCGTTTTAGCCTATTCTATTCCCTTCTCCTTTCCTTAAACCGTAAAAAAAAAACACTGCCTTTCTTCCACAACAGAGCAAGCATTTACCAAATCTAATAACTCCCCCAACTCTTTTTTAAAAGAACTACATTCATCATCAATATGATGCTATATGATGCTGAATGTACTTTTTAGTTTATTGCAGAGTATGGGTGATTCATAGGAGTGGAAAGTGGCGCTAGTTTCGTAAAAAAAAAATTATCAGCGCCATTTACATCTGGCGACGCTTGGCATTTTTTCAAGCTTCGTAATTGCTTTTCTGTCAGGAACTGAGATCAGACACTTATTAGGATAAAAGGATAAAGATCCTCCTGAGCCATTGCTGGCGTATATGGCGTCGAGTCGATGTTTCAGTTGCTGGGTCTTTTTTACAAGGATAAGTAGCAAGCTTGTTGCCCAATTTTACTGCGGCAGGGATCGAACCCCGGGCCCCTTATTGCCAAACAGAGCATCAATCCACTGTGCTACAACAGGGTAAAAAGGGGGTTCTGACCTCCAACTCAAACTCCCTCTCCAGCTCCAATTCCTCCTCGAGAAATTGGGCCAAAGAACACAAAGATTTTAATGGACAAGTTTAGGAATGTCGTTGATAAAGGTGATTTGAACTCCTATTCTTTGAATTCGAGTATGCTATTAGGATAATTTGAACATCAATAAGTGAAGAAGGAGACGTAGCCACTCTTTGCAGTTAGTTCTGTAAGAGTGCATTGCTGGCGCATAGGGCGTCGAGTCGACGTTTCAGTTGCTGGGTCTTTTTTACAAGGACAAGTAGCAAGCTTGTTGCCCAATTTTACCGCGGCAGGGATCGAACCCCGGGCCCCTTATTGCCAAACAGAGCATCAATCCACTGTGCTACAACAGGGTAAAAGGGGGTTCTGACCTCCAACTCAAACTCCCTCTCCAGCTCCAATTCCTCCTCGAGAAATTGGGCCAAAGAACACAAAGATTTTAATGGACAAGTTTAGGAATGTCGTTGATAAAGGTGATTTGAACTCCTATTCTTTGAATTCGAGTATGCTATTAGGATAATTTGAACATCAATAAGTGAAGAAGGAGACGTAGCCACTCTTTGCAGTTAGTTCTGTAAGAGTGCATTGCTGGCGCATAGGGCGTCGAGTCGACGTTTCAGTTGCTGGGTCTTTTTACAGGGACAAGTAGCAAGCTTATGGCTCAACCTTGCTGCAGCGGAGATCAAACCCGGGTGCTCCGTATTGGCTAGCAGATCAACAATCCACTGTGCTACAACAGGTTCAGACACTTATTACAATACTAAGTTCACGAATTACACTAATTAAATGAATAATTCTTAAAATTACGCTGATAACAATGCTGAGTGTCACCAAACTCTAGATGGCGTTTTTTATCAGTCGACATTAGCGTCAATTCACTCTCTTATAAGTTACCCATACTCTTTGGTTTAGTGTTCATGACTAAATCAATATCTAAAGATAAAGACGTTCGGCGTTTTCAGGGAACAGTTATTGGACGGTTCTGGTACCCTGTCAGAATTAATAATTAAATATTAACTATAACACCCAACAGTGTGCAAAAATACTTATAGATTTTTACATCAAATTTATAAATTTATCTTTTATCAAAGTATTAAATAGAAAGTTTTTGGTTCATATTTCTTCCTTTTTTTAAAGTAAAAACTTTGGTAATAAGCTGTCTTTCTTCGCCTAAATTTCATAGTTTTTTTTTAATGAGACAAAATTTTCATTAAGCATACGTACTATAATATCATTGGTAGTGAAATATATATTGCTCCCAAAATAAGGAATATCGATACCTTTTCACTTCCGGGGTCTTTTTTAGCCACTTGAGATCTCTGCTGGGCACCTTTTGGCGGTGGCGCTGATGCTGAAGACGCAGCTGCAGATGTAACAGTTTCTCGATCTCGTCCCTAAAAATAAAAACATAACAAATCTTTAAGTGGGTATTCAGTTCCACAATACCTTCTTTATATTTTGATTAAATTTATACACCACAAGATTGAAATTATATTTTAAAATAATTTGATTGAAAAGCAAAAGTTTTTTAACCCCATTAATTTCCTTTAGAATGAGCCATTGAACAACTCTCTACGATATTCCAGTGCCAAGATATCTGTGAAAAAAAAAAAAAAAAAAAAAAAAAAAAAAAAAAAAAAAAAAAAAAAAAAAAAAAGATGCCGTTTAGGCAGGATGCTGCAGTAGCTGTCACTTTTCTTGATTTTCAAGCCAAAATATTTCCCTTGCGATTCAAGCCAAAGAACAGAAAGTTTCCTATGTAGAGGTTTGAACAGGGTGGTTCTAATGGTGTAATTTTTGTTTTGATCTGACTCTTTTTTTTTAGGAGTTATGGGTTTTTATATTTCTTAACATTGGACGTGATCGTCTCTTACTAGGTTGCAAGCTACCGCTGCAACCCGGAAACATAAAAAAATTTTAAGTGAGCATTCAGTTCCACGATACCTTCTTTATTTTTGATTAAATTGATACACCCTAAGCCTGATAATAATAGAGAAGTTATTAAGAAAGTTTACGTAACTAATTACGTTTACTTATTTATTAAATAGAAGAAGTATCCTTTTGGAAGAAAGCCTCAAGCCTTAATGCTGCTACTACTACCTCTCTTACACCTACCATAACTTTTTACAGGCTAAGACAGCGTAGTTGTATTTGGAAATCAACGGATTTTTTAATGTTTGAATTCTTACGAGCGAAAAGCATTGTCCAATTTAACTAATTATGTTTACTTATTTATTAAGCGACCGAAAAGCGTAGCAACTTACAGAGTATAAACTTTAAACACTCTAAAGGTATCGAGGGGTTGCTCTCTGATGGTATCGAGGGGTTCCAACTTCCCATCTTAGTCCTACTCATGCCAGAAAACTACGGTTTTCAATTTTTATCTTTTGGTCGTTACAGAATTATACAGTCTTTAGGGCAATACCGCGTTTTCGTTAGCGTTACAAAGTTGATTGTTTCGCCGATTTTTAACTTTTAACCCCCTTCGTGAAAATTTCCCCCTCCGCGGGAAATCCTCCCTGGACAATCCTTCCACCGGAAATTCCCCATGCGGGTTTTCCAGCCACGCAGAGAATTCTCAACTGATATTCTTATGAACGAAAAGCATTGTCAAATTGAACCGAAAAACTTAGCAACACACAGAGTATGAAATTTAAACCCTCTAACAGTACCGAGGGGTTGCTTCCTTCCAACCGTCCGGTGTACATGATTTCTGAGTGGGTAATTTTCGAGAGGCACATAACCAATATAGGTAAAAAAAAAAAGGAGCTGCCAGAGCCAATACAGTAATGCAAAGCAGTTTCTTGACTGCTTACTTTGAGGATTGACGATGCTATTGATACTATACCCAGCTCAAGCAGCCTCTATTTTTTTCGTTTTAATTTAGTCTGTAGCTCTTCCCTTCTCACTTAATCTCGCATCAGTTCCAAATGATTGAAAACTGTTTAATTGTTTTTATATATTATTTAATACAACTTATATTAAAGGTTATAACTAATTAAGATATCCATCACTGAGACAAGTCCAAACTGACTATTTCTCAGCTCCTTAAAATGCTCATACATTGTACTCCCAATCTACTGTCCAGCTGAATCTATTATATCATTATTATATCAAAGGATTGGACAAGGCTAGTTAATAGACACTAACTTGGGGTTTACCCCCCCCCCCTCATATAATTTCTAAGAGTTCCACTATTAGTTTTATAATCTCATATATTTTCTATAGAATTTTCGCGCTTTTGTTCTATTATTTGTACCCCCTTCCCCAAGATATGTCTCTGTGTATTTGCCTAATTAATCTAATAGTCTAGTGTGATTGTATTAGGTAGTAAACATTTTTGTGACATTATTGGGGTACAAATGTGACATTATCGTCAGTCATTTCGAGCGTTCCCGTGTTTTTTAAGATTTCTTTGCCCCCCCCCTATAACCCCCCAAATAAAACTTCTGGATATGGCCCTGGGGATTATATACCTGTTTCTACCTCCACCCTCCCCTTGTCTCTCCCTTAGAACTAATTGTGTATTTATCTGAAGGCTCAATGAGAGTTGGGATGTTTTGGCATTAAAATGCACCTTTTGAGACATCTCCCTCCCTCCCTAAGTACAAAATATTCATAAACACCCATTGTAGAGGTTTAAAGCCCGTATATGCAAATGTTTTGATTTGTAAAACAACAGAGAATTTATCTAAGGCAGTGACTTTGAAAAATTCTTTACTTTTCTTTGAAAAATTCTTTTTTTTTAAATTAATTCCTGTTCGTTTTTTATCGCCAAAGTCCCAAGTTTTTCAACATTCTCCATTTCAACTTTAAAGTTTCGAAGTTCAACATCCCTCGAAAGTAGTCACAAATAGATGTAGTAGCAGTTGCAAGCAGTCTCAATCACAGTTGCAAGTTGTCACGGTTGGAAGCAGTCATATTTACAGCAGTAGTTGTGGCCCTGAAAGTTCCAAATTAATACACCTACCCATTCCTAAAGTATTGCAGATACGCCTTTTTGATAGCTTGGACATACATAGTTTCTTTCATCTTTATCAGTATCTGTTATCTTTGTGTTTTATATGAATTTTTACTTTAATTTTTGTTCGTTTTCGGTTTCATTTAGTTTTCGTTAGTAATTTCCGGTCGCCTTAAGTTTGAAGTATAATAAATAACAATATATTATCTATATAATTAATACTATTTAATACATAATAATATATATTTGCAATACGACTTTATTTCTGTTCGTCTACTTTAATGTGACTTTTTCACTTTTCTCTGAATAACTTCTTTTTCGGAAAGTTTTTAAAACAAATTAATCCATTAAAAGATACTTACAGTTATTGAAATTCCTTAAAAAACTTATTTTTCTCTAAAAGCCTTTATATCTGTGCATTTCTGAATTAATTTACTTTTTTTTCCCTACGCAATATTTATATCCATGACTAATAAAAATGCCTTATAATTACATATTTTCCTTTCCTCATGATGTCATGGATCTATGTGAGCATGCGAGGGCCGTTAGAGCAATCAAATTGATTTTAACATATAAATAGAGTATGAAATTAGCTTTGCTTAAGTAATGTTATTACTTATTTACATAGATAATTTCTTAAACCACATTGGCCTGAAATAACATAAAGAAAGACAAACGAGCAAAAATAAGGTTTTTAAAGGTCAAATGAAAATACTGAAAAAACACAACAAAGCGAATATTTCGAGAGGACAAACGCCTCTCTTCTTCAGCGCGAAACAAAATAATGTATCCAAGGAAAGTGCCGAAAAAAAAAACAAAAAAAAAACAAACAAACGCGGAAAGTCAATGTGAAAAGAAACAAAAAAAACAAAGAAATAACCAAAAACTTAAAAGATGAATAAAATTCAATAAAAGCCAAAAATTATAAGAATTAAAACCAAATACCTAACAACCATAAAAGCGAGTTATTCGCTAATATCCGCGATTTGCACAAAATCCAAAAAAATATGAACTGCCATCGACGGATACTAGCGAACAACTGAGGAATAAAAGAAAAGAAAACAATTCATTCACTCAAAAACAAAACGAACCAGCAATTAAATAAGTTGGAGAGCTATGTCATCTGATTTCGGATTTTAATTACTGCATTTCTTGCAGACACCCTTTGAGACATAAGGGGTTGTTCACGTGTTTGATTATATGACTGGGAAAGTGGTTCAAGGTTTATTTCAGGGATTACTAAAGTATCGGCTTCTCTTTTGAGAAAACCAAAATATGACTCGTTTATTCTTAAATCACCGGAATCTCTGTTTAAAGCTAGACCTAAATGTTGGTATTTATAAATTTCAACGACTTCGCTGTAGTGCTGGGCAATACCTTTGTCATGCGAAATTAGGCTAGCTTGATTAAACAAAATAGTATGGTCTGGGTTTTCAAATATGTGCTCTGCAACGGCAGAGTAAAAATTTTCTGTTTTTTTTCCGAATTTTAAGTGTATTATTAATTGAACTAGAGAACTGAGTTAATCTATCCGTGAGTCGCTGATCAGTTCTTCCGATATACCAAAGACCACACGAACAAGGAATTCTGCAGACACCGGAGTTTTCACCTATCGGGAAAGGGTCTTTACCTTGATAAATTTGGGAACCGATAGTTTTTCTGGGTCTATAGTAAGTGTAAATGTTATTTTTTCCTAGATTTTTTGAAATGTGGTCTGAAACCCCTTTAACGTATGGAAGACCAAGATAAACTGAATTTTCTCTTTGATTTGTGTTTTCCGTGTAACTATCTGATAATCTTTTAGTGCGTTTTGCAACTACAGAATTTATTAAACTAATTGAATAACCATTCCCAAATAAAGTATCTCTAAGGTGGTTGAGCTCTAAATCCAAGAAGCGTGTTGAACAAACTTTCAATGCTCTATCAACTCGAGAACTGACAACTCCTCTTTTCACAGCAGGAGAATGATTAGAGGAACAATTTAAGTAACGGTCATTATGTGTGGGTTTTCTATAGACACCAAACTCGAAACATGTATCATTTCCGCGTTTTTTCTTCTTCGGCACTTTCCTTGGATACATTATTCTGTTTCGCGCTGAAGAGAGACGTTTGTCCTCTCGAAATATTCGCTTTGTTGTGTTTTTTCAGTATTTCATTTGGCCTTTAAAAACCCTATTTTTGCTCGTTTTTCTTACTTTATCTTATTTACATAATTGAAAAGAAGAATTAAACATTACTCTACGAAAATACCACAATTGAAAGTAAGACATTAATTCAGGAATGTAAAAAAATTGACGTTTTTCGTCCATGCTTCTTTTATTTGCCACTCAAAAATGAGTATCAAATGTAAAATAATATAGTGAATCAGCAAACTTGTGACAAATTATTACTATTAACAAGATGACTAATTCAGAGGTAACAAAAAACAATACTAATCTGAACCGGAGGTCTGGCTTGTGGGGGTAAACCCGGGATACTTGGAGCTTGCTGCTGAATGGAAATAAAAAGCATTAGAGAATGAAAAGTCAACAAATTCGAGCATAAAAATTCGAATAATTAAAAAAGCAGCGATCAGTATGTCAGAAACGGAAGGAGACGAATTAGAGTAAACAGAAAACAGAAAAAGGCGAGAGTAAAGGCAACACTGTGACATACTAAACAGCGAAGTTTCCCACGTCACTTCATCCTTTTATTTGGGGCCACAGCGTATAGCCTGGAGGGTCATAGGAACTTAGATGATGGTTCATTAATTTTTTTAGGGCATATACAAACGGTAACTGCCCTCTCCAGATCCAAGTTTACCCCCCCCCCCCAACCTAAGTTTGTTCCCCCGCTGAAATTTAGCTTCTGCAAAAAATCTTGTCAAAATTAAGATAGGCCTGCATAATTCAAGTATCCAGAGAAACAGGTCAGTTTTCTATAGCATATGTTTGCCTTTATGGTGCTATACGGCCATTTTTCAGTTTTCACTGTCATTTTCACTTGATTTGGGTAAATTGGCTCCAACTTTGCCCCCCCCCCCCTCCCCCAGGATTTTGGCGAAATTACACCACTGTCGATAAGGGTTCAATGTATTACTATTTGTTCATTTATTTTTTTCCTAAGGGGTTCTTCATGTGGAAGGGGTGGTCGAACAAGTTTTGGAGGGGGCTCAGTCAATTGGAAATCGAAAGTTCCAGTGCCCTTTTCTAAGATTTATCCTGCTTTTCAACGAAGTTCCACTGAATGAGTTGTTACTGACTACAGTGTCTAAAAGAATTCTTATTCTAGTTTAACTAGTAATAATTATAATAAATATTATATAATTAATAATGTATATATGTAATAAATCATATATAATGATATATAAATAAATATATATAATAATAATTATAATAAAGTAATAAACTAGTAATAATTAAAAATTCTTTTAAACAGCCAAATCCTGAATTGAAAGAAAATAGCAATAGGAACTTTAGGTGATAGAAAAACTGTACTTCCATACTGAATGCAGCATAAAGTTCTAACAAACCCAAACATGTTCAGCTTTTCTATAAAAATAACAAATCTTTGAGAATTATGTCCATTGCTTTGTTTTAAAATATTACACCGTTTTTTTTATATTTTCAATTGTTTAACGCTGCTAGAATGAATGCATTATAAATTGATTTCTGACTCGTAAAAAACGTAACAAAAATGCATATAAACAATTTTTGATGTGCTTTTTCTAAGTTTTTGTAATAATCTATAAAAGAAAAAGTATAAAATTGTGCAATTATATCATAAACATTTTCCCAAAAAGTGAGTAAATTATATGTTTGATCAATGCAATCATTGTGTTTCAGCAGGCGTTTTGAAAAAAAAAATCTTCAGATAAATACAGAATTAGCTCTAAGGGAGAGACGATGGGAGGGTGGAGGTAGAAATTGATATATGATCCTCAGGGCAGTATCCAGGACTTTTGTTTGGGGGGGGAGGGGCTTCGGGACAGGCAGGGTCACCTGAATCAGAGTCTAACTTTAAAGGAGCTAGATTTGTAAGCAAATCCTTCTGAAGGCATTCTTGCCTTCAACTGATTGCGGTCTTGCAATCAACGACTGAGAAAGTGACTGAATATTCCGCTCTTATGATCCAGTGCTTAGTTAATCAAAGTCATCAAGTGTTACAAACCTCTTTTATAATTGAATTCGGTACTTTTATAAATAAATAAAAATAATATGTATATGATATGACGAATGTGGCCATTTAAATATGCAAGGCTGTTAGGGTAATATTTCTTAGGGTTAAAGGTAGAAAAGAAATAACTAATAAGATTTTACAACCCAAATATTGGCAAAATTGATTTTTTTTTTTTATTATGTATGTTTTTTTAATGAATGTCCAAAATGAGGCACTGTCCAATTGCTGAGGTATAACCATATTCACAAGATTACCAAAGGGATAAACTAGACAGTTAGTTAGATTAATGAAACTCTTGATGAAGGGATATTACCTTTTTAGGCCCAGGAAAATCAGAATCATAAAACAATTTCATGAAAAGCTGTAAGAGATGCTTCAAAAGAAATGCTCACCTGGTCTTGTAGCTACAGGGTAGCTCTAAAACACTAATTTTACCCCGTGTTTCCTAGGGAGTGTCTTATTTTACCTTATTTTACCAATTTTACCTACTGAGTTTTTATTTTACGGTAATTTTACAAAACTAGCCTAGATAGCCTAGGACTGAGACCATGAACTTTCAATGGTTTTCAAACTGCATGACTGAAGGCATAAAGGATGCCCGTATGACCTCTCTTCCCTCCTTACTCCCAAACCCGTCATTTTAGTGATAAGCGCTTGCACCTTGTTGAAGCGAAGCCAAGCAAGAATTATAATATTGTATTACTACTGGGTTCATAACACCTATATAACGACCCCCTAATCACCTACGTTTTGCAGAGCAGCCAGCAGGTTGTACCTCAACAGGAATAACCTAAAGGGTTTTTAATGTGAGTGAAACCCGAACCTAATTAATCGAATAACTCCTGCAATACTCACATCCCCTGCTATCACCTTTTAGAGTAGAAAACGCAGGCACGTTCGACTCTTTGAACTGAAATCACATAGGGAATTTTGATTTGTGAACTAAGTGGGGGGAGGGAAGGCGAGTAGTCTCTACAGTCCGCCAATTGTTTTTTTTATTTGTTAAAGGCTTAGGTCAGTTTCACTTTACTGAGAACTTAAGAGAATGCTTCAAGATTTACAAATTGACGTTTAAAAACTTTTTTTTAGATATTAATTTTCTATGAATTTCAATTAGGATGAAACTTCAAGGAAATATTTTAATGAAAAAAAGTGTATTCAAAATTGTCACAGTAAAATGAAATAACTTGACTAGTATTCGAATATTATTTTTTTTATTTGAAAGTAAAGACAATTTATTGCTTAACAACACTTTTAAAACGCCAATTGGTAGCTTTTGAAGCAATCTGGTAAGTTTCTAGCAAAACATATAGCCCTTAACCCTATGGCCCTTGGAGGATATGAGGATTGCGATCATATTTCCCTTCTTTTCAAGTCTAGCTTATAAAGATTAATTTAATCTGGCTTAAAAAGATTAAATTTAATTTACTATTTATTTATTTACAGAAATAATTACATTAATAGAAATGAACGACTTCTAAACTAAAAGATTAGACCAACAATTAATTTATTCATATACTTTATATATATATATATATATATATATATATATATATATATATATATATATATATATATATATATATATATATATATATATATATATATATATATATATATATAATTATTTATTTATAAAATTAATTTAAATATCCAGTTATTTAAAAAAAATAATTACATTAATAGAAATGGCCAACTGGTAAACAAAAAGATCAGACCAATGAAAATAGAAAATAATGATCAAGTCTATGGATAACTAGTGAAAGTGTAAAGAAAGCAAAATAAACAGAAGATGGCAAACTGCCAAAACTCCCTTTGATGAATTTTCAAGTCTCAAAGCAGGATAATAATAATAAATATAAAAAAAATATAGAAAACCTTAAGTAAGATAGTGATACTGAAAATTGAATTTTGACTGTAATTTTGGTTTGTTTTGGATTTTATCTAGTTTTTGTTAGTAATTTCTAGACGCCTGAAGTTTGAAGTACAATAGATTATAATAATATATAATTTAATATTATACAATACTTAATAACATATATTTACAGTAACACTTAATTTCTGTTCGTCTACGTTAATGTGGCTTTTCACTTTTCTTTTAATAACTTCTTTTTCGGAAAGTGTTTAAAACAAATTAATCCATTAAAAGTTAATGTCAATTATTGAAATTCCTTAAAAAAATTTCTCTAAAAGCCTTTACATCTCTGCATTTCTGAATTAATTTACGTATTTTCCTATGCAATATTTATATTCTTGACTAGCAAGTGTCCTATAATTACTTATTTTTCTTTTCTAATCATGTCATGGATCTATGTGTGCATGTGAGGGCCGTTACATTATTTGAATTAATTTCAATAAATTAATAGAATATGAAACTAACTTAGCTTAAGTAGTGGTATTATTTATTTACATAATTGAAAAGAAGAATTAATCATTACTCCATGAAAATACCATAATTGAAAGCAAGAAATTAATTCAGAAATGTAAAACATTTGACGTTTTTATAGCTACACTAATTATTCGTTTATGCTTCTTTTGTTTGCCACTCAAAAGTGTGGATGAAATATAAAATAATGCAGAGTAAATCAACAGAAAGTACCCTTCAGACAAATTATTAATATTAACAAGATAACTAATTCAGAGGTAACAAAAAAACAATACTAACCTGAACCGGAGGTCTGGCTTGTGGGGGTAAACCCGGGATACTTGGAGCTTGCTGCTGAAATGAAGTGAAAAAAAAATACAAATTAGATCATAAAATTCCGAATACAAAAAAAAACGCCAGATCAAGGAACACCCAAATATTCGCAATATTTATAAATAATTAACCACTCAGTTTTATAAAGCAGCCCCACTGCTGGCATAGGTTTTATTTCTCTCTCGTGACCAGCGATCTGTAGGTCAGAAAAAGAAGAAAGTCAAGGCTGCACTGTTCACTTACTAAACAGCCAAGTTTCCCTCCTCACTTTATCTTCTTATTGGGGTCCACTTCGTTCAGCCTGGAGGGTCATAGGAACTTAGATGATGGTTCATTAAATTATGTTTTTAGGGCATATTCAAACTGATACAAAGTTGTCAGAGGGCAGCCAGCCCTTCCAAATTTTTTTACCCTCCATGGCACCTTTGTAGCCTCCCTCCATCACATCATCCTCATTGCATTAGATCAAACTTCCAAGATAGCAAGTTCCCTCACAATGGTGCCTCGGGGGTTGGAGAGCATCACAACATAGCAAGAAGCAAGGACCAAAATTATTTAAATGCATTGTTGACAAATACAATTTAGCAGAAACGATGAGCGGTTGTACCTTGTCAAAATAAGATTCACGGGATGAATTTTAAACTGAATGATAGGTATAAATCGGGCCTATGATTCCCCCATACTCTCAACCGCCAAATTTTCAGCGGATAGACATGTTACAACTTGCTTAAACAGGAATCACGCAACAAATTTTAATTCGAGAGCCAAAATGGGAAGAGGCTATGCGCCTCCTTTCAAGGCTGTACCCATAGGAGGGGGGGGGGGGGGGGGGGGGAAATGTTTGTCTGACTCGTTAAAACGCAACAAAAATGGATATAAACAAATTTTGTATGCGTTTGAGGTTTTTTTGTGTACCCCCCCCCCCCGATTTTTTCTGTTTGAGTAAAACCCCCTCCAAAAAATATCCTGGGTACGGCCTTGCCTCCTTGGGTCCAAAAGGTCTAGATCTGAAAATATAATGTTGTCATGGATACTTTCACCTATGATTCTTCCGATAAATGTGTTCAGCACCTGGAATGGAAAGATGAAAGACAAAACAGTCAGATAAGTACTGACTAGGACTTAGGACTGACTAGGATTATGACCCTAGATAGCCTAGGACTGAAACTGTGAAATTGAAATGGTTTTCAAACTGCATAACTGAAGGCATAAAGCAGGTCCATGTGACCTCCCTTCCCTCATTGCAACCTTTCAACCCCAACATTTTGGTTGTTTCAAGAGAAAACAAGCGAAAATGTTCAATCTTGTATTACTACAGTCACAAACTGGGCTCATAACACCTACAATATCACCACCCCTCCCACCAATATTCTGTAGATCGGTCGGCAAGTTGTACCTCAACAGGAAAAATGGCTTTTCATCTGAGTGAAAAGCAAACCTAAGCAAGCAAATGACCCCTCCAAAACCCACATTCCCTGCTACTACCTTTTTGGGTAAAAAGGCAGGCATGTTAGAGTTTTTGAACTGAAATCACATAGGGATTTTTGATCTATGAACAAAGTGAGGGGGGGGGGGGCAAGTAGTCTCTACAGCCCCACAAATTCTTTTTTTATTCTTTAAAGACTTAACTCAGTTCCATTTATCTGGCAACTTGAAATAACGCTTCAAGATTTACCAATTGGTGCTTTAAAACTTTGTTTAGCTATTAATTTTCTATGGGTGTCAATTAGGATGAAACAACAAGGAAAAATTTTTATTGAAAAAAAAAGTTACATTCAAAACTCACAGTAAAATGCAATATATTAAATACATTTAATCAAAATGAATTATTGTTTTTTTCCCTGCATAGCTGGACTAGTACTTTGAATATTATTTTTTTTTATTTGAAAGTAAAGAAAATTTATTGCTAAAGAACACTTTTAAAACAACAATCGGTAGCTTTTGAAGCAATATGGTTAGTTTCCAGGAAAACATATAGCCCTTAGGGTATGTGAGGATTGCGATCATATTTCTCTTCTTTTTAAGCCTGTCTTCATTATTCGATTCAATTTCTGTTCGTTTTAGGTTTCACTCTTTCATTTTATTAAAATTTGACTCATTACATACCTTTACTTCTGCTAATTTTAGGTTTTAACCTAAAATTAGCAAATGTAATTAATATGTAGTTAGCTAATGTAATTAATAAAACCTAAAATTAGGTTTTAAGCTAATGTTCTTTACTCTTTTTCCACGACTTATTATTGGTAACAGAATGACATTTATTATATACAGAAAAATTTAATTTATTTTCATTTATTTTTTACAGAAATAATTACATTAGTAGAAATGAACGACTTCTAAACTAAAAGACTAGACCAACAATTAATTTATTTATATATTTTATTTATACATATATTTAATTTATTCTATTTATACAATTAATATATATATATATATATATATTATATATATATATATATATATATATATATATATATATATATATATATATATATATATATATATATATATATATATATATATATATATATATATATATATATATATATTATGTATATATATATATATATGCATATATATTATACAATTAATTCAGATATTATTATTCAGAATTATTTACAAAAATAATTATATTAATAGAAATGACCAACTGCTAAACAAAAAGATTACTACTACTACTACTAACAACTCACCGCAGCACTAAGCCGCCTGAGGCCAACACAGCTAAGCACGCTCCTCCTCCATCCCAATTTATTCAAAGCCTTCCTTTTTACACCCACCCACGAAGTTCCCATTTCCTTTAAATCTTTCTTTATGACGTCCCTCCCACCCCAGACGGGGACGACCTGCTTTTCGTTTAGCCCTAGAAGGTTGGCCGAAAAGGACAATCTTCGGCAATCTGTCACCCTTCATCCGCACAACGCGCCCTAGCCACCTCAACCTATCTTTCATTATAGCCCTAGAGAGCGGTATTGAACCACATTTTTCGTAAGATAAAAAAAAAAAATGATTAAGTCGAAGTATAACTAGTAAAAGTGTAAAGAAAGCAAAATCAACAGAAGATGGCCAACTGCCAAAACTCGCTTTGATGAATCCTCAAGTCAAAAGGCAGGATAGTAATAATAACAAATATAAAAAAGATAGAAAACCTTATGTAAGGTAGTAATACTTAAAATTGCAAAGAAAAGACGGCAAAATCAAGGAAAGTTGGCACACTACCAAAAATTCACTTGCAAGAACTGTTGAGTCTCAAAGCAGGAATCAAAGAAAAAAAAGAAAGTAAAAAAGAGAAAAAGCAGCGAATATGGTGAAGTGTTTTTCAAAGAGCCCTTCTAAAACGTTTCAGGAAATCAAAAAGTGCTTCTTCCAGTATGGTTCAAGCTATAAAAAAGTGTAGCATTTGAATTATAGCTAAACTTTATCAACAATAAAAGCTATAGAATTATGCTTTGTCAGACCAGGGAGATCAGATAATAATAAAAAAAAACATTACTGTTCTCTCATTATTGACTACGCTAGTGCGCTGCCTCTGATGAAATCACTGTTCATATAATTATCCAGTATGATCATTCTCTATCTCACCCATTATAGAAACCCGGACCGGGGTGCGAGTGCTCCGGAGAACGTTTTTGCAGATATAAACATAGGCGAAGTCAGATTAGCGGGAATGCAGGTTAGTCTGTTTCCGATTGTTTCCATCAAAGTGCATTGAAACAATCGGAAACAGACTAACCCGCATTCCCGCTAATGCAGAAATAAGTGGGAGGAGCTTTCTGTTCGCACCGAGAACGAAGACCAGAAATGATCTACGATAAGCTTACTGGTATATTCTGTCTACTGTGGATGAAATGGTCAATTTTTAACAAATTAGCAAAAATTTTGGCTGCATGCTACATTCAGAGGTCGCTTAATCTTTTTTATGATCATAATGGCTTTTGGCTATATTTTTCGTGATTTTTCAGCTAAATTTTTGGCTGCAATGTATCCCAAAACCGAAAATGATGTACAAGAGCTTTGTCCCCAGACAAAACAAAAGTGATCAGCACAGATCGGCGTGGGTGTTCTAACCAATCTTACTGATAGGGTAGAACATTCATCCCCTTCTGTGCAAGCATAGTAAAGTTTATCAAATTAAATGGCAATAAAATGCAATACTAACCATGGACCTCGCTGGAGAGGCTTGAGGGGGCAGACCAGGGATACTTGGGGCCTGCTGCTAAAATAAAAGGCGAATAATTAGAAAATAAAGCTGACTAGTGACAAAAATGCAATACCAAAAAAAATGAAAAGATATAAAAAAAAAACAGACGAAAAAGATGGAAAATACCATGTGTACAACAGTAACACAACAGAACGTGAAATAAGGGTGTTACCTCTGCCTAGTCACTGAGAAATGATTTCTTATTTTCTAAATCGAAGCTTACTTTTTCTGTCTAAGGACAAAGAACAAAAACATCGTAACACAAACACTACAGCCCCCCCCCCCCAAAAAAAAAATATAGCATTTGTGGATAAAGCATACAAAAATATAACGTTTTTGTAAAAGTTTTTATCTAATGAGAAATTTAAGTTCAAAACATTCACAACAAGTAATAAAATTCTAAATTTAATGTAATATTGTGGACTATAAAGGCATTTGAATTCACCACGTAAAAATAGCATAAACAAAACATGATTGGGCCAAAAAAAAAAATCTAGTCTTATTGTGTTATACTAAAAATAAATACCCCAGATTGAAAAAAAAAAAAAAAATCAGACTTAAACAAACAAAAACTATAAAGAAAATGGGAAGAACAAAATTTTTTCATTTCGTTCCTTTTCTTTTTAAATTCAAAATTAGTTTAACACATTAATTTCAAAATTTCACACGTTTTTGTGTGTGTTTACAATTCAAAAAATGTTGCTAACAGGAGTAAATACGACTGTAAAGTCCTGAAAAAACTACGCCCGATCTACTGCGACCACCAAAGTCGTTGAAGGAGGGGGGAGGAAACCGAAATAACTGCCCCAGCCGCCTAGCTTGGGGGTTGCCCATTTTGATAAAAAATTTACTTTTTGCTTATATTTGAGTCGAGGAAGGGGGGGGGGGGTTATAATTATTTTTCCTCAGGCACCACCAACCCTATGAACGGCTGACGAACACTGTCATTTTTTTAATTTTTTTTTGTTTCAAATTTTCCAAAAAAAAATTCCCAGATCTTTACTGAGCGTATTTTTGGTTTTTGAGATTTGTATTTTATTCATCAGCACGGTATGAGAAAAGAAAATTGTGCAAGATTTTAGTGCTCCAGATATAATCAAAACAAAACTAACCCTGTTAGATGAAGAGTTCTCGAAGTATGATATTTCAGAATTTAAGCTATTTTATGGTCTTATCCCAGGCTTTGTTCAAGTTGATTGTTTGATTTATTTTTCCTTTTTTGTAATTGATTACTCTATATTTTCTTGTTGTTGGTGGGTTAGAAATAAACTATTAATATTATCATTATAGAACGCAATATAAGGATTGACATAGGTAAACAATATTTTCTAGTTTCCCAACTACACCAAAATTACTTCCAGCTACATCATTATAGAACCCAATACAAGGATTGACAAAGATAAATAATATTTTCCAGTTTCCCAGCTACACCAAAATTACTCCCAGGTACATCATTATAGAACCCAATACAAGGATTGATATAGATAAATAATATTTTCTAGTTTCCTAGCTACACCAAAATTACTCCCAGCTACATCATTATAGAACCTAATACAAGGATTGACATAGATAAACAATATTTTCCAGTTTCCCAGCTACACCAAAATTACTCCCAGGTACATCATTATAGAGCCCAATACAAGGATCGACATAGATAAACAATATTTTCTAGTTTCCCAGCTACACCAAAATTACTCCCAGCTACATCATTATAGAACCCAATACAAGGATTGACAAAGATAAATATTATTTTCTAGTTTCCCAGCTACACCAAAATTACTCCCAGCTACATCATTATAGAACTCAATACAAGGATTGACATAGATAAACAATATTTTCTAGTTTCCCGGCTACACTAAAATTACCTTTTTTTACTCGTGCTCTTGAATTTCATTAATAAAACGCTTTTTTTCTAAAAGATGGCACACACGGGTTTCAAAAGTCAATTAATAATTATTAATTGCTATAATTTTCGTTCCAAAATTCTTTGATAACAATGCATTCACACACTTTTTAATTTTATTACTTTTATTTAATTTCATTAGCACAAAAAAGACAGCATAATTAGCCTCTTTTATTTATTCTGAGCCTAGAACGGCCAGGGTTGCTACCTGTAAAAGTCACTAGATTCTAGTGATTTCCTTTTGTTTAGGCAATAAAAAAACACCAGAAATAGTGATATACCACAAGGCGTGGCAACAGTGATAACGGCTTTATTTGTTCTTTTTAATCATTTTAAGATAAACACAATAGCAAAAAATGAACAACCATTAATAATAATTTACTTCTGGAGCCCACCTAGAGATATGAGAGATCAATACCTGAGGCTGATGTGTGGGTCTTGGTCCCCATGCCGATGGAGCTCCCTAAAACATAAGCATTTCGTCAAAACCTTAAAACAATTCTAAATTCAGTAAACAGCAAATAGTCGAACTTAAAGAAAACATGAACTTTAAATCAATATATAAGGAATTTTGTTAGAATGATTCGAATTACCTTTTTTAATAATAAGTACAATTTTCGAAGAAAAAAACAATCTATTTGAAAAAAAACGGAAAAGGTGGAAAAAGTGGCTAAGTTTGCAGATAAAAGTAGCACTTGTATCTGCGTCTGTGCTAAAAAGTAAAATTTTCTTTTCTACCATGAAAATTTACAATTCTTTAAGAACAAAAATGAGAGTAATATCTGATTATAATTATAATCAGATAATATATATATATAACTAAAATTAGAATATAATTATTAAGTAATATGTATAATAACCTTTCCGGGATTTGCTCTCGCACGTAAGTTCCAAATAAACCTACAAAAAAAAAAGAAAAAAAAAAAAAAAAAAAAAGAATACATATCAACTTTTTAATCGACTTTAGGAAGGACAATTGTTCAAATTTGTAAATATCTTAAAAAATGATGAAGAAAGGATGGTAGCCGAAATTCGTGTTTCCTTTTCTTACATTTTTGAGGGGAGGGAAGAGAGAGGGTTAATATTATTTATCTTGTGACGGACTGAGGGTTATAATATTATTTATGAAAGATAGGGTTATATTGTGAGAGAGGGTGTTATAATATTATTTATCTTGTGACGGACTGTCAAAACTGTGACTAACACAAGTTTTTTTTTTTTATTAATACTAATTGCAAACTTGAAAACTAATTTTTGAAAAATCGGAAAATTGAAATGAATTTAAATAGTTATGATTTGAGGTGTGATCCTAATCAAATCATATTTTGCTCGTGATCCTCATCATATCATATTTTGCTCGTGATCTTCTTCCCCTTTTCAACTACCAACTTTTTAGCAGAAAGTTATGTATGTCCCAACTTTGTTTAACCCTTTAGAATTTATAAACAACATCAAAGACAACGCTGGACTGCCTAATTTAAGGGCAAAGTAGGCAGTATATATTTTTTTCTCCAGGCCAGTTCCCCTGAAATAAATTGTCGATTAAACTTCGGAGGGGGCTTATTAGATTTGTGAGGTGAAAGTTCTAGTGCCCTTTTTAAGAGTAAAAAGTGATTGAAGATTGGTGAGCCCCTATTGCCCTTTTTTATGCTTACCTTCCATCAACACAAATAAAGATTTTAATATAGCCATTTCGTTCATACTCAGAGTTTAATGACAACAAATTCGTGGATGACAAGACCCCCCCCCCCTCATCTCCTGGGGCGAGGGTTGTAAATTACATAACTTGATCATTGTTTACATACAGGATTTATTATTGGGAAAAAGGGGATGTTTGACCGTAAGTGTGTCCAAAAAGGCTAAGAATATGAAGGCGAAACGTCGGGAAATGTTGAGGAGGATCTTAGAATTTAATAAAAGACACTATGTGCATCCAGGTTATAATAAGGGTATATTTTCAGTATCTTAGGAACAACAAAGGGTATTAAGTTGAACTGCTTGTGACCGCAATTACTTGCCACTGCAACTAGTTGCGACTGTGACTGCGAACACTACTACTACTAGTGCGACTGCTACTACTGCGACTTGCTACTGCTACTACTAATACAGTTGAATTAAACGAAACTGTTTAAGTTCCTACAGGTTGTCAAAATGGTATATCAAACTTCTAGCACACTATTTGTGTCCATATTGTCAAAAGGGCGTCTCTGTATTATCCCAGGAACAACTGAGGGTATTATGTAGGAACTTTCAGGGCATGCTGTTGGAGGCACTAAGCTAAATCAAAAGACAGTAAGTACATCTCAGAAACGGCTGAAGGATGTAATATGACACTTTCTGGCAAATTGGGGTGGGGCTGGGTTGAACTAAATCAAAAATACAGGCTGCCAAAAAGACACATTAACAAAATCTCAAGAATAGCTAAGAGTATTAGGTTGAAACTTCGGGCTATGTCGAGAGGGACGAACAACTAAATGAAAAGATACTATGTGCATCCAAAGTAGCCAAAATAGTGTATCTACAATATCTCAGAAACTAATAAGGGAATTAAGTTAAAACTTCGTATAATTTGTCCAAACTAAAGATTAATTATATGGGTCAGAATGGCTACAGCCCTATGGAAACCCGAAAATTATGCAGCTTTTCAATCCATTCACATGAATAATATTCCCCGTACCCATCTATTTAAATTCTATTCTATAGTGTAACCTTTTTACTTATTTTAGTGTATATTTGCCACTCTTACTGAAACGTTTTTTACTCCTTGGGGTGACAGTTAAACTGTAGTTGTTCTTTGTTATAGGAAATTCCTCTCTATTAAAAGAAAAAAAACACCGTTAGTATAATTTTCTCGAAAATACAAATGGCGAGCCAAAATCTTCATTCTCAGGGGGGGGGGGAATGGTATACAAATATTTTATAAAAAATAATTAAAATTCCTGAAAAAATAAATTAATTTTTTTCACCAAAATAAGTCATCAACAAATAAAAGAACACCAATAAATAAAATAAAACCAAAAACAAACAAAAGTTACAATACACAATCAAGTCAAACATAAAACGAACAGACATTACAAGAGAAAGGGTTAGAATTAATGCCCCGTTTGTCTTTTAAAACACCCAAACGTCATTTGCACTTCCCTGGAAATAATTTTCATTTCAAACTGTGTTTTTTTATCAACAAAAAAGATAAGAAAACCATCATAATAACTAAGATTACTGAAAAAAAACAAATGAATGTAAATTGACAGTTTAAATATATATTGAACTTCATTCCTGAAAATATCAGGTGGATTAAATAGCGTTATGAAGAGATAACATATAAAATGTATTTTTGTTTTCAGTAAAGCCCACATGACGTTCGGGTCTTCAGAAGGCATAGGCAGCATTAGCTCTAATCCTTTTTGCGGTAATCTCTGTGATTGTATTCATTTACAGTAATTTGTGTTCATTTTATATTTTAATTATTATTTGACCTTATTTCTGCTAGTCTTTTGTTTAACGTAGCTCTTTAACTGACGTTTTTTTAAATAAATCGATTTGTCTAATATGTTTAAGAGCTTCATATTTTATGTCACTACATCCGGAAACGTACTTTTAGCAACGTTTACGGCCCAAATCCTATCGAAAATATCGTTTTTCAAACATACAATTGACTAACAGTCCAATTTAATTGACTAACAGTCCATTGACTAACAATTTAATTGACTAACAGTCCATTGACTAACAATTTAATTGACTAACAGTCCATTGACTAACAATTTAATTGACTAACAGTCCATTGACTAACAATTTAATTGACTAACAGTCCATTGACTAACAATTTAATTGACTAACAGTCCATTGACTAACAATTTAATTGACTAACAGTCCAATAATAATAATAATAATAAACAGAAGTCAGTTTCAATGCTATTGGCCAATTATTTTTGAATTAATAAATAATTATAAATGTATATACAGTACATACAGTACAAACAAACAAAAAATTTGTATATACAGTACAAAAAAAAAAACTTCGATAAGTGTCCCCCCTCCGCCACCGAACCCTTTAAGAACAGTAAATATGAACCACTACCCAAGAAAAAGTTGAGAGAGTAAAAATTACAAATCCTTTTTTTAAAGAATGAGATGAGAAAATTGTATACATTTTCATACATACATTTTTTATAAAAAAAAATGTAAAAAAGAAACAAATTTACTTAGAAATGCTCCAAGGAATTCTGGAGGTTTGACTTGGCCATTTTTAACATGCTAATACAATGTTACATTCCCGCCACCTCAACACATCTTCCTGGAACCCCTAAGTCCCCCCCTAATTAGCATTTTCACCCTAAGCCCCCATTTCTCCATCTCTTCAATTCATATTTTAACACTTTTTTCTGCACTCAGAGTAAGAGTAGGAGGGACAGGAATAGAGAGAAATGAGAGAGGAGAGAGATATAGGGACAGTGGGTGGCAAGAGAGAGAAGACGAGAGGAGAGAGAAAGAAGAAAGAAAGCAATAGAGAGGACAGTTAGTGACGATAAAAAGATGCTAAACCTGCTGAGGTCCTTGTCCCCATGCACCTTGTTGTTGCTGTAGTTGTGGGGCTCCCCATGCCGATTGTTGTGGCTGGCCTCCTGGCTGACGCGGAACTCCCTAAATGACAAAAACAACTAATTGAGAAATTACTCACATAGACTTAGGATTTATTTGAGTGATTAACAATATTATAATAATTAAACTCCTCCTGAGAAAGAAACATAAGAATCATGAAATGTATTTCATAATTTTTGCATGTATTGCATACATTTTATATTAGCAATTCAATATAATAACCATACATTTTAATAATAGAAATTTCTAAGCAACAATATATCAGATAGCGCAAACTAACAAAAAAAAATATATTTTGGTTATTATATTCCAAACATAGAAAAATTATTTCCTATTCCAAAAGTATGCATTAAACATATACCACCATATTAGGCTTAATTACCCAACGTAGGCATTTTAGTACAAATCAAGCTCAAAGAAAACCAACAAAAACAAATATTAAGAAAGTGAGTAGCAGGAGAGAGAAGAACAGAAATAGAGGAGACGAGAGAGGGAGAGGAGAGAGGAGAAAGAAAGCAAGAGAGGGAATTTAGGAACAATAAAAAAGATGTTAAACCTGCTGAGGTCCTTGTCCCCATGCACCTGGTTGTTGTTGTGGGGCTCCCCATGCTGACTGTTGTGGCTGGCCTCCTGGCTGACGATCAGCTCCCTAAATGAAAAGAATAGCTTATAACAATAATGTAGACACTTAACTACTAAAAGGGTTATACTCGTCAAAACTTGTCAGACATTAGCAAACCATCATTTTATTTATCTTTTATTATTTTATTTTTTTTTCCACTCAATTAAGACGTTTCTGAGAAATTGTTTGTTATCAGCTTTCGTTAATTAATAGTTCATTTTCCAAAAAATAGTTAGCAAATGATTTCAGTCAATAATTGGACAACACAAAAAGCCTAGGATGTTTAAAATCTCAAGCTAGCAATTATTTATCTAAACTAGATACGTCGGTAGTAGTTTCGTTAATGTTAACAGATACGAGGAATAAAAAAAAATATGTCTAAAAAATTCAGGGAAAAAATTTATATTTCAGAGGGACCCACCACCTAGCTGCTACCCCCCAAGTAACTCGTACATTGCTGTATCAAACTATTCAAAAAAGGTCGCAGCAATGATAATGATCTAAATACAATCAAATTGACTGTTTTCGAGGCAAATCATTTCAAATAACTGGCAAAATGCCCAATTTATTGTCATTTAAGATTTTAGTTAACTTATTACCTTTTTTGCCACCATGCTCTGGATCAACAATAAAAAATAAAAAATAATGAAGATCGACTCTAAATTTCTAGCCAATTATTCAAAAAGGAACTAACTGTGTACAACTACTGTGTAACTACGTTATTCACGTATATATACATTTTATAAATTCAAGTAGAGTGAGTCTAAATATGAAGTATATTTTTGGCTATTTTTGCCAGTGTTTTGGCAATAAGCTGTCCTTCAGACCATTTACAACAGACTTTCATCTCCTCCCTTGTTTTTGCGCATATATTGTTAACCAGCAAAGAAAATACTTACAAACAGGGCCGTCTCCTTGCGAATAGGAACAAAAGACCTTTGTCCCTCTCGAAACAGTTAGAATGTAGTATAGCATGTTCAAAGGACATGGTCATGACATGCAAGCCAATCATCTATCATAGGCCTACAAACGCTACTGTAGCTTATTTAATAAGTATGCTAACAATAAACATACCAAAATGTGAAACTTGAATAGCCAATATAGACATTTTAGTAATCAAGCTAAAAAAAAACAAAGAAAACATATACCAATTAAAACAACTTACAGGTGTTCTTTCCTGTTGGCCTTGCCGTTGACCCCGGCCGCCACGTCCACCACCACCACCACCACCACCATTTCTCTGGTCTTGTTGTTCTTGAGGGCGCTGTCCTTTACCCCGACCTCTTCCCTTTCCTCCCATTGTGTCTAAAAGAAAATAAATAATATAAAATATCTAATTTATCTTGCACAAAGATAAATATTGTTTACAAGCAATGTCAAATAGTCTAAGAGTAAAAACGATTTTTTTTTTAAATACAAGCTTCACATGAAATTCAATCTGGAAAACTAGAAACGTCACAGATCTCTCAATGTGCGGGTTAGTACAATGATAACTGCAAATAGGGGCGGGGGGGAAGGAAGTGACTTCATAAAATTGGTCTAGACTCTTAACACCAAAAAAAAGTACCAGAAAAGTTCATTTTCTGGTCTCCACCTCCCAAAGAGCAAAACATATGGATAAATAATTTGTAGTCTTGGACAGCATCATACCCAAACTCAGAATTACTGAAGGAAAGTTTAGTATGCTTGACCTTTGAAATCATTTTTTCTTCTTTACAATTATATATGATAAACTTTTTAATTCAACTTGAGAACCTTAATTTAATTTAAATTCAACTTATTTGGCACTGTTTATGTAACCACCTTTATTATTATATTATATTAATTTTATATTATAATTTTATCTAATATTATTTTAACTTTAAATTATACCATTCCTTTTGGAATAATAATGTTGTCATGTGATGCACAAGCAAATGAATATTGTATCAATTAATTCAGAATCACAGAAATTCAGTGAATTTCTTGTGCTAAATCTATAAAAATCACAGAAATTCATGAATTAGTGCTAAATCTATAAAATACAGAAATCAGTGCTAAAAATATGTACCCAAGATCAATATTCTATCCCTTTCCTGTATTATTTATTCCTAACAATATTGTTGCAGGACAACCTCTGCTGCCAGGCCAGGATTTACACATAGGCCCAAGCTTAGGGGCACACAATCCCAAAGGGCACAAAAAAAGCTGATCCCTTTTTTTTCTCAACAAAACTGGACTGATGTGATTTATTGTTGAAGTTCCAGGTACACTTTGCTGCTGTACTGCCTATTCACAGAAAACAACATAACATAGAAAAACAACAAACATTCATAGAAAAACAACAAACAACTATTCATAGAAAACAACAGTTTAAATCATAGGATTTTAACATAGGAAACAACACAGGAATCATAGGATTTTAACATAGGAAATAACATAAGAATCATAGGATTTTAACATAGGAAACAACATAGGAATCATAGGATTTTAACATAGGAAACAACATAGGAATCATAGGATTTTAACATAGGAATCATAGGATTTTAACATAGGGAACAACATAGGAATCATAGGATTTTAACATAGGAATCATAAGATTTTAACATAGGAAACAACATAGGATTTTAAAACAACATAGGAATCCACTAGCTGCTTACAAACTGTCAGATATCTCCCAAGAATGACAGCTGAGAGCTCAATATCACCTCTCTCTTGCATTATGTTTGGCTCATTCACTCATCAGTTGCCTTCAGTTTCGGGGCTTCCTTTAACCCCCAATTTTTGGGGATTTCCTGGTAAATCTCTGTGTCTCCCCCAAAAAAATTACTTGGGCCTAGGGGCGCCAAAGATTTAACTCTGGCCCTGTCAATGCACAGTGCTTCTATAATCTTGATACTTGGGCTGTTGAAAACATGCTTTGATTATTAATGTCCAGTAAAACTGCAATGAAGTCTTTACTATGGTGAAGGTGGAAAACTTCAAATCAAGATTTTAATGATTTTTGCTTCTTTTTGCCAATTTTTTAATTAAAGCAAAATCTTGTACTAAAATTTTGTTGTTGGAGTCTTCTAATTCTATCAAAATTACAAAATGTTATTGCAGAGCCTAGAGCTTTGAACTATGCATTCATCTAAGAAAGGTGCAGACCCGTGGTTCTCAACCGATTTTGGGCCATGCCTAAAATCCTGATGCCCCCCCCCCATGACATTTAAATTTTGTGATTCAAAATCACAAAAGAGGTTTTCTATATCTATAAATCTATAAACTCAACATTTGGTGTGAAATTAGAAGACACAGAAGGTTTTGCCACTTTCATTGGAAATTAGTTTTACATTTGGGCAAGATTAAAGAAGAAAATTTACATCAAGAACTTTGAATGAACTTATGTCAATGAACTCTCTCTGAAAATAATCTAGTGAATAATCTGGAAGTTCCTTATTTTGTGAATGACTTGAAAAGTTATTTATTTTGTTGCATATAAATATGTTAGTTTCAATTTTATTATTTTAGTATTTCTACTGAAGACGGTTGCTGTATATGTGACCAAAATATCTGGACTTTTGTACCTGTTTTTTTCACTGTCTAAATAAATGGATTTATCCCCACTTGAAAGTTTATTTGTTTACATACATTCATTTGAAGGAAGCTTAAAATACCATTAACTTGGTATATTTTTTGGGTCATCCTATAGGCATATTTTATACTAATGAAAAAGGTTGTCTGAATACAATACCTTTTTTATAATATATAACATCATTGCAATACTATCATGTATCTTTTTTTCTTTTTAAATATATTTGAATAAGACATCATTTACATGATTTTTTGGCCCAAAAATTAAGCCACCAAAGCAGTGATTCCCAACCAATTTTGGGTCCATGCCCCACCTAGGCATTTCTAAAATCTTGATGCCCCTTCAAGATTCTTAGATTTTGTTATTAAAAATTTTATGTGTATTCACCCAAAGCAAGCTTAGAATACCATTAACTTGGAATAGTTTATTGGTCATCTTATAGGCATATTTTATACTAATGAAAAATGTTGTCAGAATACAATACCTTTTATATAATATATAACATCATTGCAATACTATCATGTATCTTTTTTCTTTTTAAATATATTTGAATAAGACATCATTTACATGATTTTTTGGCCAAAAATTAAGCCACCAAAGCAGTGATTCCCAACCAATTTTGGGCCATGTCCCACCTAAGCATATCTAAAATCTTGATGCCCCTTCAATATTCTTAGATTTTGTTATTCAAAATTTTATGTGTATTCACCCAAAGCAAGCTTAAAAGGCCATTAGCTTTGTACCTTTTTCAGGTTGTCCTCTAGGCAATGTCCTTATACAATGTATGACATCATTCACATTTTTTTTTTTGGAATTAAGGATCTAAAGTAAAGCAAGCCAAAGGGTGCATGTCCTGCCTATGACCCATTAGAATATTGTCACGCCCCCATCCCCACATTGGGAATCATGGGTATAGACAAATTTAACCCATGTGATCTAAGTTTGAATGATGAAGCTTGTGCTAATATGCAAAGCTGCAGACTTTGAATGTGCACAGGTTGACCAATTATGTCTCAGTAACCAAATATTGAAATGTAATAGCAAGCCTTTTTTAATTATTTAATAAAGAATTGGATTGTCTGCCTTCACAAATTTAGTGAGATGAAATTAAACCATAAGATGTGATCATAGAAGCTCTTCCAAAAATAGTAGTCATCTATATGTTATTTGGATCACTGCAGACCAATCTGCCAAATACACATGATAAGAATGATGTTTGAATTGCTGATAAGAAACATAAAAAGAAAGAGCACTAGAACTTAAAATTTCTGTTCAAATGATCCCTTCTTTAATGTTTTAGGACCATTGGTTTGATATAATCATGCCTGAAAAAAGACATGCATCCATGATCTTCCTTTTGACAAAAAAAATAAAATTCCACATTTTCTTTTACATAGGAGCTTGAAACCTCTACAGTGTTGTTCTCTGGTAAATTGAATCTGATCAACAACTCCTCAAAAATGCCCAAGGGTCCTTTATGTGACAGAATTACATATATTAAAAAATAAAAGTTTAAAAGACAACCACAAAGTAAAACCTATATTAATGCCTGAGTTGTTGCTAGGGCTGGTGGCACTGAGGAAAAAATTAATTACAGCACCACTTCCCAACTCAAATATAAGCAAAAAAAGATGGATCAAATTTAAAAATTTGATTGAAGTGGATAACCCCTCAGCCACAGCACCCCTCCCCATAAACACAACGCCCGTGGCAGTTGCCCTGTCCAACCCCTTCCCCCTTTCCTTTGAACGGCTCTGTTTAGTGCCCTTTATTAACAAAAACTTGTATAGACTCCTATACTTTCATTATCTGAATTAGGAATAGATTGTTTCATAAAGTAGTTTATTATATCCATTATTCAAACCTAAAAATAAAAAAAAAAATTAGCTTAAGAACCATGTTCCTAACAAAGGAAAAGGCTAAAGTTGAAATATAAAACAAACAATATTGCTACTTTAAGATTTACTTAACATATTTCCTAAAATTAATTTTTAGTAGATCCAAATTAGAGAACTAAATTTTAATTTATTTCAAGTTCAAAATGATGATACACTGGAAGCCATTACCTCCTAAGTAAACAACATTTAAATAACACCTCATTGGCTATAAAAGTGTCATATAAGAGTGACAGACTCTTGTGACATTTTAAATTTGGTAAGAATCTTTGGCATTTAAACTTGGGAAAAATCTATGGCATTTAAACTTGACTTGTGCAAAATAACTAAGTTAATTAGTAAAATATTCTGTGCAAAACAATACTGAAATAAAAAAAGGTTGAAAGTAAGGCAAGTACAAATTGACATTTATAAAACCTAGGTAAAACCAAGGAGTGCCATGACCAAACAGTTTGTGGTAACAAACTGTCAGAGGGAATGCCCCTACTCCAGACCTTGCTCTTTATGCAAAAGTTTTTGAGCACTTTTAAAAAAGGTTCTTACTGTTCTAATTAAATGGTTTTGGTGTTTCAGGAGTTGTTCTTAAAGAATTGAAAAAAAAAAAAAAAATCAAACTTCAGCGTTAAGAGCAAGGTGTTGAGAAGGGGGCATTCCCCTTCATATACATAATAATTTCTGTTCATTTTAAGTTTTAATGCTGTTCCTTACTTTCAGTTGAAAAAACTTGTTTGTTTTATTCTTTAATTTCTGGTTGTTTTTTTAAATAATGCCAGGAAATCTGGCCACATCTCCATGGAAAAATTCCCCTCCCCACAGAAATATCCTCTAGACAATTCAATTCCAGTGAATATTTTACCCTGGACATTTACCCTTAACAACTACATGCATAAAATTGAGATGGAAAACAGAAAGTAAGACCTATAAGAAGAATTTTGTATAGGAATTCTGGCAAATTTCCCTTACATGTTCAGCCCCTAGAAAATTCCCTCCCTGGAAAAAAAACAGCAAAAAATTCGTCCCCCCCCACCTGTAGAGTATATATACTTTCCAATAACAAATACAATCTATGAACAATGGGCAAATTTTATAACTTAAAGACCTTTCCTCTGGAGCTGTTGGGGGTCAAGTCATATCCAAAGGCATAGTTATTGGACCTTTCAACTACAATGAACAAAATGGCTGTCTCAAAATCTTGGCCAGACAATTTTGGGGGAAAATAGGTGGGGAGGGGGCCTAGTTGCCTTCCAATCTTTTCAGTCACTTAAAGAGGGCACTAGAACTTTTAATTTCCATTCAAATGAGCCATCTCATGATATTCTAGGACCACTGGGTCAGTGGGTAAAACAATAACAACAGATGAACATGCATACATGATCTTTCTTCTTGCAAAAAATACAAAATTCCACATTTTTGCAGAACCCCCTCTTCAACACCTTGCTCTTAACACTTAAGTTTGAATTTTCTTCCAATTCTTTAAGAACAACTCCTGAAACATAAATGTTGTTTAATTAGAACAATAAGAAGCTTTTTTAAAGTACTCAAAAACTTCTGTGTAAAGAGTAAGGTGTTGAGGAGGGGGCATTCCTCTTCATTATAGCAGGGGATCAAGCCTTCAGTTTGCCATGGTGAATGATTTGGCCATTACCAATAATATATTCAAACACAAGCCCAGCCATAGAGTGACATGACATTGAAGAGATGGTAGTGCAAAAAAACAAATTGATTACATCCTCATGTCCTGCCATTGGTAATTGATAGCTATAAATAGTAGATTGTACATCAGAGCAGATACTGGTTCATGGGTTGGATCATCTCCTAGTCAGGCTAGATCTAAAGTTGCAATTAGCAGCACACCCCAAGATGCAACCTCCACAAAGATTTGACACCAATTGCTTGGATAACCCTAATATACATTAGGTATTCAGCTTAGAGACCTTTAATTGCTTTGAAGCTCTACAAGTCCAAGTGCAAATGACCAATGAGCAAACCCGGAGCTTGGACGAAGAGAGGGTGACCAAACACAATACAATCCACAAGGCTGCAGGAGCTGCAATAGGATGCCATAAAAGACTATCCAAAAAATGGATGTCAACAAACACAGTCTGGCTGGTGCAAGCAACAGATTTCAGACAGAAAATCACAGTTGTTCAAGTACCTGAGAAGAGAATGCCACCAGTTGGGTAAGAATGATAAGAACCAGCCAAAAAATTGCCAAAGACATGGAAGCCACTGCCTCCAGATCCAACACCAGGAATATGTATCAGCTCCTAAAATCAACTAGGAGTAAATTGGTTAAACCTTCTACTACCTCTATCAAAGACAAAAGCAGCAAGTTACTGTACACACCCTGCAGTATCTACAAATACATGAACATGGCTACCCTGTTTTTAAATGAAGTCTGACAAACAATCAATTACTGGAAAAGTAGTAAAGCCCCTGGTGCTGATACTATTCTAGCTGAACTTTATAAGTATGGACAGACAGCACTTGTCAGCAGACTCCAGTAGCTAACCTGTCATATATTGGAAGAAGAGATGGTTCCACAGGATTGGGGAGACTCTATCATCCTTCTTGTCTTCAAAAAAGGGCTAAAGCCAAAATGCAGCAACTATTGTGGGATTGCCCTCATCTGCATTGCTTCAAGTATTTGCCAAAATGCTACATAGTTGCTTTCATGTCCAGCACAACATGAAGACAAGGCCCAATCAAGCAGGATTCTGCCCAGGCAAGGGAACAATTGACCAGCTATTTGTCCTAAGATAAATCCTTGAACACAGGGCAAAACACTAGAAAACAACAGTGTCTCTATTCATATATTTTACAAAAGCTTTTGACTCTGTTCTAAGGGATGGAATCTGGAAGGCCATGATGGTGAATAGAGTACCAGATAAGATAGTCAGACATATTCAAGCATACTACCAGTATATAAAAGCCCAAATTCAGATTGTTGGGGAGCTCTCCTTGATTTTGGTGTCCAACAGGGATGTATATTGTCTCCAGTCTTATTTAATGTTGTAATCAGCTGGATTATTACCAGAGCAATGACACCTTCTAAGGTGTTGAAATAAGTCCCAATTTTGTGGTCACTGACCTGCAGGGCCATCCAAAGTGCCTTTCCATTGCAGAGAGGGCAATTTCATAGATTTTTACAAAATTGCTATCTGATTGCTGCCAAATTTTCAGCAGAACTCCGGAATTTTGCAAATTTCTGATGAAATTTTTGCCTTTGAGAAAAATTTTACCAAATGCCAAAAAAGCTAGGGGGGTAGTGCACCTCCCTTGATATGCCTTTGGTGATCTGGCCTACACTGAAAATATTAGATTATTAGGTGAATCTTTTTCAGAAGCCTAATTAATGCTATGAAGAAGTGGGTCAGAAGATAAGCTGTATGATGACAAAAGTCATAGTGTCTGGTACATCATCTCAAGACCCTATAGTCTTACTAGAACAGTTGACTACAGACAAGATCCCTGAATTCAATTAGACCCAAGAGGAGGATGCACATCAAAAATTTGGTTGAGAATTGTCAGTCAATTGAAAATTAGTCAAGAGTCTTTGCTGAGCTACACTATTCATTATGGAACAAGAAAAAAGTCCCTTTGAAGAAAAGAATAAGGATATATCAGGCCCTCATTCAGTCTGTCCTACTACACAGCTGTGAGCCATGGGCCCTGAAAACATCCAGCATACAAGCTCTCAATGCATTTGGCCATTATAATCAAACAATGAAGATTCTAAAGGTTTGGCCATGTACTTCGTCACCAACAGTGCAACTTTGTCAATGAAGCCCTTAGATGTACACCTCTTCAAGGATAAAAAAACAACAACCTGGAGGACAGAAGAAAACATGGTTCACCTGCATTAAGGCAGACCTAGACCTACTCAGGGGCTTCAAGATAAAAATGGTATAGGTTCTGGCTGGAGATATATATTGGTGCATTAAGGAGGATGGGGTAAGGTATAGTTAAGCTGCACACAAAATGCGTTAGTTACAATGATTCCACATTTTAAAAGTATAAATTATTTTCTTCACATGTTTCCTTCTCTACAGATCTTTCTCTAGATTTAGACCCCCAGTACTTGACCAGTGCCTAATCTTGGCCAGAAATTCTGATTAAAAAGTATCTTTCCTATATATATACACAGCAGGCTTCTAATCATGGACCTTATGTACATAGGGTTAGATAGTTATGACTGGCTGATGGTTAGGACCAGACCAGTTGATATTGACTGACTATAATTTTGGGAAATATTTGATTTTAGACAAAGTTGCATCTATATGCTAGCCAATTTAAGTATTATCAGGTACTTGTCTAAAATACAAAACACACTTGAGAACTTGCATTGAGAATATCCAGTTTTTCATGCTGTCTATACCAGACAATAACCTTTGGCTTGTTGAGAAACCACATTATAGCTTTTTTTAATTAAATATTTAGTTGGTATTTTGGTTAGGTTGAGATCCTTGTAATCTCAGAGCTACCATGACTTCTACCTGGTTTTTCATGCTGTCTATACCAGACAATAACCTTTGGCTTGTTGAGAAACCACATTATAGTTTTTTTTTTTTTAATTAAATATATAGTTGGTATTTTGGTTAGGTTATTTTAGGTTATGTGCTCTGGGTGGCCCCCTTTCTATTATTCTTTGAGGTATTTTCATAATTTTGTTATAGAAGCATTGAATTTTCACCATATTCTGTTTTATTTCATCAGCGCTCACAAAACTTGGTAAATTTTTACCAAATCATATTATTGATTTATGAATAAAGGGAATATACTTTTTGATGCCTTTTTTATGCTCTTTCCAAATATAATAATCATTTTTGTCAGAAATGAATTTTACCCCCACCCCTATATACCAACTCAGGGTATATATTTGCACATTAGGGGGGTGGAGGTAAAGTTTAAACCTATCTCCCATTTACATCAGAAATAAAATTTGCCCCTACCCCCCCCCCCCCCCAGATGTGCAAATATATACCCTGAATTGGTATATATAGGGATGGGGGTAAAATTCATTTCCAACAAAAATTATTACTATATTTGGAAAGAGCATAAAAAAAGGCATCAAGTGGTATAGCCTATTCACTTTATTTGTAAGTCAATAATATGATTTGGTAAAAATTTACCCAGAACTTCACTTCTTAAGTGTTTTATATAAAAGATGATAAATATTTACCAAATCATATTATTGAGTTATAACTAAAGTGAATATACCACTTGATGCCTTTTTTTTATGCTCTTTACAAATATAATAATCATTTTTGGGTAAATATTTACCAAATCATATTATTGAGTAACAACTAGGCTAAAGTGAATATACCATTTGATGCCTTTTTTTATGGTGTTTACAAATATAATAATCATTTCTATTGGAAATGAATTTTAGCCCCCCCCCCCCCCCTATATATGCCAATTCAGGGTATATATTTCTACATTAGGGGGTGGGGGTAAAGTTTAAACTTACCTCCCATTTACATCAGAAATAAAATTTGCCCCCCCCCCTAATTTAGAAATATATACCCTGAATTGGCATATTTAGGGGGAAGGGGGGGCTAAAATTCATTTCTGATAGAAATGATTATTATATTTGTAATCAGCTTAAAAATAAGGCACCAAATGGTATATTCACTTTAGTTGTTAGCCTACTCAATAATTTAATTTGGTAAATATTTACCCATTTTTGTTAGAAATGGATTTTAGCCCCACCCCTAGCCTATGTATACCAATTCAAGGTATATATTTGCACATTAGGGGGGTGGGGGGAAAGTTTAAACTTAGCTCTCATTTACATCAGAAATAAAAATGGTAAAGTTCTACCAAATCATATTATTGAGTTAGGACTAAAGTGAATACACCATTTGATGCCTTTTGGTCAATATATACCAAATCATATTATTGAGTTTCAAATAAAGTGAATACACTATTTGATGTCTTTTTTTATGCTGATTATGAACATAATAAGCATTTCTATCGGAAATGAATTTCAGCCTCCCCCCCGTATACAGGCTATACCTAACCTAACCCTGAATTGGCATATATAGGGGGGAGGGGGCTGAAATTCATTTCCGATAGAAATGCTTATTATATTCGTAATCAGCATAAAAAAAGGCATCAAATGGTGTATTCACTTTAGTCCTAACTCTATAATATGATTTGGTATATATTGACCTGCCTTTTTTTATGCAAATTACAAATATAGGCCTAATAATCATTTCTATTGGAAATGAATTTCAGCCCCCCCCCCCTATATATGCCAATTCAGGGTTAGGTTAGGTATATATAGGGGGGGGGTGCTGAAATTCATTTCTGATAGAAATGATTATTATATTTGTAAAGAGCATAAAAAAGGCATCTAGTGGTATATTCACTTTAGTTGTAACTCAATAATATGATTTGGTAACTATTTGCCTAAAAGACAAGTAGGCTAACAATAATCATTCTGTTTCACAATACTTTTCTTAGATTAAATGTACACAAGGTTGACTGTGTCTGTGACCATGATTAAGCCAGGATAGCCTATGTTATAACTTTAAGGCCCTGTGTAGAAAATTAGACAACATTTTCACATGGAGAGGGGAGTATACCTTTATTTCTGATGCAAATGAGAGGTAGCCTAGGCTGAAGTTTAAACTTTACCCCTACCCCCCTAATGTGCAGATATAGGCTATACTCTGGATTTGTACATAAAGGGGTGAGAATAAAATTCATTTGTGGAAAAAACAATTATTATATTAGGAAAAAGCACAAAAAAGGGAATTGAGTGATATGTCCACTTTATTTGCAAGTCAATTATATGAACAGCAAAATATTTCAGCTGATCACATAGCCTACTCTTTGTTTCTAATTTCTTTTCGGAAGAGTGGTAATTCCACCCCTTTGTCATATAAGGTTTTGGGTTAGGCTTACCAGAAAATAGCTAAAGCAATAATAAGATCAATATCCTAATCTTGCTTCCTAAGATCACAAGGAGATTCAAAATGGACGGTTATTGTTTCTTTTCTTCTTAAAATCTATCTACTCTACAGTGTTTTTACTCGGCATGGTCTAGAAAGAAGTAGATGAGCCCAAAAAATAAGTAGATTGGAAGTAGAAAGTAAGAAACGGTTTCAAATATAAGTAGAAAATAAGTAGTTTACACATAAATTATCTGACGCATTTGGATAAGAAATTAGATTTTCCGAGGCTCACATAAGGCTTTTCTCTAATAAATGACTTTAATTGTAAAACCAGCACAAAAATGAAAAGGGACTATATCAGATAAAATACTGGCTAGCTTAACCAAATATGATCAGACCAAAAAACATTTCAAATACTTTCCACTATAAAGGCGGAATTCACTTTAAAACACTGTTTGACATTTCAAATCTTAAGAGGAAATATTTGCTCTAACATTCTGAAACTGTCACATTAGATTTGACCCGCTTCAAACACTTTTAAGCGAATCGTCAACGACGATATGCCTGGCCACCTTTTCGTTTTAGTCGGAAATTCGTTTGAAGAGTGGCGCAAAGGGTTACACTGGCTAGCCGATTGTGTTTTTCAGTCTTGATCGATTTTAAGAAACTAAACCGTCTTTCTACTGCAAAATTTAAAATTTTCAAACTTAAGTGAAATTCGATTACTTTCAAAACGTTTCCAAACCTCTGACGTCCAGTAGGCATTTTTACACTTGCGACAAATTTTCAGAACAAAACTGGGTTAACGCTTTCACAGTCCATGTCATCTGGGGGCAAACTAAAGCCAGTTCTGGGCACTCCCTTTCAGTGCTTGTTTTGTTCCACGAAGAAAGTCCAGAGGATGCGAAAAAAGATTGCAGGGTCTAGCTTCTCCTGAAATAGCAAAAGACGGATTCACAAGCCCAACACACTTGTATTTTCCACCTTCAAACGAGAATTTTTTCTGAATTTTTGTTTATGCTTCTTTGTAGAATTCTCTGGCCATACTCTTGAAGTTTTTGCGGCTTTCGGTGAATTGGAGATCAGACATCAAATCCGAAAAGTGGCATTTGGCGTTCAAAACAAGATACACCTGGTCAAGCTTAAGGTAATTGTCTTCGTTAACCAAATGTGCATCCTTGCATTTTGTGGTTTTGAAGGTAGGAACCAGTAAAGAAATTCATGCAGAATGTCTTCATTACAGATTCTACTTATTATTCCAACTTGAAAAAAATGGGCGCCTAACTTTAGAAAAGCATATTGAATTCGTTGAATATTATAAAAGCATATTTCACAAACTCCATCAGTACCTTCTGATAGGAGTTTCTTAGCGTCAATAAAACCTGGTTGTTACCATGCGACAGGTCTTCTACTGCTACATTCGTCCAGTAGAGTATCACAGTGTCTCATAGTTCCAACAGGCCTTTTACAGTTTGTTGAAAAGAAAGCCATCGTGTAGGAGCAAGAGCCACAAACTTTCTTTCTGGAACCTGGGTGAATATTCGCTTGTATGTATGTATTCACTTTGGACTATGCCTAAAATTTTATGTTACAGGTCAACAAAGACCCTCAAGTCCTTTAGGCAGCTTTTTCAATGTATATTGAGCACACAAATGGAAAATATGGTACGAAAACTTCACTATCACAACCCAATGATACTAGGCTGTGAATAGCGTTGACAGACTCTGGCAACAGCCCATCATAGAGTTAGTAGTGTCTGCGCAAAAGCAAACCCGGTTCCTTAAGTCAACGCCTTCCCTTTCCAGAGCTTGCAAAAATTGGCTTTATTTGTCAAATACCCCGTCTGTAGTAAAATCTGGGTAAGAGAATTTATCAAGCATATCAAATTTCGTCTCTAAACTACCATAAGCAAAAGCGACGCAAATCGTCAGCTCTTTGCCAGCAGACACGGGGGGGGGGGTTCATCCACGATTATAGAAAAAGAAGTACTGTTTCAACATACCAACTAGTTCTTCACTGAAGTGTGGCTCAAGTGCCTGACCCACCACGTTTGTCCCTTTCTTTTTGCCCAGAGCAAGTCTACCCAGTAGTTCTTACCCTGGTAATGACTTTTCTAACTTTGTGAGGTTGTTGTATAAGCTGTAAGGCAAATCATGCTCCACTAGGAAGCAGGCAATTTTACTTTCAATCTCTAACAAACGATTTTCAACTGATTTGTCCTGGAAGTGAGACCTTATAGATAAAAGAGTTCGTGCTTAGATTCTGGCTTTCTCACTAGTAAGGTACACTGATGTTGTGGCATGCTTCGACAAGGCTGCCTTACTCTGAGAGCAGCTTTAGTCTTTCTTGCAGCGATTGGAGTATGCCTTCCCCTCTCCTCCCAGCTTAAATTTAGTTTCTCCAAAAATATTGTCAAAACTAAGATAAACTTATATAATTTAAACATCCACAGAAACGGGTCAGTTTTCTTTAGTACATCTTTACCTTTTTTATTTCTGTATGGTTCATTTTTCAGTTTCCTCTGTCATTTTCACTTGATTTGGGAAGGTTGACTCCAACTTTGCCCCCTCCAGGATTTTGACGACATTAAACCACTGGTTGGGGTATGGATCTAGTGATCTACCAAGGATGTAGTTGCAAACCACGAGCTGGATTAACTCTATTCCCTTTTGAATCAAAACGCTTGACAAGTTTAAAAAATAAGTGCATGTGCATCTCTTTTGCAAAAATAGTGAATTATCTAAAAAATAGTCACATAAATGGGACAGAGCCGAAATTGAAAAAAAAATTCGAAACAGGAATCAAACGCAAGACACTCTGATTTGAAGTCAAATGCTCTACTAACAGAAACACGGCTCTAGTAATCTAATTGAATATATTAGTGATTGAAGGTCCATAATTGCTTAGCTTACGAACGGGACATGGAGAAAGAAAATGCAAGAGTTGTTTTCGAAAACCTCCATTCAAGGGTTTTTACAATGTTATGTTTTACAAAGTTATTACAATGAAATCATTTTATACTTACACGCTTTTCTACTTGTAAAGTGACACCAAAAATGTTGTTTTTAATGATGAATTGCACTTATGGATGGTAGAATTAATAAAAATCATATAGATGTTAGCTATAACTTCCAAACGAGCCATTACACATCACTCTTAGAATTCTGGTAGCCCACTAGTCCCAGCTTTTCCACTTGAGACATGGGAAAAAAATGTCGTTTTTAGTGCCATTCGGAACTTGCATGATGTGGAATTTATAGGAATAACGTAGATATGACAAATATGTTTTATATGAGCTATTAAAAGTATGTGTATGATGTTCTGGTTGCCTCACCCCTTCAGAAATGGAACAAAAAGTGTCGTTTTTAGAGCCTTATGGCACTTGCACATGGTGGAATTTATAAAAAGCACGTAGATAGGCGAAATAGCTTTTGAATGAGTCATTAAGAATCTCTGTATTAGACCCCGAAGCCGCGCCGAAAATCGGCGGCGCGCCGCCGAAAAAAAACGGCGGCGCGCCGCCGAACTTGCATCAGCGCGCTGACGCCGCCGCTGATTCTATCGGCGGCGGCGTCACTAATACGCCGCCGTTTTTTTTCTCTTTTTTGGTTATCGATATCGACCTCCGGGCTTCAACCGTCATCCCGGCTAATCTGTTTCTTAAAAATAAATACTGTCATCTTGGGCTCGCCATGTATATCGGTTCATAGGAAGGAAAAGAAGAAATTGTCTTGAAACAAAAATTCTACCTTCCACTTTAAAATTCTGTTCATTTTTCTTTCTGATTTTTCGGATGAAAAGGGGTAGGTAAAAGAGCATTAGGCAATTCAGGATGTTGTCATAGGCAGCGCAATCGAGATGTCTAAGTAAAGAACAATGTTGGCACAATGTATTATTTTTTTTTTTTTGTTTTTCTTTTTGTTTTCCATACCAGGACAATTCGTAGAAACTTCAAAAAGGGCTCTTTTGATTGGAAATTAGAATAACTAGTGCCCTTTTTAATAGTCGAAAGTGATTGGAAGGCAGCTAACACCCCTTCCACGCCCACCCTTTCCCCAAACACATCCAATCAAAATTTTAAGATAGCCATTTTGTTCAGAGTAACTGATTTCCAGAGAAAAAATATGTTTTTTGAGGAGGTTACTCCCCCACAACCCTTAGGGCAAGGGTTTTGTAGTTATGCCCTGGAGGTATATAAGAACGATGTTGGCAAAATGTATTATTTATCATTTTTTCCTTTAGACCAGGGCACTTCATATCGAAGAAGTTGTCGTAGAAACTTCGAAAAGGGCTCATTCAATTAGAGATTAGAGTGGCTTGTGCCCTTTTTAATAGTCGAAAATGATTGGAAGGCAACTAACACCCCTTCCACGGCCACCATTTCCTGAAACACATACAATCAAAATCTTGAGATAGCCATTTTGTTTAACGTAGTTGAAAGTTCCGGAAATTAGGTCTTAGAGGATGACAACCACCCTCACAGCCCTTAGGGTAAGGGTTGTAATTTATGCCCTGGGGGCATATAAGGTGTTTATAGAAAGCGTTGTCGTAGAAACTCAAAAAGGGATCATTAAATTAGAAATCGAAAAGCCTAGTGCCCTTTTTAATAATCGAAAGTGATTGGAAGGCTTGACATTTTTATAGTAGAGATCGATGTGGGTATAATGTATCATTTTTTCGTTGTTGTTGTTGTTTAGACCAGGGCACTTCGTATCGAAGGAGTTGTCGTAGGAACTTCGAAAAGGGTTCATTCGATTGAAAATAGAAAGGGCTGATGTCCTTTTTAATAGTCGAAAGTGATTGGAGGGAAACTAATCCCCCTCCCACGCCCACCCTCCCATTTGCCTTTATGTTTAAAAAGTAAGTGTTGCCTTAAGATTAAATCAAAATGCACTGTGTTTATGCTAATTCCCAATAAGGCATCTCAGCAGTATCCCAAGAACGACTGAGGGTATTATGTTCAAACTTTCAGGGCTTCTTCTGCTCTTAAAATTTGACCAAATCAAAATAGCGTAAGTGTATCCAAGCTATCAAAGAAAGTAAACAAATTTTTTTGCGAATGTTATCAAGTTTTCCATTTCAGGTCAACTAGAGGAGGTATGAAACTAAATTAAACACTATTATTTGTGTCCAGATGTTTATAAGGGTCTATGTTGTTAAATTTTACTGAAAATTGTTTTCCAGCATACAAATAGCAGGCCAAACTATAAATTCTTAAAAAAACGAAAAGATTTAAAGTATGATTTTCTTTTTCCCTGAAAAGACTATGTCAATATAAAACGAACAGAAATTAATTAAAAAAACTGTTTCCAAAAAATAAGTTTTTTTCAAAGAAAAGTAAAGAACTCCATTAAACCAAAAATGAGCAAAATTAAAGTCAAATAATCTACCAAGCGTGAAACTACCACAAATCAGAATCGAAAAATAAATGAAACCCAAAACGAACAGAAATTGCAATAAATAACCGAGTCAAACTCAAAACGAGCAGAAATTAACATATGTTGGGCTCAAAACCCCTATGCCTTCCCAAGGCCAGAACATAATTTGTACTTTACTGACAAAAAAACAAATGAATATGCATTGTCAGTTTAATATACATATACTGATATTTAGTAATCAAAATGTTAATATTATTTGATTTATTAAAGTTATAAAAGTAAAAACATTTATATTTTTTCAGTAAAGTGAAAATTATGTTCTGGCCTTGGGAAGGCATAGAGGTTTTGAGCCCAACTTATGTTAATTTCTGCTCGTTTTGAGTTTGACTCAGTTATTTATTGTTATTTTTGTTCGTTTTGGGTTTCATTTATTTATCGATGCTGATTTGCGGTAGTTTCCCGCTTGGTAGGTTATCTAGAGCTAGTATAGAAATATATCTATAGAAATGAATTACATTTTTTTGCACAGTTAGCAGAGCACACTGAAGTTGAAGTAGCCTTAAACTTTGACTTGAAACGTTATATATTGACCACTTCTTTCAGAAAAGAATTTCGGAGGGTTATTCCGTGTTGATAAGAAAAGAGGGTAAAGTTGCAGTTTAGTTCCTCCTGTAGTGTAGTGTGCAGGAGCCCTATGGTGAAGGTGTAGGTTTGTTCTCCCTTATAAAACAACTTATTTCAGCAGATACAAAGAAGAAGCCCATTTGCGGCATTCTGTGGGACCCCAAGGTCCAGTACTAGTATCAGATCCCGCGAGTGGCAGTTTACGCTCGTCAAGTTCTGGCTGTACCGGCCACATGTGCCCCAGCTAAACGGCTTTTTAGCACGACAGGACTGATAGTGACTACAATGGCTCCAGGCAGAGTGAACAAACTGACTTTTGTTACATCAATTGTAACTGATGTGATGTAACCGCTGATTTAAAATTGTTGGTGTTGTTAAGCCATGGTATCTGATTTGTATACAGTGTTTTTTCGATGTTGTTATTTGTTTTTTTTTTTCACTTCCTTTTCGTATGTATTTGATCAACAGGAGATGTTTGAACCTCAAACTTTGAAAGTTATACACACATTAGCCCAAATCATTAACAAGAAGGAAATGACTAAACACGGAATTTTATAGGAACAATGCGATGTTAAACATAAACACAACATAGGTTTCCCTGGGTCTAGTGGCTAAAAATGAGAATTCTACTTGGTCTGATCGACGGTGAACATAAACACTTTCCGCACGGCCCAAAAAATTCCTGTTTTGTCACATTGTTCTTGTATGTTTTTCGCCAACCATTTAAAAATCCTTACTAAAATCGAGGTTGAACGTGCTTGGTGAAGTGGAATTTTTATTATTATTTTTAATTAGAAAAATCGGCGCGCCGTGGCGCGCCGCCAAAAAAATTTCGGTGCGCCTGGCGGCGCGCCGCCGCCGGTACTGAATCACACATTCGCCGCCGTCATTTCGGCGTGGTGCGGCTTCGGGGACTACTCTGTATGATGTTCTGGTAACCCGCTAGCCCTTGTAAAAAGAAAAAAAACGGGAGACAGATCAGTCCTACCCATGCAAAAAAGTGATTTTCCTTGTTGTTCAAGGTGGGGGACTGTAATATCTTTGTACAAGGTTATCGACCATGCTGATTCCAATGGCATATCTTTTGGTTTGATCTGACACCATTTTTGAGGGATTTCATGCTTTTTTTTCAAAATCACCATAAATTTCTTTTCGCAATAAATTTTTACTTTTAAAACAAATCGAAATAAAAGTTATCATTCCTAAATCAGTTTCAGATGACAACCATTTTCAATAAGCAGTTTTTTTCAACACGTTTTTTAACTTTTGGTTACTATGGGCTGTGGTTCACTCTTCACTAGGCTGCAGCTCCTGCTGCAACCATAAAAGCAGGAAAGCCAAAGTGGGGACGCGTGAGAAATGCCATGACAGAAACAGACAGAAATAGACAAAAACAGACAATGGAAGTCATAACTGAGACCTCTGAACCCCCAGAAAATGGTATTGCAAAAGTAAAAAAAATGGAAGTGGAAAAGCCGGTAGCAACAGCCCATTTTCCCGTTTTCACTTTTCCACTATTCCATTTAGTGGCGTGTTTGGACGTGCTTTTATAAGTTTTGAACAAGCAAAATAACGTTCTGTTAAATTGACTACAGAAAAAAAACCTTAAAAGAGAATATCGATGCCCATGCGATGATATGGCACATTATAACTTATTTTGAAGTTATTTATTTGTATAAAAAAAACAAAAGCAGAACATATTTACCATTCTCTCGATATGAGAAGAAGCAGAAGTTCCCTGGGATTCCATATTTCACTATCTCAATGAATTTTCGACTGCTGACAGTAGTAAGTAAACTAGCGAATAATATGTCACTAACTCTAGCAGTTTTAGCTTGAACGGCCTAATTAAGGCGACACAAAGTAACCAAAATAAACAAAATTGCGTCCAGGTCAGTTCCTTCAAAATTGTAATAGGCTATGTAGATAATTTCGGAGACCACACTGCCTTTCCATGACGATAAAATAAAAGTCCAAAATAGGGATAAAATCCTCTTTAATAGAGAGTGTATAATAAATATCATTATTATAATAGGCTATTGTAATTTATTGTAATAGGCTACCTTTGAGATATGAGAAGATTCCACTCCTGACAGAGATACCACAGCTAAAAACAATTGCACCCTTCAATTCTATAAAACATAGCATTATAATTCAACAGAATCAAAACCAAAATAACTGGCTGGCACGAAAACTTAAGCCCCCGAAAATATGAAGAAAGTTTGTAGATAAGTAGATTTGATATTTGGAAGTTGAAAAGTCCAAAAATAAGTATTTTATTGCCAAAATAAGTAGAGGTGGAAACACTGCTACTCAGAGCCAGGTTTACAACCCTGGTCAGTTCCTAAAGTGCAACAATTACCATATTGCTACACAGCAATTTTGGGTGCTCTAGTTGAAAATTTGACTGTAATAGTGATAAAATAAAGCTAAATAGCACTTTTGTGCTATTTTAGAAACCATCAGTACGTGCTACAGTGCTATACATTATGAAATAGTGCTAAAATAACACTTTTGTGCTACAGGTGGCAACCCAGTTCAGAGCTCCGTTTTGAGACAACCCAAATCTAGGATTGTCACCCGAGGAAAAAAAAAAATTCTTGAAAAATCACTAAATTAGCACATGAATCACTAGATTATTGAATAGAAAACACTAAAAATCACTAGAATTGTAATACTATTTAACATTTTAATTAATAATCGCTTCGTTTCTTTATCATGTTCTATACAGGCGTACATACAGGAAAGGGATAGAATTACCCCCATAGATGTGGAAAAATACCTTTAGGTTGATATTTTGCTTTTTCTTAAGCGAAAATTACCCTTGAAATTTTGAAAACTACACCTTTATTCAGAAAATAGAGCAAAATCCGTGCTTCTACAATATATTTTCCCGAATTAGAATCATCGATTTATACTCGATCACTGAAAATTGTTTATCTCTGATCTAATTGAAATATTTGCTATTTCTTTTTAATTTTCTTATTCCTTGTCGATTAAAGACTTCAAAAAGATATAGAAACTTTTTCATTTTACTCTGGTTGAGCTTTATAAGGGATACCAGCGATAATTTTGAAAATAGCCTTTTTATATTTTCATGAAAAAAATTTATACCACCTTTCGCAAATTCTGATAAGATACTAAATATTGGTATATGTTAAACTGACAGTGCACTTTCATTTGTATTTTTTCAGTAAAGTGCAAATCTTGTTCTGGCCTTGGGTAAAGGATAGGGGTTTTGCGCCCAATTTATGTTAATTTCTGCTCGTTTTGAGTTTGACTCGGTTAATTATTGTAATTTCTGTTCGTTTTGGGTTTCATTTATTTATCGATGCTGATTTGTGGTAGTTTCACGCTTGGTAGATTATTTGATTTTAGTTTTGCTAATTTTTTGTTTAATTGAATTCTTTACTTTTCTTTGAAAAACTTAATTTGTGGAAAAATTTTTTTGATTAATTTCTGTTCGTTTTATATTGACATAGTCCTTTCAGGGAAAAAGAAAATAATACTTTAAATCTTTTTGTTTTTTAAGACTTTATAGTTTGGCCTGCTATTTGTATGCCGGAGAAAAATTTTATGCAATTTTTAACAGCATACACCCTTTTAAAAATCTGGACACTAATATTAGTGTTTAATTTAGTTTCATAACTCCTTTAGTTGACCTGTAATGGAAAACTTGATACCATTCGCAATAAAATCTGTTTACTTTCTTTGATAGCTTGGATACACTTACGCTATTTGGATTTGGTTAAATTTTAAGAGCAGAAGTAGCCCCGAACGTTTGAACATAATATCCTCAGTCGTTCTTGAGATACTGCTGAGATGCCTTTTTGGGAATTAGCATTATCACAGTGCAGAATGCAGCTCAACGAACGACTGTCAAAGACCTTGCAAGAAACACCTGATCTGCTGAGTCCAGCCGACATCGATATACTTGTTTCGCAAAGCAGCCTGGCCGTATGCGAGACAGCTGAGCTCGTCCTCGGCCGTAAATCTGCAGAAGACAAGCCATGGATTACCCAAGAGATTATTGATATGTGTACCGAGAAACGAAATTTCCAAAACAAGCAAGATCGAGAAAGCAAGGATAGATTCAAAAACCTTAAACGTCAAATTGAGAAGAAAACCCGCCAAGCACTAAAAGACATGATTACTGAAAAATGTCGGCAGTGTGAGGAGGACTCCCGTAGGGGTAACTCACACCTCATGTTCAAACGTGCTAGAGAGCTGACAAACCGCAAAGAAGCGAAGTGCCTCGATCTCTTAGATAAAAATGGACACAAAATCACTACTTGTGCCGGAATCCGTGATCGCTGGAAAGAACACTTCCAGGAAAAGCTTAATCTCACAGTAAACCCAGATCCTGAAGTGCTTCGAAAGTTTCCAGCACACAGAGATGAGGAACCACCCCCACCACCCTTAAGGTCAGAAGTAGAAGCCGCACTCAAATCCCTCAAGTCAAATAAGGCACCCGGAATAGACGGTATACAGGCAGAACTGCTAAAAGTGGAATCTGATGTCGTCGTTGATCTGTACCACAAAATAGTAACAGCTGTATGGGAAATAAAATACTTCCCCGAGTCTTGGTCGAAATCTGTCATAGTGCCCTTGCACAAGAAAGGATCTAAAAGTAACTGCGAAAACTACAGACCCATATCGCTTACTTGCCAACCAGCTAAAATCCTTACGAAAATTCTCCTTGATCGGATCAGAAACCTGACAAGACACGTAATCCATGAATATCAAGCTGGCTTCCGTCAAAACCGATCCACCATAGACCAAATTTTTGTGATCAGACAGATTATGGAAAGATACCTGGAATTCGGGAAAGAGGTATACCAGCTGTTTATCGATTTCAAACAAGCATTCGATCTAATCTGGCAAGATGGCGTATGGCACATCCTGGCACACTACGGTATTACCACTTACATTATTGACATTGTCAAGAGCATGTACGAGAAGTCGGAAAGCATGGTGCAGACCAGCGAAGGCTTTACTGAGGAATTATCAACCTCTTCAGGAGTGCTGCAAGGATGCCTACTCTCCCCCACTCTGTTCTTCCTATTCCTGAATGCTGTCCTGGCACTGGTGCCCAATGACACGGGAGCACTCATGAGTGGACACCTCTTTGACTTGCTTGCATACGCCGATGACATTAATCGCCTAAACGAACAACTAGAGGAACTGCAATAAAGCGCTAACGATATTGATCATGCAGCTAGTTCCTTTGGGATGAAAATCAATGCTAACAAGACAAAATCCATGAAGGTAACGCGGCATACAGATACAGGCCTTCAACCCAGCAAAATTATGATCCAGGGGGAAGAGATCGAGTGGGTTGACCATTTCGTTTACTTAGGAAGTGAGCTGACGTTCACAAACGACTCCTCAAAAGACATTAAACGACGCCTCGCCCTTGCCTCAGCATGCTTCAATTCATTGCGATCTATCCGGAAAAACAAACATCTGTCGCTGAAACTAAAAACACGCCTTTTTCGAGCTCTTGTGGTTCCAGTAGCAACGTACGGAGCAGAGACATGGACCTTGAAAGCAGAAGACAAACGCCGGTTCACCTACCTTGACCGAATATCCAACGAACGGCTATTGTCTTCGCTCAACTATTCCCAGGCCATCATGCAGACCATCCAGCTTCAACAGCTTCGATGGTTAGGCCACGTGCAGCGGATGTACCCAGCCCAACTTCCAAAAATTGCGTTTGAAGGAAGGATTGATGCCTCCCGCCCAAAAGGACGACCCACCAAGCGCTGGAGGGAAAACTTTCCCAGCCATCCCCTGTCGGCACTCCTTCGGACTGCAGCGAACAGGAAATCGTATAAGAAGCTTTGCCATAGTTCAGTCAAAGGAGAAGCCCGAGTCGGCCAATCCAGCCGGATGGGAGTTAAGTAAGTAGTAAGTAAGTAAGTAAGGCATAACTTACAACCCCTGCCCTGAGGGCTGTGGGGGGAGGGGTTGTCATCCTTAAAGACCTAATTTCCAAAACTTTTAACTACGTTGAATAAAATGGCTATCTAAAAATTTTGATTGGATGGGGTTTGGGAAAAGGTGGGAAAGAGAGGGGGGTTAGTTGCCCTCGAATCACTTAGGAAGTGAGCTGACGTCACAAACGACCCCTCAAAAGACATTAAACGACGCCTCGCCCTTGCCTCAGCATGCTTCAATTCATTGCGATCCATCCGGAAAAAACAAACATCTGTCGCTGAAACTAAAAACACGCCTTTTTCGAGCTCTTGTGGTTCCAGTAGCAACGTACGGAGCAGAGACATGGACCTTGAAAGCAGAAGACAAACGCCGGTTCACCTACCTTGACCGAATATCCAACGAACGGCTATTGTCTTCGCTCAACTATTCCCAGGCCATCATGCAGACCATCCAGCTTCAACAGCTTCGATGGTTAGGCCACGTGCAGCGGATGTACCCAGCCCAACTTCCAAAAATTGCGTTTGAAGGAAGGATTGATGCCTCCCGCCCAAAAGGACGACCCACCAAGCGCTGGAGGGAAAACTTTCCCAGCCATCCCCTGTCGGCACTCCTTCGGACTGCAGCGAACAGGAAATCGTATAAGAAGCTTTGCCATAGTTCAGTCAAAGGAGAAGCCCCGAGTCGGCCAATCCAGCCGGATGGGAGTTAAGTAAGTAGTAAGTAAGTAAGTAAGGCATAACTTACAACCCCTGCCCTGAGGGCTGTGGGGGGAGGGGTTGTCATCCTTAAAGACCTAATTTCCAAAACTTTTAACTACGTTGAATAAAATGGCTATCTAAAAATTTTGATTGGATGGGGTTTGGGAAAAGGTGGGAAAGAGAGGGGGGTTAGTTGCCCTCGAATCACTTTTGACTATTAAAAAGGGTACTAGTTCTTCGCATTTCAAATCGAATAGCCCTTTTTCAAGTTTCTACGACAAAGATTTCAATAAAAACCTTATATGCCCCCAGGGCATAACTTATAATCCTTGCCCTGAGGGCTGTTGTTGAGTGTCTTCCTTAAAATTATGTTTTCTATCTGGAAATCAACTTTGTTCAGGGTAGTTGATCTTAAAATTTTGATTGGATGTGTTTGGGGGAATGATGGGCGGGGGGGGGGGCAGTAGCCCTCCAATCACTTCGACTATTAGAAAAGGGTACTAGCCCTTTGAATTTCAAATCGAATGAACCTTTCTTGAAGTTTCTACGACAACGCCTTCTATAAAAACCTTACATACCCCCAGGCCATAACTTAAAACCCTTGCCCCGAGGGTTGTAGGTAAGTGTCCTCCTCAAAAACATATTTTCTATCTGGAAATCAACTACGCTGGACAAAATGGCTATCTCAAAATTTTTATTGGATGTGTTTGGAGGAATGATGGGTGCAGGGGGGTGCTATTTGCCCTCCAATCACTTTCGACTATTAAAACGGGCACTAGCCCTTTGAATTTCCAATTGAATGAGCCTTTTCTGAAGTTTCTACGACAACGCCTTCTATAAAAACCTTATATGCCCCGAGGGTATAGCTCGAAACCCTTGCCTTGAGGGTTGTGAGGGAGTGTCCTCCTCAAAAAGATATTTTCTATCTGGAAATAAACTACTCTGAACAAAATGGCTATATAAAAATTTCGATTGGATGTGTTTGGGGGAATGATGGGCGTGGGGGGGGGGGGCTAGTTGCCCTCCAATCATTTTCGACTATTAAAAAATGCACTAGCCCTTTGAATTTCCAATCGAATGAGCCTTTCTTGAAGTTTCTAAGACAACGCCTTCTATAAAAACCTTATATGCCCCCAGGGCATAACTTAAAACCCTTGCCCCGAGGTTTGTGGGGGAATGTCCTCCACAAAAAGATATTTTCTATGTGGAAATGAACTACGCTGAACAAAATGGCTATCTCAAAGTTTTGATTGGATATGTTTGGGGGAATGATGGGCGTGAGGGGGGGGGGGCTAGTTTCCCTTAAATCCCTTTCGGCTATTAAAAAGGGCACTAGCCACTCCAATTTTCAATCGAATGAGTCCTTTTCGAACTTTCTACGACAACTCCTTCGATACGAAGTGCCCGGGTATGGAGAAAAAACAAACAAAAAAAAACAAAAAAACAACACATCGTGCCCACATCGTTCTTTACTTAGGCAGCGCTAACGCGCTGCCTATGAAAACTAAGCCTAGTGTATCTTATCCGGTGTGTTTTTTTTAAATTAAGGTCTGTTTGATCATGGGTACACAACTAATGATTATTTTAAAAAAAGTCAATTTATTTTCATAATGTACATACTTTACTCTATTTAACAGCACAGTTTGTAACACTTTTTATGCCTCTCAACTAATTTTAAAATAACCTTTGCATAAGAACTTGCAGCCTGTTCTGCTAACCAGGTATTCACTTCCGTTTTTACGTCATCATCATAATGTGACGTTTGCCATTGAGCCGTTGCTTGAGGAGGAGAAACGGATGGTAATCACTCGGCGCAAGATCAGGACTCTATTGTGGGTGATCTAAAATTTCCCAACCAAAACTGTCCAACAAATTACGGGTCTGACGTGCAATGAGAGGCCTTGTATTGTCACAAAGAAGAACAATTTCCTTTGTCAGCATGCCAGTTTTTTTTTAATCGCTCTGCGGAGCCTTTTGAGGGTTAGGCAGTATGCTTCTGCATTGATAGTAGTTTCTTGTTTGCATGAAGTCGACAAATAAACACCATGCCTATTTCCCAATACCAACACCATGACTTTGCGTTGGGAGAGAGCAGGTTCAGCCTTCAAATTTTAAGGGGTGTGTGTGTGTTTCGTCACACACACACCGTTTTTTCGGTTCACTTCCCTTTCCATGTCGTCATCATCATTCTAACTTTTACCACTGAGGTGTTATTGAGATGGAGAAACGGGTGGTAATCACTTGGCACAAAATCAAGACTGTATTGTGTGTTATCAAAAGACTTCCCAGCCAAAACTGTCCCAAAAATTACGGGTCTGACGTGCAATGAGAGGCCTTGTATTGTCACAAAGAAGAACAATTTCCTTTGTCAGCATACCTAGTTTTTTTTTTAATCGCTCTGCGGAGCTTTCTGAGGATTAGGCATCATGCCTCTGTATTGATAGTGGTTCTTCCTTTGCGTGAAGTCGACCAAAAAAAAACCATGCCTATTCCCAAATACCGACGCCATGATTTTGCGCTGGGAGAGAGGAAGTTCGGCCTTAAAATTTTCAGGGGTGTGTGTGTGTTTTAATTCCATGTTCTCTTGCCTCAATTTGGGCGTGATATGCAAACCCATGTTTCGTCTCCAGCTCAACCGGTTACCACCTCAGTGGCAACCGTTAAAAAGATGACAAAGACATAAAAACAGCAGTGAACTCTTGGCTATTGGAGCCGGCGAAAAGTTATTATAAAGACTTTATTTGAAATTAGTTGAGAGATAAGTGATTCAAAACAGCTGGTGGCAAAGTCGAAAAATAGAGTGAACTATACACTTTCTGAAAATAAATTTATTTTTAGAAATAATCTTTCGTTGTGTACTTATGTTCAAACGGAACTTAATTAAAAACATATTTCGTACATTTGCAATAAACATAGCAAGCCGATGATATAACGATTGATATCAACATTTCGTTTCTAGAGTTTCGGTTAATATTGTCGCTCCATTCTTACAGTTCGTTACTGTTGGGGTTCCACCCATGTTTCTTTTCCTTTCAGATAAATGACCTGTTTTCGTTCTAATTACATTTGCTTAGATTTAACTATAGTATAATTTTAAATACAATTTAAAAGTCTGGTTGCTAAGCTATAGTTGTGTTGCAATAAGTAAGCGTTGAAGTAAGTTCTATTTTGTACTTCTTGGTTGGCGTCATTGAATAATAGGGCTGGGAAGATAGAATTGGTTTTGAATGGGGATTGAGATGATTGGCTGGGCCAAGTGAAGGTCCACCCCTATGAACAGTGCTGTAAAGATATTATTTTTCAATTAGTCTGCGTTTAGACCCCGTTCGGGGGAACATATTTTTGTGTGATTATTGTGACCCTTCGGAAGAATACAAGTAAGGTATTTTTACAAACTGTGCCCTAGTTTCCGTAACCCAGGCAGGGTAGAAATAGAGCTACGAGGTACCGTCATTATTATATTGACAAGGGAGTTTGTTACCTCCAAGGAGAGAGTTAGAGATTTTCTAGCCGTAACCCAAGGCGGGTACACTTGGCTTTAGAAGGTGACCATTTGACCACTCGATCGCGTTATCATACCCTGGCAAAGGGTATACTGTAAATAGGGTAGTACCAAATCCGATATTTGCAAAACCGGTGTAGTAGATGCAGGCATCACATTATAATTTGGGGCCGGGGCTTTCCCCTCCAATAAGTGGTGACACCCGTATATTACCACACCAGTGGCGTTGTGGCCTACCGGTATAACAGTGGTGGCTAAATACCACGAACATTGGTGGCAGCCAGAAAAGGTCCTATTAGTAAACCTGATATTAAAAGAATCCCGCGTTTTCGAAGAGACTAGTTGAGTTAGCCTAAATTGTGATAGTAACCTATTGTGGTTACATATAAACAGAAAGAAAATACTGAATCAATTAATAGAATTATGAAGATCTATTACGGGCTGTGCCTTGTTAGATCATAATTGAAAAATGTACGGATCAATATATCGCGCAACTAATTAGTGTGCAAAAATATAAGGCTAATTGACACGCAGCAATTTTTCGCGAGAGACCGGAAGTTACATGGATAAAAGAATTTTCATTTAGACTGAAGAGGTAATTTCAGTTAACAAAATTTTGAAATTATGTCGGACAGAGATGAGATTAACTCAAGACCGAGAATGGCGAGTGAAGCCCATAGAAAAATAAGGAAAATAGAAAGATAGGGAAATATGGAGGCCTTTGATGGACAGCACCGAGAATATAAGGAAAAAATTCAGGCTGAGAAAGATGAAATTAGAAAGAATAGAAAAGAGGACGAAAGGGCTAGAGTAGCCTATAAAGAAAGAGACAATACGGATAGAGAACGAACAGATTCAGAAAATGAATTAGGAAGAAATAATGACAAACAGAATCAAAGTATTCCAAGTAGATGGAACAGTGCTGAATCGAGATCCAGCAGGAGCTCGCGAAAAAGCACTCAAATAGATATGACACGACAAATATTAAATTTCATGAGAAAAGTGAGAATAGCCAGAGAACGAAAAGACGAAAGAGATAGAAAAGAAAGGGAACAAAGAGAAGAGGTAGCCGAAAGAAAGCACCTAGAGTATATGAAAAAATTACAGGAGGAGATAAATCAAATCGAAAAAGACAGTCAAGCCCGAACAATACTTCATCAGGCTCGTATGAAAAAATTGAAGCCTGTAAGGGAATGTCAATGAGTGAGAGATTATCACACATTTATTACACATTAAATGCTAAGACGGAAAATCATGCTACTTCGTGGACAAGGCGGGGAGGTGGACCGGCCCATAAAATAAAAAGGGAGGCTGTACTACCCTGTCGGAAAAAAGAAATGCTTGATACTCAAAATGATAATAATCTCTTAAAATTTCATTCCTCGAAGCCTTTTTCTAAAAATTGCCATAATAGAGATGAAAAAGTAACCTATAAAAGAACAAATTGGGCTATAGCCCATAATGAAGGAAACATTGACGAGTTCGTGAAATCACATAAAATAGAAGGAAAATTAAACGGAAAACTGACCGAAATGGTAATTGACTCAGGGAGTGAGCAAACTTTTGTGCGAATGGACCTAATTAAAAAGACGGAAATAGACCATTAAAATAATATTACAACAGTATGTTATTATGAGGACAAGCACCCATGCCCGTCTGCTTGGGTTAGAATAGAAATTGCAAGGAACGACGGTACAATCCAGAGAAAAATGATAAAAGTAGGCTTAGTACCTACGCTAGCAGTGGATTTTTTAGTAGGAAGAAACTTTGGAGATATCGAAAATTTTATATCGTAAAAAGCAACTTCTTTAACAGTGGGAAAATTACAAAATTACACTACGACGGGAGAATATGCTACTTCATTGACAAGGCGGGGAGGTGGACCGGCCCATAAAACAAATTGGGAGGCAGTGCCACCCTGTCGGAAAAGCGAAATACTTGATACGCATGTTCGAAATATTGATAATCCACAGAAATGGGATGCAGAAGTAAACAGACAACATAATATTGAAAATAAGACGCGCGAGAATGATTTTTCGGGAAAATTCCAGAAAATGGAAAACTTGACAACACTTTTAATGAATATGAGACGCTAACAAGTACAGGCCAAAATGAAGCGCTGATTGTACCAGAGAATAAGGAGACGAAATTTATTGTACGCTCTTTTCCTCGGAAAGTTCGAGAAATTTTAGTAGAATATGAAAAACCAAATGTCGGAGTTCAGTTTCCATTTGATAACAAAATATTTATTTCTGCGGTAAAAATAAAGAGAACTAAAAGAGAGAAAAACATGCAAAGTGGAACTACAATAAAGAAATGCAGTCAAAGATGGACACTGGTGTCCAATTTAGATTTTATGACGATTTAATTAATGCTACTACAAAAGAAAAGAAAACTAAGAGAGAGAGAAAAGAGATATTAAACGGAGCTACAATGAAGCAATGCAGTCAAAGATGGTGGACACTGGAGTCCAAATCAGATTTAACGCTGATTTATTATTTTGCGCGAATGACAAAATTTAGAAAAGTAGAGACGAAAAGAGGAGTGTAAAAAAGAGACAAAATATGGAGATTCAGCCTGTAGTGGCGAAAAATAAAAAAAATGATGGATGGGCCGTGCCTTGATAACATAAATAATAGGGAGAAAAATAACATGTTGGATGGGCTCTGCCTTGGTAACATAAATAATAGGGGGGGGAAGAGGTCAAAGACCCATGGGGAATAAAACAAGATGGTTACAAAATAGAGATGTATGACCTACAACGGGTTGGGGGAAAATTTGGAGATATTGAATGTCGAGACGGATTGGAAAAACTTGGAAAGGAATCTGAGATTGGTATTATCAACTCAAAAGATAGGTTCATCCTTTATGAGGGGGAGGAATCCCTTGGGGAAGATCCTCTGCGGGAAGTCGTGAAAGATTGCCCATTTCCTCAATGCACAACTGGCGGACAAGTTATGATCCCTTTACCGAGATTTTGCCTCTCTGATCTGGAGTCCTTGGGGGATACTCTCTCCCAGTCACTTCATACTTAACCCAAACCTTTGTCCAGTAACCCTATTCATAGTTGTTATTCATCATGGGAACCGAAAATTATTTCCGGCAAATTGTATTCAGTCGGAGATGTGTCCAAGTTTCATTTTCAATTAGCATCAACGCATATTCTGCATTTGATTATCCTAGGGGAGGGAACCCAGAAAAAAGGCGATTCATGGTTCGCTCAAAATTTTACTTCATCGTTTTCACAGGCCTTTGCATTTTCGGCCTTAGTTTATTTAAAATCATGCCAAGGGGCAATTTACTTTTTTATTGAGATGTGGGGTTGTTTCCACAGATGTAAATTAAGAGGCTAGTGCAGCCAATTTTTCATGATGGCTGGCATCATTATATGTGCCAGAAACTGATTCTCTGCTCCTCTCAAATTTAAATTCGTGAGAGCGAGAAAATTTTTTGTTTTTGATTGTGCTACGCACAATGATTGTCTACGAATCTTGGGGACTTCAACTTTCAAAACCTAATGCGGATGCTACACGATTTAGACCATGGTGGTCCTACAGTAGAGACGTTTCGATGACGACCGATCTAGAGTCAAGCGGTGGAAGTAGTAGCACAGACACTGGTGGAAGAGAGAAGGCAAATGGATTTTGTAAAGTTGAAGTTATGTGTTTATGTTTGTAAGGGTGGACCAAGGTAGCGCGTGGGCGGTCATTTATCTTACAGGGGGAGGTGTTGGGGTTCCACCCCTGTTTCTTTTCCTTTCAGGTAAATGACCTGTTTTCGTTCTAATTACATTTGCTTAGATTTGCCTATAGTATAATTTTCAATGACAATTTAAAAGTCATGTTGCTAAGCTGTAGTTGTTTTGCAATAAGTAAGCTTTGAAGTAAGTTCTATTTTTGTGCTTCCTGGTTGGAGTCATAGAATAATAGGGCTGGGAAGATAGAATTGGTTTTGAATGGGGATTGAGATGATTGGCTCGGCCAAGCGAAGGTCCACCCCTATGAACAGTACTGTAAAGATTATTATTTTGAATTAGTCTGCGTTTAGACCCCGTTCGAGGAAACATATGGCTTTAGAAAGTGGCCATTTGACCACTCGATCACGTTATCATACCTTGGGATAGGGTAAACTGTAAATAGGGTAGTACCAAACCCGATATTTGCAGAGCCAGTGTGGCGGACGCAGGCATCACATTATAATTTGGGGCCGGGGCTTTCCCCTCCAATAAGTGGTGACACCCGTATATTACCACGCCAGTGGCGTTGTGGCCTACCGGTATAGCACTGGTGGCTAAATACCACGAACAGTTACCAAAAACTGTTTGATATGTCAGCACATAAATCCAAAACCTTAAAGAATAGGACGTTAACTGCGCTTGTTAGGTGTTTCAATTACAAATAAGAAAATTTGGAGAATTATTGGAGTTTCGATTAGATATTGGAAGTAATGACTAAAACCATTAGACAACTCCCAGAGTAGATATATCCCTCCCTTACTCTCAACCGACTTCAATCATCAAACTACAATCAATTTAGTATATCTAGCTATATTGTAAATCCAATTACAAAAGCACTAAGTCCTATTTTCTTTTTTTATGATTTCTTTTTTCATTAAAAATTATATTTAATCTATTCCTGCCTTCTTATTTTTCAATGACTCCATTTCCTTTCTGTTTGTAGATGTAGAGGGTGTAGTAATATCCACAATTAACTCCACTTTGAAAGGTTTTAAAAGAAGAAAATCTACTTTAAAACTGATAGATTAGAGAGAAAAACCCCAATAAATATGAAGACAAAATTCAGCCTGAGCAAAGGTTGTGAAATAGAAAGTATGGAACAGTTTTGCAGTTTCGCGATTAATTAGGTTTGCCTATTATCTTGATGATAACGCTCTGAGGTCTATATCTTATATGGACATATGGTGGCAAATCGGAAGTTTCAAAGGTAGTATATTTGCATAAATGCTAATCTGGAACATAATAGGAAATGTAGTGAATCACTATTTTCAATTTTTTTTATTAATTGGCTTCTTGCATGATTTATTCGATTGAATCATGAATCTACGTGTGACATTTTGAAAAATCACTAGATTTAAGAAAAAGTCACTAGTTTCAGAACTAAAATCACTATAATCCACTAGCTAGAAGAAAATCACTAGGCAAAATAAAAAAAAACACTAGAAACAACGATAAGTCATTAGGGAAGGCAACACTGCCAACATGTGAGTCAACCGGTATTGCCAACGCAGTACAATTTTACCGTTTTTGGTATAATTTAGTGGTCCTGGTACTATGCGGTATATTTAAAAACTTTTTGGTACAATCCCAATTTTAATGCCCTTCACATCTCGTAAACAACGTTATTTTTCGAAGTGGGTTTTGAAGATCTTTGCGAAATCATCAAGAGGCAGAAATTCTCGATAATAAATGATGAAACCACAGACTTGAGTAACAAAAAGAGCCTGGTTATAGTTGTTCGCAATCTTGATCTGAATGCTGTTGATTGAGAAGACAGTTGTCCTATCAGAGACTCCTTCTTGAGACTTATAGAAATACAGAAAAGTACAGCCGAAGATATTTACCGGGCCAAAACTAAACTAATTTTTCAAGAAATTGAAGCTTCAAAGGCAAACCTAATAGAATTTACCACAGACGATGCGTCGGTTATGATGGGGAGGCATGGTGGTGTGCAAGTGAAGCTGTCAGAAGACTGCAAAAGTTGATTAGTACTTGGTTGATCATGCCATTCAATTTACCTATGTGCGAGTGCTGTCGGCAAACAATTGCCAAACGAAATTGAAGATTTTTGTCAGGATGTATACGGCTATATTTGTCGAAGCCTAAAACGGGCTGGTGAGATTTTAGAATTACAGAAGTTTATGGAATTGAAAGAACATAAATTTTGAGACATATAGCAACTTGATGGTTGTCTAGACAAGCCGTTGTAGCTCGATATTTGGAGCAGTGGGATTGCTTGACTTTATTCTTCCTTGCGGAAAGTCTTTAAGAGGCTAACAAGCCAGGGAAGGCCGCTGCAATGTTAAAAAATCTGCTGTTACCGATTTTCAATGCTGACTTTGCCATCCTGACGTATGTTTTGAAGTATATCGAAGACCTAAACGATCAATTTCAGGCAGAAGACAACCAGATTCTTTTTGTCTATAATCGTTTTTCTGAAGTGTACAAGACAAATAGTGTCCCACTTTGTGTTGCCTAGTTACATCGAAGAAAGTGATTGCCACCTCATAAGCCCACATGACACCAACTAATACTTCGATGTCAAGGATATGGATTGTGGGGGCCGAGTAGAAGTGATTTTTCCCAAATAAAAGGTATCTCAAACTGCTGCAGTTTAGTTTAAAAATAGTGTAGGAAATTTTGGATCATGCTCTGTGATGAGATGAGAAAGTATTTTTTCAATTCCTGGTATTCATTGGTAAGAAACTTCGATAGGCTTCATCCAAGCTATGCTATGGGAATAGAGTATAATCTGCCAAACCTGGCACAGCTTCTGGCTCAGTCTTGGGGTTTTACCCCTGTTTCTTTTCTTTTCAGATAAATGACCTCTTTCGTTCCGTAATTACATTTGCGTAGATTTGCCTATAGTATAGTTTTCAATGACAATTTAAGGTCTCGTTGCTAAGCTATAGTTGTTTTGCAATAAGTAAGCTTTGAACTAAATTCTATTTTGGACTTCCTGGTTTGAGTCATTGAAAAATAAAGCAAAGAAAGTAGAATGGGTTTTGAATGGGGGTTGAGAGGATTGGCTGGGCCAAGCAAAGGTCCACCCCCATGAACAATTGCTGTAAAGAATATTATTTTGAGTTAGTTTGGATTTAGACCCCTTTCGGGGATGCATATATTTTGGTTGTTATATGTGACCGTTTGGAAGAATACAAGTAAGGTATTTTCTACAAATTGTGTGCTAGTTTTTCCAGAATCCAGGCAGGATAGGAGCAGAGTTACGAGATACCTTCATTATTATATTGACAGGGGGGTTTGTTGCCTCCAAGGAGAGTTAGAGATTTTCGGTGGTAACCCAGGGTGGGTACACTTGACCTTAAATTGACCCTTTGACCACTCGATCACGTTATCATACCCTGGGACATGATATACTGTAAATAGGGTAGTACCAAACCCGATATTTGCAGAACCGGTGCGGTAGACGCGGGCATCACATTATAATTTGGGGCCGGGGCTTTCCCCTCAAATAAGTGGTGACACCTGCACATTACCAAGCCAATACTGGGGCATTGTAGATTACCACTATAACACTGGTGGCATCGTGGCCTACCGGTATAATATTGGTAGCTAAAAACCCCAACATAGATGCCAGCGGTGGCTTACAGCAATAAAATTGGTGGCAGCAAGAAAAGGTCCTATCAGTAACCCTGATAGTAAAAGAAATCCACGTTTTCTAAGAGACAAGTTAATTTAGCCTATAGGTAGCCTATTGTGATTACATACACAGAGAAGAAAATACGGAATCAATTAATAAATTTATGAAGATATATTATGGGCTGTGCCTTGTTAGACCATAATAAAAAAATTTACGAACCAATATATCGCGCAACTTATTAGTGTGCAAAAATAACAGGCTAATTGACACGCAGCAATTTTTTGCGAGAAACCGAAAGTTACATGGATAAAAGAATTTTCATTTAGGCTGAAGAGGTAATTTGAAGTTTACAGAATTTGTAAATAATATCGGACAGAGATAAGATTAACTCAAGACCGAGAAGGGTTAGTGAAGCCCATAGAAAAAGTAGGAAAATAGAAAGAAAGGCTAATATGGAGGCCTTTGAGAGAGAGCACCGCGAATATGAGGGAAAAATGTAGGCTGAGAAAGATGAAATTAGAAAGAATAGAAAAGAGGACGAAATGGCTAGAGAAGCCTATAAAGAATGAGAAAATTCGGATAGAGAACGAACAGATTCAGAAAATGAATTAAGAAGAAATAATGACAGACGGAATCAAAGTAGTCCGAGTAGAAGGAGCAGTGTTGAATCGAGATCCAGCAGGGGTTCACGAAAAAGTACTCATGTAGATATGACACAATATTTATTAAATTACATGAAAGACAGAAAGGAAGAAAGAATAGCCAAAGAGCAAAAAGAGGAGAATGATAGAAAAGAAAGAGAGAGAGAAAGGAAACAAAGAAAAAAGGTGGACGAAAGAAAGCACCTAGAGTATGTGAAAAAATTACAGGATGAGATAGATCAAATTGAAAAAGATAGTCAAGCCAATGAACTACTTCATCAGGCCCGTATGGACAAAATTGAAAAAGATAGTCAAGCCAATGAAATACTTCATCAGGCATGTATAGACAAAATTTAAAAAGATAGTCAAGCCAATTAAATACTTCATCAGGCCCGTATGGACAAAATTGAAAAAGACAGACAAGCCAATGAAATATATCATCAGGCTCGTATGGAAAAAATTGGAGCCCGTAAGGGAATGTCAATGAGTGAGAGATTATCAGAGATTTATTACACATTAAATGCTAAAACGGAAAATCATGCTACTTCGTGGACAAGGCGGGGAGGTGGACCGTCCCATAAAACAAATTGGGAGGTTGTACAGCCCTGTTGGAAAAGCAAAATACTTGATACGCGTGTTCGAAATATTGATAATCCACAGAAATGGGATGCAGAAGTAAAAAGACAACATAATATTGAAAATAAGACGCGCGAAAATGATTTTTAGGAAAATTTGCAGAAAATAGAAAACTTGAGAAAACTTTTAATGAATATGAGACGCTGACTCGTACAGGCCAGAATGAAATGCTGATTGTACCAAAGAAAAATGAGACGAAATTTATTGTACGCGCTTTTCCTCGCAAAGTTCGGGAAATTTTAGTACAATACGAAAAACCAAATGTCTGAATTCAGTTGCCATTTGATAAGAAAATATTTGTTTCTGCGGTAAAAGTAAAGAGAACTAAAAGAGAGTAAAGAGATATTAAACGGAGCTACAATGAAGTAATGCAGTCTAAGATGGTGGATACTGGAGTCCAAATTAGTTTTAACGATGATTTATGAATTTGTCCGAAAGACAAAATTGAGAAAAGTGAAAAAGAACAAATAAATGCAAAAAAGAGACAAAATTTGGAGATTCAGCCTGAAGTGGTAAAAAATCAAAAAATGTTGGATGGGCTGTGCCTTGATAACATAAATAATAGGGAGAAAAATAAAATGTTGGATGGGCTGTGCCTTGATAACATAAATAATAGGGGGGAAAAGAGGTCTAAGACCCATGGGGAATAAAACAAGATGGTTACAAACTAGAGATGAATTACCTAAAACGGGTTGGGGGAAAGTTGGGAGATATTGAATGTCGAAACGGATTGGAAAAACTTGGAAAGGAATCTGAGATTGGTATTATCAACTCACAAGATATGTCGATCGTTTATGAGGGGGAGGAATCCCGTGGGGAATATCCCCTGCGGGAAGTCGCGAAAGATGGCCCTTTTCCTCAACGCACAACTGGCGGACAAGTTGTGATCCCTTTACTGAGATTTTGCCTCTCTGATCTTGAGTCCTGGGGGGATACTGTCTCCCAGTCACTTCACATTTCACCCAAACCTTTGTCCAGTAGCCCTATTCATAGTTTTTACTCTTCATGGAAACCGAACATTATTTCCAGCAAATTGTATTCAGTGGGAGATGTATCTAAATTTCATCTTCAATTAGCATCAACGCATATTCTGCATTTGATTATCCCAGGGGAGGGAACCCAGAAAAAAGGCAATTGATGGTTCGCTCAACATTTAACTTCATTCCCAGTACCCTTATCGTTTTCACAGGCCTTTGCATGTTCAGCCTTAGATTATTTCAAATTATGCCAAGGGGCAATTTACTTTTTTATTGAGATTTGGGGTTGTTTCCACAGATGGAAATTAAGAGGCTGGTGCAGCCAATTTTTTATGATGACTGGCATCATTAAATGTGCCAGAAATTGATTCTCTGCTCCTCTCAAATGTAAATTCGTGAGAGCGAGAAAATTTTTGTGTTTGATTGTGCTGCGCACAATCACTTTCTACGAATCTCGGGGACTTCAACCTTCAAAACCTAATGCGGATGTTATACGATCTAGACCATGGTGGTCCTACAGTAGAGACGTGTTGATGACGACCGATCCAGAGCCAAGCGGTGGAAGTAGTAGCACAGACACTGGTGGAAGAGAGAAGGCAAATGGATTTTGTAAAGTTGAAGTTATGTGTTTATCTTTGTAAGGGTGGACCAAGGTAGCGCGTGGGCGGTCATTTATGTTACGGAGGGAGGTGTTGGGGTTCCACCCCTGTTTCTTTTCTTTTCAGATAAATGACCTGTTTTTGTTTCGTATTCACATTTGCGTAGATTTGCCTATAGTATAATTTTCAATGACAATTTAAGGTCTCGTTGCTAAGCTATAGTTGTTTTGCAATAAGTAATCTTTGAACTAAATTCTATTTTGGACTTCCTGGTTTGATTCATTGAAAAATAAAGCTAAGAAAGTAGAATGGGTTTTGAATGGGGATTGAGAGGATTGGCTGGGCCAAGAAAAGGTCCACCCCTATGAACAGTTGCTGTAAAGAATATTATTTTTGAGTTAGTCTGTATTTAGACCCCGTTCGGGGAAGCATATTTTTTGGTTGTTATATGTGACCGTTTGGAAGAATACAAGTAAGGTATTTTCTACAAATTGTGCACTAGTTTTGACGGATCCCAGACAGGGTAGGAACAGAGTTACGAGATACCGTCATTATTATATTGACAAGGGGGCTTGTTACCTCCAAAGAGAGAGTTAGAGATTTTCAGTGGTAACCCAGGGCGGGTACCCTTGGCCTTAAGGCGGCCATTTGACCACTTGATCACGTTATCATACCCTGGGACAGAGTATACTGTAAAGAGGTTAGTACCAAACCCGATGTTTGCAGAACCGGTGTGGTAGACACGGGTATCACATTATAACTTGGAGCCGGGGCTTTCCCCTCCAATAAGTGGTGACACCCGTACATTACCACGCCAATACTGGGGTATTGTAGCTTACCATTATAACACTGGTGGCATTGTGGCCTTTCCGGTATAATATTGGTGGCTAAAATACCCAACATTAGTGCCAGCGATGGCTTACAGCAATAACACTCAGTTTCCGTGTTTACTGAGTGACAATGTTGGAAGATATCGTCTAAGAGGGGAAGAGATTACCCTTTTGCTCGGAGCTTGGTACTTCGATTCAATGAGATGCAGCGGTGTTTTGGACTCGAGTTTACAGGCAAAAAGACATTAATGGGTTAAAGCGTTTTCCTCGGCTCGGGCGTTTCACTTTAAGTCCACTTGTTCTCCTACACGCTTCCGCAGCTGCTGAGCGAACTTTCTCCGCTGTCAATCTGAACAAAACGAAACATTAGAAGTCTTATCGGTTTGAGCATCTTGAACGGGCTTGTCAGTGCAAAACGGATCGTATCAAAAAACTGGAAAACAATCTTGAATATGGTTCTGCATCCAAAGAGGAAAAATTGTCACAGGGGAAAGAACCGAGAATTAACTGATTAATGATTCGCTCAAACTTTTAGCTGATTTCCCAATACCCCTATCGTTTTCAAAGGCCTCTGGCTTTTCGGCCTTAGATTATTTGAAATTACGCCACGGGGAAATTTAGATTTTAATTGAGATGTGGTGTTGTTTCCACTGATGAAGATTAAGAGGCTAGTTCAGCCAATTTCTCACGATGACTGGCACATCTAATGTGCCAGAACTCAATTCTACGCTCTTTCAAATGTAAATTCGCGAGGACAAGAAATTTTTGTTAATCATGTTAAGCACATTTATTTTCTGCTAATCTGGTAGATTTCAATTTTCAAAACCTCTTGTGGACGCCCACACGATCTAGACCATGGTAGTTCTGCAGTAGAGACGTCCGGATGGAGACAGATCCAGAGCCAAGCGAGGGAAGCAGTAGCACCGACACTGGGGAAGAAACAAGACAAATGGATTTTGTAAAGTTGAAGTTCAGTGTTTATGTTTGTAAGGGTGGACCAGTGTGGCACATGGGTGGTCATTTATCTTAAGGGGGAAGGTGTTGGGGCTTCCCAGCTTCTTCTTAACTCCAACGCCCCTTTCTTTCTCTTTTCAGATGAATGACCTGTTTTTCTTTGCTTAATTACATTTGTTTGTATCTGCCTATACCATAATTTTCAATTGTAAGTTAAACACTCGTCGTCAAGGCAACCATTTTGCAAGAGAAAATAAGTTGACTGGATTATAATTCTGTATAAGTCATCACATGGGCTTGTTAGATCTCTAGCCATTGATTCTTAATGTATGTGTAGGGCAAATTCAATGTAGGGATTTGATACATAGATTGGCCCACGTCGCACTGAGCCACACCTCACGTGCCAAGATTCTTTATTGTGTTCAAATATTGTTTTTTAGTCTGTATTAAGAGTAGACTTTGAGATTCTGTATTGAAAGTCAACTTTGAGACCCCATTTAGAGAGTCTGTATTGAGAAGTGATATCTGTGTTATGTAGCTTTTCAGAAGAATACAAGTAAGCTATTTTCTAGAGCCGTGTAGACTATTTTTCCAGAAACCCGGACAGGGTAGGGAAAGAGTTTGCGATAAATACCGTCATTTAGTATATTGACAGGGGGTTCCATTTACCCTCCAAAGAGATAGCTAGATATATTACTGGTGACCCAGATTAAGTGCACCCTTGGTTTAGAGATTGGCCGTTTGACCGTTCGATCACATTATCTTACTCTGGAGCAGGGTATACCGTAATATGGTATTAACATATTCTATATTTATGGTAACGTAGTGGGGATCGCGAGCCATTCCATCACAATATTTGGCGCTAGCGAAGCTTTCCCCTCCAGAGACGTGGTGAAACACCATTCCCACGTTAATATTTGGTGATAGACGGCTTATCACTCTGATATATTCATACACACACACACACACACACACACACATATAATATATATATATATATAATATATATATATATATATATAGATATATATATATATATATATATATATATATATATATATATATATATATATATATATATATATATTATATATACATATATATATATATATATATATATATATATATATATATATATATATATATATATACATATATATATATATATATATATATATATATATATATATATAATATTTTAGAGGTAATTACTTGGCAAGAAAAAAAAAACAGAAAACAAGATGTTTTTACTGGGAGATTTTAAGGCCCAGGTTGGTAAAAATAGGGATAGATGGTACCCTAGCCTAGGTAAATTTGGCGTAGGAAAAGAAAACAGTAATGGATACAGACTTTTGCAATTTTGTAGGTATAACAATCTAGTTATAACCAATACGGTGTTTGGTCATAAAATGGCTCATAAGTTAACATGGTATTCATGTGATGGTAAGACAGCAAACCTTATTGATTACGTTATTGTAAACCAAAGAATGGCAGGATCAATACAAGATACTAGGGTATATAGGAGTGCTGTTATTGATGTTAAGAGTAAAGATCACCATCTAGCAGTGTCAAGGGTTAATTTAAAGCTGAAATACTGGAAGGGTAACTACCTCCCGAGAAGTTATGATGCTGGTAGACCCCAGGGTAAGAATTTGAGAGAAATTTTCCAGGAACAGTTGAATACTAAACTTGAGAGCTTTGATAAGGATAATGTGAAAGATGGTTGCAATAATTTTAGAAAAATAATTTGTGAAGTTGCTGAAGATGTCTTAGGGAAGAAACCTAGAACTGCAGCTAAGAATATTTGTGAAAAAGCTTTATGTTTGATAGAAAGGAGAAAGGACTTGTACAAGAATTAGCTTAGTGATTGATCATATGAAAACAAAAGGAATGTAAAGAAAGTGGAGAAAGCATTAAAATATGAACTAAGGAGGTGTGAAGTAGAGGCCATGGATAAAATTGCTGAAGATCTGGAAGATGCAGCTAGATGGCATAATAGTAAAATATTGTACTGGCATGTTAACAAATTGAGAGGGAGTAGTCAATGCGGACTTGGCCCGGTTAAAGATAGGAATGGGGCCGTAATTAGCGATAAGAAAAAAACTAAAGAGAGATGGGCCGAACATTTTGAGAATTTCCTTAACCGAGATAGAGTTGAAGGAAGAGATATAAAGGAAAATGAAAAAGTTTGTGATAAAAAGAAATTAGTAAACCTGCCCCCCGAACAAAAATCCTGGATGCGCTTCTGACTAAAAAGACTAAAAAATAATAAGGCTCCAGGTGCTGATAGGGTGGTAAATAAGTTTCTTAAATATGGTGGTTCTGAGGTTATAAAAAAGCTACTGAATATTATGAATATGATTTTTGAAAAAGGAGAAGTACCTAACGATTTTAGGAAAACTTTAATTAAGCCACTTTATAAGAAAGGTGATAAAGTGAGTGCGCTAATTATTGAGGGATTAGTCTGATATCTGTAGGTAGTAAATTACTTAGTAATATGATACTTTTTAGACCGAGAGATGCCTTAGACAAAGTTTTAAGAGAAGAACAGTGCGGGTTTAGAAAAGGTTGAGGATGTGTCAACCTAATTTTCACTCTTAGGTTAATAATTGAGAAGAGCCTGAGTTTTCAATCACCTTTTGTCCTCAGTTTTGTAGATTATGATCAAGCGTTCGATTCTGTTGACAGAAGAGCTTTAGTAAAGGTTTTATCCTTGTATGGTATACCAGACAAATACAGTAAAGTGATTAGTGCCATGTGCGAGAATAACACTGCTGCGGTTAAGGTAGGGAATGAGGTTAGCAGCTGGTTTTTTATTGAATCAGGAGTTAAGCAGGGTTTTGTTCTACTACTACTACTACTACTTCTAACAACTCACCACAGCACCAAGCCGCCTGAGACCAACACAGCTACGCACGCTCCTCCTCCACCCCAATCTATTCAAAGCCTCCCTCTTTACACCCTTCCAGGAAGTTCCTATTTCCCTTAAATATTTCTTTACAACACCCTCCGACTTCAACTATGGACAACCTGCTTTCCGTTTAGCCCTAGATGGTTGGCCGAAAAAAACAATTTTTGGCAGTCTGTCATCCTTCATCCGTACAACGTGCCCTAGCCACCTCGACCTTTCTTTCATTATAGCCCTAGAGAGTGGTATTGAACCACATTTTTCGTATAGCCCATTGTTTGAAATACGGTCAGTCAGCCGGGTACCCAGAACGATCTTTAAGCAATTTCTCTGGAAAACATATAGCAAATCTTCATTCGCTTTTCGGAGCGTCCATGCTTCAGAGCCATATTTGACCACTGTCATTACTGTAACTTCTAATATTCTAATCTTGGTTTGCAGACTTATCTTCCTATTCTTCCTGACTTTTATTAACTGTGAAAAAACACCCTGAGCCATGGCTATTCTATATTTAACATCTTCACTGCTCCCACCATCTTTACTAATAATACTACCAAGGTAAGTGAAGCTGCCCACCTGATCAATCTTTTCTTTACCCAATGTCACCTTTTCATCTTCACTTATTCCTAGCCTTACTGACTTAGTCTTCCTAACTTTAATTTTCAAACCAATTCTAGCACCCTGAGCTCGCAAAACCTCTAAAACTTCATTCATTTTGCTCACACTTTCATCTAGGATGCTTAAATCATCAGCATAATCCAAGTCCAGGAGACTTTTTTCCTCCCCATTTGATTCCGTGGTCTCCCATTACCTTTCCTGTGCTCCTTAAAACAAAGTCCATCAAAATAATCCATACAAAGGGGGATAGAACACAACCCTGCCCAACTACTGATTTAATAAGAAAAACAGCTGCTAACCTCATTTCCTACCTTAACCGCAGCAGTGTTATCAAACAGTTCGTGGTAACGAACTGTAAGTAAGGAGCGACCCGGCTCAATGGTAACCGAAACTCTAGAAACCGGGTTTTTGATACCAATAGATATATCAAAAGAATCAGATTTCAATGCTGATTTCAAATATATAACTTTCATCAAGTTTAGAGCTACTCATCAAAAGTTACGCGCCTGAGAAAATTTGGCTGATTTTCAAAAAAAGGGGGAAAGACCCCCTAAAAGTTATAGAACCTTAATGAAAATCACACCATCATATTCAGCGTATCAGAGAACCCTACTGTAGAGGTTTCAAGCTCCTATCTACAAAAATGTGGATTTTTGCATTTTTTGCCAGAAGAAAGATCACGGATGCGTGTTTATTTGTTTGTTTGTTTGTTTGTTTGTTTTTTTTTTTTTTTTCCCAGGGGTGATCGTATCGACCCAGTGGTCCTAGAATATCGTGGGAGGGCTCATTGGAACGGAAATTAAAAGTTCTAGTGCCCTTTTTTAAGTGACCAAAAAAAATGGAGGGCAACTAGGCCCCCTCCCACGCTCATTTTTTCCCAAAGTCACCCGATCAAAATTTTGAGATAGCCATTTTGTTCAGCATGGTCGAAAATATGATAAAAATGTCTTTTAGGATGACTTGATCCCCCAAAGTCCCCAGGGGGAGGGCTGAAAGTTATGAACTTTACTCAATGTTAACATATAGTATTGGTTATTGGGAAGTATACAGACTTTTTCAGAGGAGATTTTTTCTGGTAGGTGGGGGAAGGAGAGGGTCGGGGGCTATATGGAAGGATCTTTCCATGAAGGAAGTTTTCATGGGGGAAGGGACATTGCTATGAAGGGGGCGCCGGATTTCCCAGCATTATTAAAGAAAAAGATCAGGAATTAAATAAAAAAAACAAGTTTTTCAACTGATCAACTGATTGTGATTAAGAGGTCATTTTTAAAGAACTGGAAAAAAAATTCGAACTATAGTTTAAAGAGCAGGGTATTGACTAGGGGGCGAACCCCCTAATATACGTGTTAAAAATTTATGAATATAGAAGTTCGTTACGTAAGTTAATTCTAAGTTACGTATATTTATTACTAATAAAAACGTTCGTAAATAAAATTAAACAAGTTTCGAGAAAGCCATTTAACCAAATATAATATGCAAATTTTGTTTTAATTATTCATGTACGGTGAGCCAAAATCAAAACCTGCATTAATTCAAAAACGTTCAAAAATTAAATAAAAAAAACAAGTTTTTTTAACTGAAAGTAAGGAACGACGTTAAAACTTAAAACGAACAGAAATTATTCCGTATATGAAGGGGGCTGTCCCCTCCTCAACGCCTCGCTCTTTACGCTAAAGTTTGACTTTCTCACAACTCTATTTTTTTAAACAATAAAAAAACTTTAGCGTAAAGAGCGAGGCGTTGAGGAGGGGACAGCCCCCTTCATATACGGAATAATTTCTGTTCGTTTTAAGTTTTAACGTCGTTCCTTACTTTCAGTTAAAAAAAACTTGTTTTTTTATTTAATTCTCGTACATAGCACTAATCCCTTTAATGTATTTCTCTGGTACACCATACAAGGATAAAACCTTTACTAAAGCTCTTATATCAACAGAATCGAACGCTTGCTCATAATCTTTAAAACTGAGGACCAAAGGTGTTTGAAAACTCAGGCACTTCTCAATTATTAGCCCAAGAGTGAAAATTTTGTCGACACATCCTCTACCTTTTCTAAAACCGCACTGCTCTTCTCTTAAAACTTTGTCTACGGCATCTCTCAGTCTAAAAGGTATCATATTACTAAGTAATTTACTACCTACAGAGACCAGAATAATGCCTCGATAATTACCGCACTCACTTTTATCACCTTTCTTATAAAGTGGCTTAATTAAGGTTTTCCTAAAATCGTTAGGTAATTCCCCTTTTTCAAAAATCATATTCATAATCTTCAGTAACTTATTTCTAACCTCAGAGCCACCATATTTAAGAAAATCATTTACCACCCTGTCAGCACCTGGAGCTTTATTATTCTTTAATCCTTTTAGTACTGTTGCTAATTCCTCCTCACAGAACAAATCTTCCTTCACATCCAAGGTATCACAAACTTTTTCAGTTTCCTCTATATTTTTCCTGCAACTCTATCTCGGTTAAGCAAATTCTCAAAATGTTCAGCCCATCTCTCTTTAATTTTTCCTTATCGCTAATTGCGACCCCATTCTTATCTTTAACTGGGCCCAGTCCGGATTGACTACTCTCTCTCAATTTGTTGACGTGCCAGTACAATATTTTACTGTTATGCCGTCTAGCTGCATCTTCCAGATCCTTGGCAATTTTATCCATGGCCTCCACTTCACACCTCCTTAGTCCATATTTTAAAGCTTTCTCCACTTTCTTTACATTTCTTTTGTTTTTATACGATCTATCATTCAGATAATTCTTGTACAAGTCCTTTCTCCTTTCTATTAAACATAAAGCTTTTTCACTAATATTCTTAGCTGCAGTTCTAGCTTTCTTCCCTAATACACCTTCAGCAACTTCACAAATTATTTTTCTAAAATTATTCCAACCATCTTCCACATTATCAAATTTTAAACTCTCAAGTTTAGTATTCAACTATTCCTGGAAAGTTTCTCTCAAATTCTCATCCTGGATTCTACTAACATCATAACTTCCCGGG